>KK351061.1:681995-1012119 GCA_000671755.1 Glossina brevipalpis
CTACTTAATGCACATAAAGTACTATAACTGGCTTCGCGCAAGTTCTGCTGCATCAAATGTGCTTTTCTAGATGAAGTCTGGAGATAGTCAGTGGAATCTGAATAGAGGGTAATATAGAGAGACTACAACTTGCCTAAATCAATTCTATTTTTTACGTTGATCGAGAAAATGTATAATTTACAGAGCTTCCAATATGTTTCTCTATTTGCTAGAAATATGTGACATGACAACGATAAACAGAAAAAACATGCACCAGCAATTTCAATATTTCAAATTTAACGTTTATTTGTACACAGCACAGTGAATTTGTGTACCACGTTATCCACATTTAATATAAATGAAGCCCACATGCATTCTACATTATTTTAGTTTGCGTATGGATTCGGTACTGTTCGGTCGCTGCAGAAAAGAGAGTGTAAAAAATAAATCGCAGTAGTAACAAAAAAAAATTTATAAATCATGAAAAAGAAAATTTTTCTTATACTAAGCTTTATAATGTTTAAATAATCCGCGAGTTTCGAGTGATTTTTTTCATATTGAAAAAATGAAAATATATGAATAGTAAGTGAAATGCGTTAGCGTTGCTTTAAAGAAGCAGCTGATTGTAGATTGTATTTGCTATTTAATACACGATCCAAATGAGAATGTGTGAGAGTTTTAAAAGAGAGCATGTGTTTACATGTGCACAATGCAAAAGCAAACCATACTATTGTTTGTAGGAAATTAACGAATTTTTGGAGAATAGAAGAAGAGAATGTTTTGAAAAAATGCGAATGGAAATTAAATGTGAGGAGTCGATAGACGATAACTGATTCCATCTTTCTTACTTTGGCTTGGGTGTATTTTTAGTATTCATATTAACAAATTACCTGACAATATTGCGGTTGATAAAAATGTTCAAAAACAATGCTTGAACATATTTCCATCAACAAAATTTTGCTTGTTTAGCTTATTGAAATTTACTCTGATCAATAAACTATTATGGTAATTTTCAAAGCAAAATTTATAGCTGCGTAATAATTTAAATTGCGAATTGCAAATAGCGATTAAATCGGTTATCAGCAAATTTCAATAGAGCACACTAAGCGTTTATTTAATAAACAGTCACAATCCACAAATGAAATATAGTACAGCAGAATGAAGATTGATATAAATCATTAGTTATGCTTTAAGTTCAACTCAAGATCGAAGACTGATATTGTAATTGTGTAGACATTCCTTTTCCCCTTTTATTAGATTCGAAATCAAACGTTTGTTGAGCATCGATTTTAAAGAAGTACTTATATGGATAACAAACCTTTGTCTAGCGGCTCCTGCATTGACCTCGTATACAAAGATTTTAGTAAAGCCTTTGACCTAATTAGTCATAAATTATTATTCTTTGAGCTCCAGTCTTCGGGTTTTCCTTCATATTTAGTGAAATGAATAAGCTATTATCTTCGTAATATCTCATTTAGGGCAGGGCAGCCATTTGGGATTCTTATTATTTATCCTATACATGAATGACCTACCTTCGGTGATTGTGTTCAGTCATACCTTTATACTGTGACCGACGTTAAACGGTTTTTTCAGTCAACTTGGGATCGCACTCTTATTACCATTAATCTGATTTCGGCAATTTCGCTATTTCGTGCGCATTAAATTTTATGAAATTGAATCTAAAAAAATGGAAGAAATTTTCACTGAGTATTTCATCGGTTCACAAATATTGAAAAAATTGGCTAAGTTTTATAAAAATAAAGTTTCTAGAAGAACTATTAGGAACATTGAAGTTTATATGATCTTTTTTGTAGATCTAGTAGGAAACATCAAGAGTAAGTCTAATAATAGCACTACGTGAAGAAAAATGATAAAGAAAACGGTGAGAAAGTGCATAATTCTATGCTCACTTCTAGTTTCTTGCCAAAAGCACTAAAAGCTTTCGAAATGCTTCCAGGCTCATGGTCGTCTCGATGGTCGTCTCAATGAGGCTGCAGTGGATATTTTTGTTTGGGAATGCTTTTAAACTGACGCACATACTCTCTAACGACAATTGCTAGTGGACAATAGAAGTTAGAAAGCAAAAGGCAAGATATTAGTAACTTTCCAGCAGGGTTCTTTGACTGCTGCACTTTTCATGTTTCCGAAAAAAGTCTTTATTGTAATGAAAATTTTTTTTGCGGATAATGAATTTTTTCACATGTTCTAAAGTGTTTGGATCATATATTAAATAAAGAGTATTTTTTTGATATTGTAAAAATTAAAATGATTAATAACAAGTAAACGCATTACAGTTAGCCAAGCGCCCCGACCTTTAAATGCCCTTCACCGCATTGCTTAATACAATTTTTGATTTACTTTCGTGAGGAAATATACGTATTATATTTTGGTACTGTCCAAAAATAGACCTGTGAGGCCCAAATTTGATGCACTTAATTTTTATCCCAAATTAGTATTACGAACCAATTTTCGCCGTGAACCCAACAAAGGCTTATATAGGGTGAACTGCATAAAAATAAGTCTGCCTGGTTCATATATAATACAATTAATCCTTTGGTCAATTTATTAGGGACTCATTTGTATCATAAAATGTTAAAAATTAGACCGTTTTACGTTATAAAGTCTTACTTTTCATAAGTAAGATTATATATGGAAGGTGGTTTCAAAAATGGTCCTATTCGATCGAGATTTTTCATATGTATTTTATAATAGTTTCTAGTAGTTTCTATCGATCTTTGACCTTTTTAAATGAGGCATCTTATGAGGATTAAGATTTATTTCCAGTAGCGTTCGTCTTTGGGCTAGAGCAAATTTGAAAATAAGAATACATAGACAGACATTAGACAGACGGACAGACAGACAAGCCTAGATCGATTCAGAAAATAAATTTGAATAGATCGGTATAATAGAAGGTGTGACTGTTTTAAGACTTTCTGGATGTAGAATACATTGGAAGAAAGTTATGCACAAGTGGTGTAGGATATAATTAATAATTTTTCATTAAGCAAAAAAGCATTAAAAATATATAAATATTTAGTATATGTTTTGTTGGTTTCCTTACTGTTTTTATCGTAATCCTTACTTCTGTTAAACTTTCCTCTATTTACAAAAAAAAAAAAAATGTTTACCTTAAATTCAAATCATATTCTGATCGTAATAATAATAACACCGTTTATAAATTTGGTTAGAAAAAGAAATTGATTTGAGAAAAAATTCTTATATAAGTTCATTAATAAAAAGGAAAATGAAAATCAGTCCGTTCGCTAACTTTCAGCAAAAATTATCTTTAAATTCTCGTTACGTTAGCTTAAAGGTGTACTTGATATGCATACAAAATTGAAATTGATTCGTTCAGTAAAAATGTTTGAATTATTCATTGGACATGTATTTACACGAATTATTCTTGTTGGTGTTTCTGTTATTCTTGTTTTTGTCACAGTAATTTTGTTAATTTTCTTCCGTTTTGTAAAACGGAACACTCAGCAGCTGCAGTCCTACGGTATCAGTTCGACATAAATTTCCATGCACTAGGTGTGTGCGTTTGTGCGTATGTGTGTATATGATCGTTGTACAAACGGAAACGGGAGAATTGTGTACGATGTAGTTTACGTACGCACACACATATATACATAAATGGGTTGGTGAGAAATAAATTTCAAAAAATTTCACTCTATCATCTATAATTGATTGAATTGAATGCAGTTGGGAGATCGGTAAAGATATTTATTTCTTACCAACCCAATATATCTTGTCTACTCTATAGTTAACAATTTGTTTATCACAGACATGGTCCTGTTCGTGCTTTTGATACCGAAATTAAAATCGGTGTTCAGCAACACAATTGAGTTTCGCTTTACATATATAGTCAGGCATACACACACACACACACACATACACACATACACACACATCTAGCATTATGCACTCACAGCTTACATTCAGGCGATTCTGCTTGTCTTTTGCTACATTTTTTCTCTTATTTTTGTGGTTTTTTCATATGTAGCCAAAATTTGTTTATGCAAAACCGGAAATATGTATTCAAGTGAGCAATTAACTTGATAGCCCCCCATAGAGGGTTCTGGATGCTATATAACAACAATAACAATATAATGCAATTGCGAATGAACTACACACACACACACACACACATGCACATACAAATGTACTCTCGCTCGTATTCATATAGACAGGACTTTATTCTTTTCTACATCCTCCATGAAACCTCAACAACAAAATGTATTGTTATGCAGTTAGTCAATCTTTAGTAATGTTTTGTTTTTGTTTGCGTTGTTTGTTTAGAATCATTCGAAAGCGTTTGTGTAGATAGATAAATTGACTTTTAAATTGTAATGGTTGTGTTTTCCAGTATTTTTTGTTTCCTTTTACTACTTGATACGACAAGAAGCCGGAAATGTTTCAAACAACAATAACAACAAAAATGCAAACAACTTTCACCACAAATGCATTCAAAGTTAGAACTCGAAAAGAGAGCTTAAAAGGCACTGATAATCACCGCATAAAAACCAGCGCCCACAAAAACACTTCTTATGGTTGAAAAAGTTAACAATAATGCTTATTTTTATTGTTGGAAAAACCAAACACTAGCATTGAATTGTTGTAACAAGCACATGGCCACCCAAAGAAAAGTTTTTTTTAATTTATATTTATTTAATGTTTATATTTTGGTTGTTTGTTTTGTGTAGGTTTGCTCCGTGATGGTTGATTTCTCTCAAACATTTTGGAATATCGCTTTGCGCTTACGTCTTCCTGCCTTCGAAGTAATGCAACCTTTAGTGTTTTTAATTAAAGGTATCAAAAAAATCTTTTTACACAACATTAAATGACATAATTCGATGAATACTAAATAAAATCTGGAGTCAAAGAGTTAATGTACCGGATTAGTGAGCTTCGGAGCAATTTCTTTTATTGCTGTCGTAGCAATTTCATTACTACTCTTATATAAATTTAAGGTTACGCGGATGCTCATGCTCTATGCATTAAGCCATGGAGAACCAAGCGTAGTGCCCTGTATCTCAAAGTTGGTGGTAATCCTAAGATGTAAACACTTTTAAAAAGGTTCTCCTTCTTTCGATAGAAAAATCCATTACGTATTATTGAATTTATCTCGAACCATATGATTTATGTCGCCTGGTCAAATGTGCTACAGTCTGCTCGATCTTCATCAACGGGAATCTTTCTAAAAGTTTTAGTGGAACGCATGCGCTAAGATACTTAACGTAATTTTTTTACTTCAATTTTCCAATGGTTATATATACACCCTAGCCGCCGTGGAGTTCCCTCGAAATTCTCATCTCATCATCACTTGGCCCGACTAAGACAAATCGCGCAAACAAACGCTATTGTTTTCACTGCTTCACTGCGATCTTAGATGTCCATAATTTAGGCAGGAGAAAACGTGACGCAGTCCTTGTAAGGCCAAACATGCTGCTTGTAAAAAGAAACGAAATCTGGCCGAATTTATTTCGTATGGGTGGCACATTTTCTCGCGCTCCATTGTCGGAAGCGCGATGTCGATATTATAATATAAATTATATTATTTGGATGCGAACCGCAGTGTTGTTTCCTCTAGTCCATAAGATAATATAGATAAGCGACTACAATTCGTATTGGAAAGAGCAGAATTGTTCCCAATGGCTCCAGAACGATCGAAAGGACTTAAGTGGGTTTATTTAGCATAATGTCTAGTGAAATTGAGCTTTAATTTCCTTCATAGACACCGCATTGTTCTACGTTGACGCCAATCTACATGGCACGATATGTTCGTTACACAAAGGGGAATGTTAGTAGAGTTTCGTAAGCGGTTTATTTTTAACGGTAATTCGAGAAAATCGTTTTCTAAGTCTTATTCTGTGACAGAATTTAACTGCAGGTACTTAGTGCGTAAGTAATTTTCGGGTCCTAAGGGATAATCAAACTACATTTCATGTTTGCGTAGCGTAGTTACATGATCTTCGTTATTACTCTCTTTATGAATCGCTCATCACTTCACTTTGTCTTTTTAATTGTAACTAAATTTAAATTTGTTTCACTGTTTAAAATACGTAAGATACGTTAAAGAAGCACCTGCCCTCTTTACTAATCTATCATGAACTTTTAAGAATTTCGCTGTTATTGCAAAAAAGCATCTCGAATAGAAAAATGAAAGCTTAGCAGCTCTCTCAACACGTTTCTTTGATATTTTGTAACACCTGAAGTTTGTCGAAGACAGCACTTTTCACACCTGTAAAAAGCTAAAAAAACAATAAAAATATATTAAATAAAAGCTTGTGTGGATACATAGTTTTTACAGTTACAATGAAAAGTAGTAAAAAAAATAAAGGAAGATAGTTAATAAAGTCGTTTTGAAGCGAAACTGGGATACCTAACACTTAAAATGCAAGCGGAAATGTATAAGTTGCTAAACTTTTCCTTTTGGTTGGGAACCATCTCTATCGCAGGTGACAAATATAACGATTTTTGTTTATTTTCTTCTCATTTCAAATATACTTTTTTGATTTAGCGACGGTCACGATGAAACCGATTTCGACGATGTATTAACGTTTTCCGGTTTTGAAAGTTCCAGGAACTTGTAAAAGACGACTGAACTTAAAACGATTTATAGTCTCATTCTTGTCTCACGTATGTTGGCAAACGGTTTGACCAATTTAGTACACAACACACTTTTCGAATTAATGGACATAATAAAATTTTGTGCTTAATTTGCACAATTGTGCTAACGCGGAACAACATGAACATGTTGCGAAACAAACATAGCGGAAACGGAAACGCATAACCAGCGTAAAATACATAGTCGAGCTGTGGGGTCCTTTGTTATGTATTCTTTCCAACAAAGCGGCCATACAGATTGAATGAAAAAATTATAAAAATGGAAGAAAGGAAGTCGCAGAAAACTAAAAGGTCTGCGTATGTATATGTTGTTGGTGTAACCACACCACCGGAGGTTACAATATATTCACGATCAAGTATTATTTTTATACGAATTTTGTTATGTTTTTTGCATGTTGGTAACTTGCTCTGGTATCTGTTGCTTGATTCCTCTCCTACTCACCTTAGTGTGCAGAAATACCTTAAGAAGTTAATGTTGTTTTTTCTCTCTTTGCTTAAAGTTCTATTTATTGCTTTTTAATTTAATATTTTTTTTGAAATTAAAATTGCTGGTTATGCATTAAAATTATCATTTGATGTCTCTGTAATACTTTGTGTACTCAAAACACCAAGACGTTCGATAGAACGAATAGACAAACAGATGAAAAGATGATGGAAGAGGAATGGACAGAAGAAATTTTTAATAGACGGTCAGGCAGGCATTTCGTTGTTTAGCGTAAAATCTCCCGTTGGGAAACTAATCTTTCAATGCTTGAGTGGCGAGTATAAAGAAGTCGCGGTCACTAAAAACGATCGCTCTGCTATAGAGTTAAATTCAACCTTTATCTTTAAAGTTCTCTCGGAGACGCATTTAAGTTACGTTACAAGCTCAGGAATAATTGAAACTATTTGCTAGGAAATCTTTCGCTCTTTATCAAATCATTGTAACACAAGATAACTAGTTGGAGGACTCATTTTTAGGTGAAAGATGAAAATTCAAAACATTAGAAGAACTTTCGAGAGCTAACTCGCTCCATTCAAATAATTAATGTTTGTCTTTAGCAAATTAAATTTATTTATAATTTTGTTATATTAACCGTAGAACGTTATAATCTTTTCATCTTTCTGACAGTTGCGTTTTCTTTTAAATTAAGTTCTGAAATTAGTTCTTTTATTATTCAAAGTTTGCTGCCTCCTGCGGGGTTGACGTTATATCGACTGTTAAATCGTCCATAAGCTGGACACACGGCGCATATTTTTCGAAAGAATTGATCCTTCAAACTGCACATTTCGAAAAAAATAGGTACACATCTTAGTGAAGGGTTATGAAATAAAATTAAAAATGAATTCATAAAACACATCTATTTTGAGCTCTATCGACATTTATGTGCAACATGGGTTACGTGAAATTTGGTGACCAATATTTGTTTCAAGTTGTCTTTGTTTCCTTCCACCATAAATCCAAAAAAACTACTCAATACAACAATTGTTTTTTAGCTGAAGTAGACCGCTGTATGAGAAGGAAGGCACTATACTTAATTTAGACAGTGGGATGAATGTATGAAAAATCACTAAATGCAAGTTGTCTTCCTAAAGGGAATTTAGAATTAGGCGATAGTTTTTGATCCGCACTGTTTCGTAAGCGCAGATGCCTCATATTTTTCATTTTAAAAGGTGGGCGGAGACGGCTACAATATTTCAATAACTTGCCGGAACAAGGCATACGTATATGTTTGTATAGAACAGAAAGAGAATATTCTACATTAACGAAATTTATGTTGGATCATACAGAATCGTAATATTGATCTTATTTCTGAGTGATACTCGGTGTTCACAAATAACAAAAGTTTTCCAATTCTTTCAATTTAAGTGGATAGTGCCTTCCATTTAACTTTTTTCAAGTGTACCTTAGTCTTAAAATGAGTTTATGTTGCTTAATAAAATAATTTTTTAGAAAATAAGAATTTTTATGAAGCTTTTTCATATTGAACGCAAAAAGAAAGACCTTTAAAATTTATGAAGAATAATGAAATTTTATGAAAAGAAATTCGAAAATGGCTAGAGATTTGATTTAAGGTTCGTTTTCATTTTTATTAGGCGCAGATAATGAGGGACTTGCATAAAACCTTCAGAACAACATTTCCACTTTTCAAAAGCGAAAAATAATTGAAAGGACGATTTCTATGTTTGAAACTATATCGTATGATACTAGACTATAAATGATAGGCTTGTGAAGCTACTTCTCCGTCGAGTTTTCATATTTAAGTTTTACGATGTTATTGGAGAAGATAAGAAAGCCTATTCTTTTCGCTAGGAAAACCTAAAACTAACGTATAGAGCAGTTATCCTTTGAAAAATATCCTCACCTTATGATTGAATAGTTACCACAGTACAACATTTTTAAAATTTTCGAAATGGCATGAAACTTGCATAACACACACAAAAATCCAAGTGATTTATATGCTTTTAGCAACACTCTCCTGTAGTCATAAAGAATTTCTTGATTTTTTCTTCTTTTTTTTCATAATTTCCTTTTGGTAAGAAGGACTCAACAGGGAGACGATGACAAGAAATAAAATATGAAAATTTGCAGCCGTTTGGAATGCTAGCATAGCATAAATTAGATGAGCTTAAAATGGCATATAAAAGCTTAAGCAGAGAAATTAACAATGCAAAGCATATTCCGAATGCATATTAAATGAAAAAAACTTGTATTTAGAAAGTTTTTTATTTCTCCTGCTCCGGCTCCGGCTCCGGCTCCGGCTCTTTGTCAAGTCAATTTTCATATAAATTAAAACTTAATTAAAAGAAATTTATTGCTTTGCATTAATAATATTTTAATTCGGTTGAGAAACGTTTTAAATGCAATTTTATCCTACCGATGTATGAGGATGAAATCGGTAGTGCTGCACATAAATCTTCATTGCTATTGTAAAACCAGGTTGATTAGCATGCATAAATTTTACAAAGTTGAAAAATGATATATATACACTTAAATACATATATATTTGCATACATATGTATATATATATATAATAAAAATACATATGTTTTTCGCTTTTCTTTCTAGACCGCAATACGAAATGAGTTTATATTGCATAACGGAGTAGGAACTCGATTATTACGTAAGAGAGACAAAATCGAAAATGATGTTTTGTAAATTTAAAGCCTCTCCTCTCTTTTTCTATGCCCATTTCATATTTTGCATATGCAACTCATTATTGGGTTTATATACAACGGGGTCTCCACATCTCCATTGGATATTTCTTATTGTACTTTGTAATTTAATTGAATCGTTATACCAAATGATTAAAGAAAATGTAATCGATTTATTGTGAATTTAATTAATATGCAAAACAAATTCTTATGTCATCGTCGTAGTAACCGAACTTGTAGTCAAACACAAACATATATATGAAGGATTTCCATTAAATTGAATTGAGGATAATACGCTTAAAACTGAACTAAACGGTATTAGAAGCATTGGATGAACATAGCGTTAAAGTATTTTAAAGTAACCTTCAACCTTTCAAAGGTTAGAAAGCTGATTATGTTTCCTTTTTCATACTTGTGCTTTACGTAACGTTACTTAGACAATAAGCAGAAAGCTTTATATGAAAGTGAAAAATAATGATGAAATTATTTACAAGAAAATTAGAAGAGAAGGAAACAAGTTGTAAGTTGTTTTTCCATCAAAGTTGTCCACTTTTAAATTAAATTCTTCTTCGTAAAGCAATAATAAATTTTATTGAATAAGTCTGAAACATCCATCACAGACTGGTTCCAACGACGTCTGGTTCTTGAAGACGTTTTAATCAACATTAATTTTTTTAAAAAAGTAATCAACGATTGGCTTTTCCGGGACTATTATAATGATCGAAAATTAATGTTAGCACGTTTCAGATTGCTGTGGCCGAGTGCACTTTTCTTATTGAAAAAAGACGGATAATTTTGAAAAGTTGCTTTCAAGCTTTGCTTTCTCGACAAATAGCAAAGCTTTGAAAAATTGACACAAAATTTTCAAGAACGAAGACTGACGATGCAGCGTCAGCTAGTTCTTATGTGCGATGAATGTGCGATCTTTTCCGATGTGTCTAATAAGAAAACATATGTTTGTATGTTTACTATATAAATTGCAATAAAAATTACAATAATTAATCTTCCGTTGAATATCTCTCCTTTCATTAAATATTCATCACTTTACTTTTTAGGATCTTTTTACTTTCTAAAACTGAAGAACAGAGTTATAGATTAGGTTTGAAAGTAAGTTGCACTCAATCATTTTTAAAAGAAAATATAAAAGTAATGCCACATAAATTGATCCCTATAAATATGCTAAATATATAAATTAATAAAGTTTGAAAAGCACCGTCAACATTAGATTTGATTGTTCCTTGGACAGTCAATATTTTATTTGAATATTGAATATTTGACATATATATGTTATAAGAAAAAACTTCTACTTATTGTGGAGTTTATCAATTGTTTGCATAAAGTGTTAGAGTAGCTTTGGGAGGTGGTGAATTTTTCGTGTTGTTGGTAGGCAATCGGCACTCTACGTGGTCCGGCTAAGCGCAGGATTTGACGCAAAAATATGGGATAACTTTCCTTTGGTTTAATTTTAGCGGGAATATTAGATACATCTTTTTGAGGTTCTTCCCAAGTTTTGCTAAGACCAGCTTTTGGAGGCCCTTCTAAAATCTTCTTGCTTGAAGCTTTTGACGAACTCCGAATAAACATCGTTTATTTCAGTATTTTCGGTACCAATACCACTTGTAATATCTTCATTGATCTTGTTATCTGCTAAAGAAACGTTGTCTTTTAATTTCGAATTTTCATTGCAGACAACTGTTTCTGATCTATCGGTTAGATTAAGGTTGGGTTTGCAAAAGCACAAGGGAATCAACTCTTGATTTTCTAACGGTATATTTATTTGCTTACGCCAAATTTCCAAATGGTATTCGAAACGTATTCGGGTTCCCAATCTATGATTTTTCAGCAAATGATTTATATGATGCAAATTCATCATTCTGAAATTTAAAAAAAATTTCAAAAAAAATATGCAAGAAAGCAAAACTGCAACATTACCGTTTATAGTAAATTACCTTTAAATAGTTCGTATAAGTTTTCTAAACCCCATGATGACAACAATTGTTTGTTTCAAATAAGTGGAGTTTTTTGCTTCGTTCATATTTAAATGAAAACGGTGTTTGAAAGTTAGAAATCACAGCGTTTAGATACGTCCTCAACGTAATTACAAAAAATCATTATAAATAAATATTTAGTATAATGAAACGTCTATGCTTTGCTTTTGATTATTGCAAAAAAAGCTTTAATATTTAACATTAGATAACTTAACTGCAGTGAAAAAGCCTATACAGACCTGTTACCAGAAATCAAATTAAAAAATAAACTACAGAAATGCTAAAAAAGAGTGAAATGTTGCTCATATGTATTGAGTGCATGCATTTTTCCCTACTCATGTCTAATTCCTTCAGATATGATTTGTTTTATCGCTCGCTTGAACGTGAAAATATTATTAAATGATTTAGTAGATTTAGTGAAAATTAAATTTATCTTTGTTTTAAGAAAGTATTTAAGAAAGTTTTTAGTTCGAAAATTTGTTAAAAATACACGCATTTTACGCATTACAGCGTTAGTACCTTGCATCAGGTATCTAAATTCCAAACTTAGTTACTTGGCATGTAGCTCAGAGTCGACTACAAGTACTTTAACATTATTCGGGTGCATGCAATAACTAGTGAATCAATTCATTCATTACGTTAAACTTTGGATGTAAAAATATTGAAAATTATTTACGTTAAGTAGAAAATCCGTGTGCGACTTTGAATGCTTCCTTTGATAATCACCACTAGTTTATATATGATATTAGATTTTAAAACAAACGCAACATTGTGTCGCATCGTACATGTTCACGATTCGATAGCTCTTCGTAGATTATGGACTGAACTGGAAACTACATTTTCATTGTAATTATAAGCCGGCTTTTAATTCGATTTAACTTGTGTTCGAATCTGTCAGAGGTATTTTATCCAAGAGAGGAGGAGTTGAACTTGAAGCTTTCGATTTTTTGTGTGATTATTTGGCGGATCGTTATTTCAACAAACGAATCAATAACAGAGTGACTATGTTTGTAGAAAAAGATAATACGTACATTAGGAGATTTTCAGTGCATTTTGCTATACAAATAAAATGCAAACATTGTGGTCATTATGACTTATTATCGAAAAATATCTGCTGTGTAGATTCATTAAACAGATGTATTATAATGAACTTGTAAACATAAACATAAGAGACGCGACTATTTTTAATTTGAAGCTCAGTATTTTTTAGATCCTTAATACTCAAAAATTGCCAATAAACTGAATTCAACCATACAGATAGAGAGAGAGAGAGAGAGAGAGCACCTGAATGTTAATTAATATTTGCATCAAACATACGCACCGTTGCATTCAAGCGGAAGTATAACTTACGAAAATTTCATAACAATAAAATATGTAAATACGAGAGAGCACACAAATGTGGACACACGTACACATATATATGCATAACGTGCACACATGAACATATAAGCAAACAATCGGATACTTATGAAGAGAAAATTTTATAGATATTTAAACACATCTCCATTCGTACTTTCGTAGTTTCCATAGCAATTGCATCTGTATGTGTAGTCATGCACCATGTGCGTGTGCATTGAATTGATAAAATGATTGACATTAAATTTCCTTCGTACACTTACACATCTATACTACAAATTTAGTGAAAATATTGAGTTATTTATTTACTCTTCCATATTAAGGATATTATTATATAGCCATTCATTGACCACAATCTCCATTGAATACTAATGCGGAGTGTGGCTGTTTTTACTTCTTTACTGGAAATTTGTGACATTGAGGTTTGGAAAAAAGAGATCTTTTTTTGATATGTATATTCATTTCTCTTTTTATAGGAAATTGCTTTTATTAATAGAGAAACTAAGCCATCTAAGGGGATTAGAAGTGTTAGTATTGTACAGGAAAAAAGGACGAAGCCAGGCATAGACAGATAGATAGAAGAGGTGACGACAAATTCTTGCCGAACCGACTGGCGGAAAAGGATAAAGTAATGACGGGCAGACACAAGGAAAAGACTATAAAATTTACCAACAATTTTTCATTATCTTTTTTTTATCTTTTCCTCGTTTTGCGATATCAAGGGTTAATCGGGGACAAAGAAAAACAGCTTTTCTCCTATGACATCCCTGTCGCGACTTTGAAAGATAGGCACAGAAGTACAAAATTTTACAAAATGACCTTTTCTTTCCTTTCTCACTATTTTAATATATAATTCATACGGACGAATACAAATATTTGTCGTGAAATGTGCTGATTCCTATTACGACATTTTTTGGATAAGTTACGTTGACTATCAGGGGGCTTGTTATGCTTTTAATATGCTATGCTACAATAACACCTTACATATAGTACAGATTCCTCCTTTGATCTAACTAGGGCACTTACATATACAAGTTTAACCCCCACGAGGCACCTAAGCACAGGATTGTTTCAACGAACGATAGTCGGCGTCCGAAACATTGCAACATTTCCCATGAAGAGGGCTCCTCTACTAATTCAAAGTATCAGAATAAATTTTACTGTGTATAGTCGATAATTTCCCTCTGGTGAGAGTTTTCCTATCTATCCATCACGATACTTCTCGAGTGACCGTGGCTAGAGATCAAGCAAAAGAGAATTGTTCAAATAATTCCAGAGAGCAGTCTCTTTAGTCAATCTCTGTGGATTCGATTAGTCCTTTGGATTTGCTATAGACACGCCAAAATTCGATATTGCTTCGATGAACCATAAATAACTTACTGCATTGCTGCAGTGGTTATATGGTTCCTTTGCACTACAGAATTTAGACAAGGCACATTCCCACTGCTTCCTCTACCAATCCTCGAGAACCTGTCGCCGGATAGCTAGCGAGACTGCCTGTCTTTTGCGGATTCAATACATTTCCGCTCCTAATACTATTGATCGAGAACTTCATTTATGCGCCAACTCATTTATCACTATTTAGTACAATACAATTAGCTGCTATTAGCTTATTAGACTTTGTTTTATTAGCATACGCCGACCTTCAGTTAATTTCGCACAGTTTTCGTTGCACATCTACTGCGTTGCTGTTGCAGAGGAGCCATAATTAAGCTCACCGGGCAAGCCGCACTCGAAAGCGTCAAAAATTCAAAATCATTACTGCTTCAAATCTTCAACTGACGAAAATCGTGACACAATTTCCTATCATACATGTGTAGCAATGTATAACAGGCGCTATCTAAACTGTTGAATTACTTGTATAAGCTTCGCACGTTGACAAGCATTCGGTGTTTTTCGGGAAGTTCGGGAAGGGAAGTTTCATAGCTATTCCTCTTAATTTCTATTATAGTTATTTTAAGGATATTTTTCTTCTTAACTAATGTCTGTTACTATTGAAATTTGTTTAAAAAAGTTTTCAAGTTCTTATATTCGAAAGCTGATGATGATGATTCTTGGATGACCTCGCATTGTATATTAACTTTTCTTCCTTTTAATAATAATTGCTTTTATTTATTTAAGTTAAATTTCGCCCAGATTTTTTTCTATGCATATTTCAAGGTGTCCTTTGCTCTTATTTATATTATTCCTGGTGACACATTTTATTTTCTACTTATGTCATTTGCATTTAAGCATTTTTCTAAGGGGATTAAAGTAAGCAAATGCACAAGAAATACATTTATTTACGTAACTTTGCTTTATAAGTAACATATTTAGTTGATGTATAGTATTCGCATGCATTCTGCAATTGGATTTTATAAATTAAATTTTTGCAGGGAAAGAAACAAATCAGAAAATGAGAAAATCTTTCTATTTCATTTTATTTCTTTCTTCACATTGAGAAAATAAAAAAAAGAAGAAAGTGCAGGCATATTGCAATCAGGGGCTTTAAATAAATGTCTTTAAGGAGAGATTATCGTCTATTGCAGACACAGATTATGTTTTCTTTTTTCATAAGTATTAAGTGATTAATCATTTCGCATCAATGCTTACTATGAACTGTAATTTCGAATTTTTTTGTTCACATGCGTGGATTATTCCCCTTTCCAAATCTGTTTTGTAATCATGAAGTAAGAATCTGCTCACTCATTTTCAGTCATTCATGCTAATTTATGCCAAAGATTTAACTGAGAACGATCACGATATTTCGTTCTGTTGAGACGAGGACCAAATCCAGTATCTTATGCGTAGAACAGCCCTTCTCTTCTATGGGTACAAAACCAGTTATCGTCATTATAAAGCAAACTCGTGTATGCTACCTGAATTGTGTGTGTGTATATACTGAGAGTCGAATCATTAATTTTCTTATCTCTTACGTAAAATTTTTCCAACCTTACGTTTCTGAGTTACGTTAAACTAACGTGTCTTCTATTTCTCTTCCTTGTAATGTCTTACATGCCCCTCTTGTGATTTTTACTTTCTTTCATTTACCAGTAATTCTCAATTAAAAACTAGTTGTCTTCTCTCTATCAGTCATGACAATTCGCTTGCTAGTGAAAGTAACGGTTATCCATCCTTTTCAAATTTCAGATCTTGAAAAAATGCTTATAAAGCAAGTGGTGTTTCAGAAATTTCTGATGACCGTTTTATTTGAAAGAAAAAATCTTGAAATGTTCGTTTTTCCTCCATACCCTGGTTTTCTAGTTACCAAAGTTTACTAGTTTGACTCACTTTTTTTTTTTATAGAACTTTCACAGTCATAGGAATTAAGACAGGAAGTTGACATTTGACACGAACAGTACGTAATAGATTAATAATGCCGGGATTGAAAAAAGAGTATTATCTGACAACGGATATGTTTACAAGAGACAGCGAGCTCAAGCAACTTAAAAAAAATGAATTTTTTTTTTGTTATTTTCATCGATAACGTAGCGTCCAACATAGTTATTCCTGCAAAAGTGTGACGTAAATATTCTTCGGTGTCGTTTACAAGCTCGATTTAACCTAATGTGTTATTGTTAGTGTGTAGTTTTCTCCAGCAATATATGTTGAAATTTTAAAATCCTTTTAATACGCAAATTACAAATATAGAGAACACAGGACGAGCAAATAATAGTCGAGAAAATACAATATTGAACGATCGTTATACGATTATTTGTTGAAATTATAAACAGAGTTTAGCAGAGACTAGAAGCTATAGACCAAAATATTGAGAAAGAGTAACAACACTAGAAATTCAAATCAAAGATAATTTCAGTTATTATAGAACGAGATACAGGAAGAGTAACATATATGGATTGTTTGTTGTTGTCCATCGTTGGTTCTTAGTTAGTTAGTTAGTTCACTTTAATGTTTCATATGAACGAAAAGCAATTACTTTAAAAATTAATTGCACATCGTATACCAACAACTATTAGTAGTTATTGTCCGGTTTATAATCGTTGCCATGCGTGCATGTCCTTTTGAGAGTGTTTATGTGGAAAATAGTTAAAGCTTTTGTTTACCACTTGGGATAATTTTTCATTAATTATATTGCAACAACATCAACAGCAACAGCAGCAGCAACAGCAATATCAAGTATTGCACATCTAGACCATCAGCAGCTGCTAAGCAACCGGTCGAGAATACATTGCGTTCCATTTACCAAAAAATGCTGTTGCTTTTATTGTTGCTGCCCGTTACAACGTTGTTGCCACTATAGCTACGTGAAATGTGTGTTTTTTGTGTGTTTTTGTGTGTTTTTTTTTCTTATATATTTTTTCTTGTTTTTCTTGTTTTTTTTTTTGGAATAGCATCCGTAGAATCCCTAAAGTGTTTAATGGCATGTTAGTAATTTAATTAATTGTTGTAATTTTATTTTTAATTTGCCACAAGTGCACAATTCGCAATTTACATACACACAGCCACACGCGTACCTACGTACGTAGATACAATCCATTCTCTAACTGCATTTATATTTTATGTAAAAGCAGATAAAGAGGGAATCGTTCTAGAGGCAACTAAAACACTTATTCATACGTTCATTGAAAATTAGCCAATAATACCATTCAAGCCACATAACAATTTGGTTTGAATTCTTTAGACAATTGTTATACACAGAGTAACATGCTCACGTTAGCACATAAAGCAAACAAATGCAAGAAGCTGTTGGCATATTTTTACAATATGAGCAGAATTCTTGATTTTGTGAAAGAGAAAATTCGATTTTGGGTGAAAATGGAACTTTTGCAGAACGTAATGAATTTTGAAGTATTCGAAGTGATGGTGATCAGAGGAAGCCCATGCGGGCCTAATAGGGTAAAAATTTCGGTTTAGAATTTTACTGATTCAATGATTTTTCTAAAAGTATTCTTTAAAGAGAACAACTTTCGCCAAATTTTTCTTGTAAGCATTTTTTATCTGTTAGATAATGTTGTCCAAGAAAACCATCAATGTATTTATCTATGCAGGGGTTGCCATAACTTTTGCAATTTATTTTCCAGTCACAATTTCTTTTTTAACCGTTCGAGTAGTAAAAGTCTGGTGAACAGGGTAAGTATTTTAAAAGAGTTAACTCCAGCAGCGATTCGTGAACATTGTCTTTTTCGCAATTCTTCTTTCTCAGATCTTGTTCTCAAGCTGCATAATTTCCGAACTTTTTTAGAGTAAACAATACACATAACTTTACTGCCATACCTATACTGTATGCCTATAACGGTAATACTTTCACACACCGAATGTTGCGTTGACAAATTGTTCTCGATAATTCAAAATTCTGGGGTGGAATAAGTCCCACCAGAAGAAGCTTTCTTCCAAAGTTCGCCGGAAAAGCAATTTAGTAGTTTGCTATGAAACACCTCTTCACGCTAAGAAAGCGAAAATTGTAAACAGGCCTTGTTTTGACTAGAAGCTAAAAAAGATATATTATGCTAACACTCGCTCCATAGGCGGACAAGCACCAAAGTGGAAGCATTTTGGGTCTACACATCATTGATATGATTCGTTTGAAATGAAATCAAGCGACGTTTGTTCTTCGTTCTTTGCGTTTAACCTAAATGAAGTTTTAAAGTAAAATTAATGTATTTTGATAATAGACCGCTTAGTCAAAGATCTAAGCGTATTTATCGAGTGAAACTTATTCCAGAAAGTTTTTATTTCGATTTATAAAGCATAGGTGGCAGGCACACTGCATGTTTTGTTTATAAATAATTATTTTTTTGATATATTGACGAAACTGCTTTGAAGCAAAAAAAAAAAAGAAGAAAACAAAATTATGGAAAATAAGTTTCGAAGCAAATTCTTAGAGTGAGAGGAGCAAACACAGACATTTAAAAAATACACTCATCAGCTTTAGAAAAAGTTCGAAAAATTGCATGAATATTATCCAGAATTCTACAGAAATTTTGTTTCGTGAAAGTGATTTTGGACATAAGAGTACAGTGCTATGGGTAAAGATTTTTATGGAATTCTCGGCATAAGTAAAGACGCCAACGATGATGAAATAAGAAAAGCTTATCGTAAGTTGGCATTAAAATATCATCCGGATAAAAATAAAACACCACAGGCAGAGGAACGTTTTAAGCAGATTGCAGAAGCCTACGAAGTGTTATCAGACAAGAAGAAACGCGATATTTATGATCAGTATGGTGAAGAAGGACTTAAAGGCGGTGTTCCAGGAACGAGGGGCGAGTCAAATGCCAGTTACACTTATCATGGAGATCCGCGTGCCACTTTCGCACAATTCTTTGGAAACGCTAATCCTTTTGGTATATTTTTTGGCGCTGAAGATCTTGGTCGGATGTTCGAACAGCAGACTATATTTATGACTGCCGATGATCTTTTCGCTCAAGTGGGCAGTTCTAGTGGAGCATTTCGCTCCCATTCTCCTCATAATAAGCAAAATCGTAAACGCCTAGTGCAAGATCCCCCTATCGAATACGACCTGTATGTCTCTCTCGAAGAAATCAACAAGGGCTGCGTCAAAAACATGAAGATTTCACGGATATCAATGGCAACTGGGCGCCCCCGTAAAGAAGAGAAGATATTGAACATTACAGTCAAGCCGGGTTGGAAATCAGGAACTAAAATAACTTTCCAAAAAGAAGGGGACGAAATTCCTGGAAAAGTTGCAGCGGATATCATTTTCATTATCAAAGATAAACCGCACCCATTGTTTAAACGTGAGGGCACAGATATTCGGTACATTGCTAAGATCAGTCTAAAGCAAGCTTTATGTGGAACCACCCTTAAAGTGCCAACATTGCAAGGTGATAAAATCACATTAAGTTTGTTTAGCGAAGTCATAACACCGAATACACTCAGGCGTATAAGCGGTCGTGGTCTGCCATTCCATAAAGAGCCTCAACGTCATGGTGATCTGTTAGTTTCATTTGATATCAAATTCCCAAACAAATTACAAAATTCACTTAAAGAGATACTCGAAAAAATGTTACCGAATGTTACCGACTGAGCAATCTGCGCTATAACACTTCTCGCATACATACTTCAAAGAGCTGGAGTATTGTATGCGTGTATAAATACTTTTCGACCTAAGCAGCCAACTAAGCTTTCATATAAAAATTATAACAAATAATGACGGACGTGAAACATTTTCCATATAGAAGACTGCTTTCGATTCTTACTCCTTTCCTCTTAGCGATGTTATTGAATATTTTCATTTTATCTATCAAAATTTCTCTTCAACATTCGGATTGTAACTGTGTGTACTTCTGAAAAAATGAGTTCAATTTAAATTAAAAATATTTTGAAAACAAAAAAAAGGAATACATGTAAATTACAGCAGAGGCCATTGTAATACGAAATCATTCACTCGATAAACTGATGGAAACCATATTGCCACTATAAAGTTTGTTTTTAACCACTTGGTGAGAAATATGTTGCCTTTGCACATACTGGTCTACTTGATGAGATTGAATACTTTGAACAATTAATAGGGTGTGAAGATAATCTGATCAAAAGTATTTTTATACAGTTCCGAACACAATTTATTAGTAAGAACAAGCGTCACATGTCTGCTCTTCAAAGTTTCTGCCTTTGGAACTGAACCGGAGAATTTTCACTTATCAAAACTATTTCAACAGAAAAAGTGACAAAGTATAAAAGAACTGTACACCCTGCCACCCACTCTTAACAGAAAATTAAATAATTTTCGCTTTTAGATCGTTTATCTCGTAATATAGACCTTAATAGAGTAAATAATCTTAAACGCTAGTTGCTCGACTAAAAGACTACATAGTCAATTAGAGGTCATGGTTAACTCTTCTCATTTAAAGCAAGGATTCCTAAACTTCGTGTTATAGCATTTCTCTGTAAAAACAACAATATTGAGACAGAACAGAGTTCATCTTTTTCGGTCGAATGACAAAAATTTAGCAGCGCATCAAAGGAAACCCTGCACATTGCTTTGAAAGCTCCGTGTTAAGACTATATCGCAAGTTTTGTAAGAATAAAACTTTCAATCGAAACGTTTCATTACATGAATTGGTTGTTCAACCAATCTACTTTACTTGCAATAATTTAACGGCAGTTTAAACTCTCTAAGGTCCTTGAAAGTCTTTGTGAGATCATTACAAGCAAGCACAATTCTTACATAAATTAATATGAGCCTACAGAGATCCGCGTCTAGGTTGTGCACGTCAATTAAGTTTGAATTCGAAATTTGAATCAATTCAATCGACACACCCACCATTAGAATACCGCCCTGGTCCATACTTTCTTACGAAGGTTTTCTGCACTATTCTACCATAAGAAATAGAATTTATGTTCTGAGTAGGAACCAATTGTGTCATTGTGTGTGATCATTATCAGGACATGAGGCCGATCTGCAGACTATCAGAATTCGGAACGAATGGAAATCTAAAATTTCTAAACAAAGTTAAGAACCTAAAAATTGAATAAAAATGTTACATGAGGTATAGTTAGAAATGCCCTAGACCTCTGCAGTCGCCTTATTTACATAAAAAGGAGAAAAATGCAACGAACAAACCATATAATAAAGTTTATTTGATGCTATTAAAGTATTTAAGTTTAAAATTCGTTTAGATAAGTGAATCCATTCTTGGTAACAACTTGTAAAAGAGAACCATTCTTGGGACGTTCGATTCGTTTAGTCCATTGATGAAAAAATCCTGCTATTTCCTTAAGCGGAGTCCATGAACTAAAATCTGCATTCGGCATACACTTACGATTCATAGGAGTATCCAAAGTAATTGGCAATATAGAAACAACAACAACATCGTCAGGTAAACCTGAATTTTTAGCTGCCAAGGAGCGCGTGAGTTGATGTACGCCAGCCTTCGCCAAACCATAACCAATCATGTCGGGCGTACCTTCTAAAGCAAGTTTAGCACCAGTTAAAGCAAGCAAACCTTCTGGTTTGAGATGATTAGCAGCTACCGCAGCCGAAATTGTAGAGGTCCACACACTCTGGCGCCACATTGCCTCAGCATTTTTAGCCAAGCTGTTCTTAGCATTGCCACCTGCCCAGCCACCTGCGACACATATAACGGCGTCCAGTTTATTGCCTCCCAAAGCAGCATCAACTTTTCCAAGAACGTCTGCTTCTTGTTCAGTCCATGACCCATTGCGAGAAACGATAATACCAGCATCAGCCTGCTCATTTTCATTGAAATCGACGCTGCTAACCCAGAAGTTGTTTTCTTTAAAATGCGAAACACATGCCGCTCCCAAGGCTCCCTTGCCACCATATATTAAAACGCGACCCAAAGACATTTCAAAATCGTTTGTTCTTTGTTAAAATAGTTCAACGAGCAGATTTGTTGGTTTTGTTTCAAAAGATATTATTTCTATTCTCAATGAAAATTTTTCCGATACAAATCGCAACTGTTACTATGTTCTTACAAAAAAAGCGACAGTAGAAAAATTTAATTTCAATTGAAACTTGTGAAGGTGAGGAATTTAATGATTTTTGAAAATGTGTTGAAACAAATTTTAGATGAGAATAGTATGGATTTAGTAAGTCATTCAAGACCTCCACGGTATCATTTCCGACGATGAAAATAATGCATTAAGAAAGTTCACTAAACAAATAGTTATTGAAGAGGGCTTCGATTGTATGGAGAGAACAAATATTTGAGGTACACAGACAAAGAAATATGGGTTTGGTCAACGTAAAGAAAACTGAAAGAAGCTTGAGTTTCATCCAAAAGTAAATTAACTCTTGGGCACAACATTTCTAAGAACGCCTATCGCATTTAGTTTTTAATCTTTAGTGTTTCATATGATTATTATTATATAACATATCCTGTTATATCATATCCTTTGACAATTTCTAATCGATCATTGTTTGCTTACTTTAACTTTCGCCGAAGATTATTTTCATTTTCTTTTTTAATTCTGTACTTCGTTTTTCATGATTTTTCAATGCATGTATGGCGCTATCATGGATGTGTTTAATAATAAGATAATGGTGCACGATATTGTACAATTCCTGTGTTCTGACTGAATTTTCTATTCTACGGCGTGCTGCTCTATAGATTCGTACACTGTTTCTTTATGCACTTACTATCCGAATTAAAAATAAAAAGCAGGCACAGAGAAGGAAATAGTGATTTTTCTTTTTTTTTCCCATAAATGAAATTTTAATAAATTTTTAAGTATTTTTCTTTTCGGTAAATTGCATTCACTTACATACACATATCTGTCTACGTATTCAATACAACAGAGATTTCATTTCAAGAATTTGTGAAAATTCTTGATATTTTTGTACATTACATGCACATCTATTTGCTTTTATACTCGAAAAGAAAAATTGACCAAAACAAGAAAGAAATGCAATAAATGTAAGAATTGTTAAATTAGAGTATTCGGCCGCTAAAAAAGCAATTGCCGCGACCAAAACTCTTAAGTTTATTAAACTGAAAAAAAATCTTGAGTTCCCATTCATAGTACATCGTAGTTTTAATCTAAGTTAATGCTATTCATTCATAATAATTTAATATAATGGTGCTGCTGATGGTGAACGAAAACTGCGTGATTTTCCGTTTAAAAGTTTACTGTCTAGCTTATAAGGGCAGGTTGCGCGCCTTATTTATAAGTATTAAATGAATATCGTTTCATCTTTCAGTCGAAGCGTTCGGCATTGGAACCTTGTCTAATGTAACATATATACTATAATATATGATAATAAAGTAAGATATTTTTTTTTGATTATTTTTCCAAAGAATTATGGTCAGACTTTACAGTTTATGTTAAAGAAAATAGTTAAAGAACTAGTAAAAATTTTAAAGTTTGCTGCAGTTAGCAGCCTGGAAATAAGTAAGTACTAAATACTATATATGATACTTCGATTAAGCGGTTGATAAAACCGATATTAAATATCGTTCAGCTTTTTCTTTGAAAAGCAACAAAAAAGCTTAGTACAATTTAATTTAAAACAGAAGCAGTACGTTGGCTTAACAATATTTTTTGTTGGTATTAATTTGATTAACTTAATATAATATTTGAAGCAATAAAATGGTATCTGAAGCCTGAATCATTTTTGAGCTTATATTGCAAAAAAAATGAGCAATAATTCTATTTTCCTGCTGCACTTTAGTGAAGAATTTAATCTGATTTATTTCACTCTATTGCGGTACTATGTGCTAATGTGTGTGTAACATTTTTTACATTAATTTGAAAAAATCGTCAAAAAATTGATTTTTAAGAAAATTCAAATTGGTTTTCGTTTGATTGCTTTCTTGCTTTCACTTTCTCGTATCTAATAATTCTTGCAATTTTCAAATAACATTATTCTCGGCTTCTGTGTCGAGCACTTTGCACATATACCAGCATACATATCAATTGTCACATTAAGAATTCATAAAAAGCAACTTGAAAATATCCACAAGACGCTAAGCGCAAGGCGTACTAAAGACAGTGCAAACGAACTTACAAATATGCATTATATATATATATATGTACGGAGAGATGTTCGTAGGTAAGCATATGTTATGTATCCAAATGACTCAAAGACGGGCAACTGTTGTCAGCCTGTCAGCCAGGCAGTGAGATGATCAACTAAACGTATTCATTTTAACACTTTACCTACCGAAAAGCTCAACTGATTGTTTTGCTGTTGTTGGTGGTTTGAAATCAACTGGAAAAAAGCAAACACATTCAGAACAAATTGAAGTCATTTTCTAAGCATACATTACGAAACAAGAACGCATTAAAGTGAAGGAAGAAATGACGAATGCGATGCCGTGGAAACTACTTAGACTAAAATCTCTATTTTTTACAAGCCGTACAACGTTAAACGAAAAGAAGAAAATAGTTTCCCTCCTTATAAGCCTTTCATCTTTAATGGCATTTACCTTAGATTTTCAAAGAAATTGCGATAATAATCCAAGAAAGTTTTCTTAATTTTTTTTTGTTATGGAAAAATTTTCGAATTTTGAGAAAACTTTTTCGACAACCACCTATAGTGGGTAACATTGAAACAGATGCGAAATTTTGCAACGATATAATAAACATATTTTCTATGGCCTTAAAAAGGAAACATATTATAATAAAATATTTTTAGCATTAATTTTAAATTCAAGGATACTTTATCAGGTTCAGTTCACATACTGGAACAATGAAAGTTTTTTTTGCGGGTTTGAAGCTTAGGTTAGAACCTGACCTTTACTTTTAAGAATTTTTCCCGAATAATTTTCAATTCTTTAAGAAAGGCAGGCTTGAACGAAGCTGAAGTGGTGCGTCTGACTTTCCGTCATGTTTATTCGAATACTCATCACCTATTGATATAGAATTTTTAACCGTTCATATGAAAATTAGTAACGTAACTTGTGTATACACTTCTTCCATCTCCCGAATTCATGTCTACACGAAACTGATTTCATTTATTGACCACATTGTTAAATCCTCTAAACCCACTGCTTTTATTGCAGTAGTTGGGGAGTTCGATTTATACCATAGAGCCTTAATAATGATTCTGCTTTTATGGTACTGACTTCATTATCTGCTATCAGATTTTAAGATGTGAGCGTCCGATAATATAATCAATAACTGCAGCAAAAGAATTAATCGAAATACGTGTTAACCGTTATGGTCCCTTTGTAATATCTGAGAAGCATATTTTGGACCTGCAATCATAAAGCTTTCCTCGTTACAAGGGAAGGTGTTAATATGCTTGTTCGTAGCCTCAGATTATAATAATTTTAGTTTGAATCTGTATTGCCCCATTTTTGTTTCAGGCCTTTTATTCAGAATGTGCTTTATATCGAATTGAGCATTGCATTTTTACTATATATTCAAAAACATTTATTTATATCATGACCTTTCCATTTGTAAGGCCCTTGTATTCCCTGTCCATCCAATGCCGCGACATTTTTATAATAGTGTAATTTATGCATAAAGTATCGGGCATGCATCATAATTTATGCACAGGATAGTGTGCATAATTAAAGAAAAGAAAAACAGAACAAAAGGAAAACAAATGGCACATTCCCGATAATGGTACTTATGCACTAAATATGAAATTGCGGCGCCCTATTTAATTGTTTACATTACAGTTCTGCCGATTAAGCATTCTACTGAATACTTTATAGTAGAAATTTTAGTATACAAGTAGAGTAATTTGTCAGAATAAAACAATTGATTTCTTTCATGTGTCGCTTACAATATTGATTTCAATTCATTCAGATAGTGACGTGTTCTACACTGAGTCAATCTTGGCGATTTATGACGAAAGTCGTGGCGGGAACTGCCGAGTATCTAGGTGAATATTTCTACTCTATTGAGATGGGAAACTTCTGCCCGTCCAATGTTTACATACACCAAAACCATTAAAACAATAGCTGTTCGAAAACATTACAATAGACTAAATCCTACTTTTGTTCATCCTAATGAAGCCTTCGATAAAACAAACACTCTACTCTTGCGAAGTCTACTATCGAATCTTATTATGTATCATGTTTGTATTATCCGATATATGAAAATTTATATATAGAGATTCCGTTCGTCAAGATCAAGTCGATGCTAACGATGCTAGCATACATAATATTTTCTCTTTGACTGCATATGACTTTGGTTTGTTGTTAATTTAGTGGCATATACGTACCTAGCCCCACCATATATGCTCTTAGCGAGTTTCCCATGTTTTTTCTTCGATGTTATCTTTTTCTTAATACAAGTCAACTTCTTATGAAATAATGTATAATTTTTTTTGTCTTCATTTCATTTTATATTTTCAAAAATTAATTTATTTAGAAGAATTTACGGCCATTCCGTTAACAATATCTTACACAAACGCGGTTCAACATTCACAACAGAAGCTACAGCTATTCTTCAAGCCACAAATTTTGCTCGCAGAACCAGACTCAAAACGATTATCACCACAGATAATTTGTCGATTATAAAAGGTCATAAAATTAATGTTGGAAAATCAAAATTAAAATTTTTTAGGCACCAATCCTTTGGAAAGGAACAGATCTAGCAGCCAAGATCCGTTAATTGCGGATGGTACAAAGGACAAAAATATATTCGTAAGAAATTAAAGAGACAACTGACGAACTGACGCCTTAGTCGCACTGTTGCAACACACCAATGAATCTTTAAAAAATCAATTTCTTCAATTTGCAATCGTTGCCAAAATCTTACAATTAAACCTACGCTTTGTAAATTCCAAAGCTTTTCTACATATGGAAGATTTATGTTCGAAGCATCTAACTCGTTGGACATCTTGAAACT
The DNA here is from genome assembly GCA_000671755.1 of Glossina brevipalpis. Classification (NCBI taxonomy): domain Eukaryota; kingdom Metazoa; phylum Arthropoda; class Insecta; order Diptera; family Glossinidae; genus Glossina; species Glossina brevipalpis. The sequence goes on from KK351061.1 coordinate 709,310, forward strand.
ACATGGGGGACATAATGTCAATAAAATCACTAACTTTATTAAAACGGTTAGACTAACCACCCCGTCTAGTCGACCTTTTCAAAAAGGCAGAGCAGATAACTTTAGTTGTTAGTGTTCGTGCTACTTTTTAGTTCAAGAATTTATTTCTTTGACCTAAATAAATTACATTAATAATGATCATAGTGAAGTCATACATTTAGGATTAAACTCGCCCATAAACCATCGACAGTCTTGCAACTCTAAATGTAGAAGAGTAAGATTCTCCTATAATGTTAATATAATTTCTTTACTTGTTTTTTTAGATATCTCATGTCTATAAAGTTCTTATTCGATCCTCTGTGTCTCTATGTTGGCTTTATTTGATTTATTTTTTCGTAATTTGTAATTGTTTCACAAACTTTGCTTCGCGTCACTGTGGAATTTTTATATTCCGTTTCTTTTAAACGAAATATGTTTTATACGTTATTTTACGAACTTAAGTTGCCAATGAATGTTAAGCCCATGCGTTCAGTCATGCATACTTACATGTAAAAATGTACAGGATTTATATCGGCAGTCGTTTGCTCTCTTGCTCTCTTTCTCTCTATCGGTCTCTCTTTCTCTCTCTATCCTACTCTGCTGTAAACTGGCGGCTCTACTCTTCAGGAAACAAGCTTCTTTATCGCTTTATAAGCCAGTCGTTGTTTTATATTTGACTTCCGTTAAAGTTTGTTTGTTTGTGCTCTACTTCACAACATTTCCTGCTTTAGTTAAGGAATGTAAGCGCTTTTACGTTTTCTTTCTTATTTATTTCTTTTTTTCGTCATAATATACATGTAAATAGTTAGTAAATGCTATGCGAGAGCTTCCTCTTCCTTATTCGCTTTCAATGTGTACGTAAAACAGCATAAATTCTTTATCAAACAACATAAATATTATTTATTATTTTATCACTTTACTACATATGCTCCTCTCCTTGTGTTGATATGCTCGAGAAGTAAGCAAGCATATGTGATGCCACGCAAGCAAGCAAGCAAGCAAGCAAGCGAGCGAGCAAACAGCTTTAAATGGGTAATATGGTCTCTAGATTTTTTCTTTTCTAGTCGACAACATAAAAAAGCCATATTATGTATTTAGGCTTAAGCCGAAAACTTATTAAGTGTATTTTCTGTCTCTACTCCAACACATCTCGAAATGTGTTTGCGTTTTTGCGATGAAATCGGAAACAGTTTTATGACAATTTTCCGTTTCGTTTTCTTCACTTCACTCTCAACTGTAATAGTTAGATAGTTGCACAAACGTTTAACGTAACGTTCATTACACATCCGTAGGGCTGATGGTGCAGAGCTTTCTTTCACAGATAGAAGTTAAGAAATAAATACTTCGTAAAAATCATTCCGTTTCCATACTGAGCTTTAGTATTAATGAAGTATTTTCTTGCATGGTAAACTTTTTTTTGTAATTGTGTTAGTGTAGTGGAAAAGTTTGCTTATTTATCAAGAATTCTACTTTTATTCTTTAGTTATTCGACCTTCATTGGTTATGCGTAGCTAAATATTATGGATTATCATTATACTTTAATAGCATTTATATGTGAGTGAGGAGGAGGTGGGGAATGTTTAAAAGACATAAATTGCAAAGCCTTCATAATATATCGTTATCAATAACTTTAATTAAGCCCTAGTTTTACTTCTTTGGTTAATTTTCTGCTTAAACAATTTCAAACAGAAAAGTCCTAAAACATATTGAAAGTAAATTGAATTGATTGTTGTTAAGATGCAGCTCAAATCTCCAACAATGTCAATAAATTGTTTCAGCTAATTTTGGGCTCTAACTCTTAAGGATATGAAAATTTAGTAGTTTAGGTAGCAATAACTCCCTAGGGACTCTTTCCTGCAGGTCGAAGTATAGCATATCAAATGCACCAGCCACGTTTGGAAATTTTCTGAAGTGCCTTCTTCTGCTCTCCAGAGTTCCCGACGCCGATTGCATTCTTGAATTATTTTGTAAAGTTTTAGGTAGACAATGCCACATCGCAAATCTTTAGTATCTAGAGCCGTACGTTTCCAACGAACGCTGAGCAATGTTGATATAACTCTGCGAATCCCAAGCTTTTGCCTCAAGCACTACTTAGCTCAACAGTACCACCGATAGCTAATATAACTTCCGTAGTAAAGTGAGAAAAGAATTCTTCTTTAGTAAGAAGAACTTTTCCAAACATCCGGACGTTTCAATGGACAGATTCTTACAACTTTTAATGCCTGTACCTTTCTTTTTTTGGCAGTAATTCTTGTTCAAGTTAAATTCTTCATAATTTGGTTTATGAATTTTAAAGGAAGCAAATGTGTGCTACATTTTTTTCTACGTTTAATCTCCAGTGTATTGATGTCAATAAGTCGATTACCGCAACTCTACTGACACATTTTAAGGTGGAAATAAAGAAAGCGGAAGATACAGAAAGGGAAAAATGCGATACGATCTTTCTGCTAAACATTGTTGCCTACGACGCAATACATACGTTTTCTCTAGCTTTACAAGTCAATGAATGAATGGATGGCGTGCATGCAAAGTGTAATGTTAGGTTTTCGATAAAATAGCTAAAACTGATGGTCATTTATTCATTTTTGCTCCATTAATTGGTTGAATAAACGTCGAGGATGATAGTAAATGACATTGATTTGTATGAGGAGAATTACCGTAAGGACGAAACGCAAATGAAAAGAGAAAAGATTTACTTAAAAACTTTCTGAAAATTAATTAACCTTTAAATATTTTGTTACAAACTTATAGTTTATATAGCTTTGCTTTTGATCTTTGAATTATTTACAATCTCTTTTGTTGTACATTTAGCAGTAAATCATTATGCAACAACAGGTTGAGACATTAATAATGTGAAATTTAAAAATTAATCAACTACAACTAATTGATGCAATTATTAATCTGCCCTGTTTGTTGTTGTTGTTTATTTTATAGTATACTTTTAGTTGCTCGTTAAATGAAAATTTTCGTTGCATATCTTTTGGTGGACACGACAACTGAAACTACGAGCTCTTGTTGAGATTTATAAATGCAACGTAATTGCGTTACTATGCTTCACTCCATCCGTTCGTTTTTTCTTCTCATTCTTTACAGTTGGCTCCGGTTCTGGTCATTTGTTATCAGCCCCAGTAAAAGACACATGCTGTATGTTAACGTTATCATAGAGAACTCAGGACATAACAGCCATAAAATCTTAACACACACACACCCATAGACCGATACGCAATACGCAAACAGTCATGCACGTAGCGAGGGTAAAGGTTGCCACAGTTGCACAAGAATGAGGAAGAGTAATAAAAATGAAGGAGTAAATGTGAATGCATTTCGTTTAACAATTTAAGTCTTAAACTTCAACTTTTAGAATAGACGTATAGTCATTCACTTTACCTATTACACATATTTTTTACTAAAGGACGAAGAGTTTTCCAAAATTATGACAGCTTTAAGGGTAAGCTAGGGCAAGAGTACTTAATTTTTGTATATTTTTCAAATATTCTTATCAAACCTAGAAGATGAAAAGTTTTTGCGTCAGAAAGGTCAATTTTATTAAAAACAAAAAAGCCATGTCTTTTGGTAGAAAGAAATATGCAACGAATCTTAACTTTCTTTCATCTCAGAACCGAAAAATAAAACGTTCTCTGACGATTGAATTCTTCAACTCATTTCGAACCGAAAGAAGCAGTTAAGTGTTAATAATTCTGAAATATTTTTATTTTCTTTACAACTTATAAAACTAGTTCAACATTTCGTTTAATGGCAGTACTGCTTTCTTGAAATGGAAAAGACGTAAAATGTTCGTTTATGTAATTTTTATAGCTTTCTATATGCCAATCTTTTCGTAAAAATGAACAATAAATATATATAAGTTTCTTTTCAACTTCATCGAAAGGCGATTCAAGAGTTCTCCTTCTCTCGCTTTATTTGGAAATGAAAGTAATAATAACAAGTAAGAAAATTATATTTGAGGATGTACCGAATCTTTTATATCGGCCACTTTTGTCTTAAAAAAAGGTAAAAGAAAAATCAAGTTTCAATAGATGGGCGCGGCAGACTTTTTCTATTTTTTTGCAATTCAGAAAATAGTCGAGTTTTCAGCTTATTTTAGCCCATTTCCAAATTCAACGTACGTGCAAGAAATTTGAATGTTTCTGTCGGTCCTTCTTTATTTTTCTTTATTTTTGTACGCAGACGGATAGACGGGCATTTTTGAATCGATTTTAAATTTGATACTCATCAAGAATATATTTACCTTGCGAGGTCTCCGAAACTTCCTACTAAATGTTGCAAACAAACTTACAAATTTAATAAACCCCTTCCTTTGAAGGTGGTTATAAAAATAAGCTGAAAATTAATTCCATCACATAAACTGTTGAAAGTAAAAAAATTAAACAGAGAAAGAAAGGAAAGGTCGTGGAATTTACACCAATTTTAAAGTAGATCTTTGTGCTACACTATTCAGTAAAGTGGTTTTTTAAAGAATATTCATTTGTGGCGTACAAATAATTCATGATCGAATTTTTTTAGCTAAAGTCGTTTATTTTGAGAGATTGACAAAAAAATACTTTATCACGACTACAAATAACTTTCCGCTGTTTCGCAAAAGATAGTCCTACTAGGAGATTTTGTTGAGACTGTCGGATGTAAAACGCTCTATCACAAGTTTGGTATTAGTAACTCCATATAATCTTCGCATAATTTTTTTCGGGAAATTGTATTTTTTCTGCTTAATTATAAAGAAACGAGCTTACGAGCTTGTGAACAGCGATTGTGTTCCGGAAATTACCATAATGCAATCTAGGCGACATTGACAATAAAACTGAATATCTAGGGCGGCCTTTGGATGTGGCGTATATGGTTTGTTGCAACCAAATGGAACCATCATTTGGGAATGCCACTAACGAAATTGGGAGGAAAAATCGGCGTAATTTGGCAGAACTCATGATATCACGAGATTTCAGTATGACAAAACTCGCTCAGGGAACTTTAGCAGAGCTATTCTCGCCGCTGCTATTAATAGATATTACTCCTTCTGAATAACATCGGTTACAATCGATTATTTATTGCACGATGGAGTGGGGCCATTCCATTACTTTTTTGCGCAGCCTCGAAAAGCCAGTTGTTTTTCCCTCAGGACATTTATACTTTATGTAAAAGACGGAAGAAATAGCAGATAGTGAAGGACAGTATTTTGAATAAATCCAAATAAATTTGAATAAATTCCAAAGCCCATTCGGCTGTTATGTAAGCCTCTGGTAAGAATTCTCCCGATTGCAACAATGAAGATATGGTGTCAATGTAGGCAAACGTTTTGCACGTAGGCGAAAATGGTCCAAATCGGTCAAAGGATAATGCGGCATAAACTGATAATACCTCCGCTTTGTGGGTTTATTTGTCCACTCACAAACAATAATAGATACGCGATAAAAATTTCCTTATACGTTCTACAAAAATGGAAAAACCCGGCTACGCCTACCTAATAATATTATGGAGCTCTGCGTTCGAATATTCCCACTTTTTTATTTTCCTCGCAGAATATTTACTCGAAAGCTGTTCTTTCGCCGCGTCAGTCGAAGGGAGAGGTGCACGTTTTACACTGTGCGTGTTGCGAAATGGAGCAGCGAAATACCAAACATCTGTAGTTCTTTAGCCGAATTCATGGCTAACGTCAAAAAGTTCATGGCAAATCTTTAAAATACCCACACTCGCGTGAATTAAATGTACCGAATTATTAATTGATTTAAAATCTTTTGCAAGATGATTCTCTATCAAATTCGTAAAAATCAAAAACAAAAAAAAAATATCTATCCTGACATTCTTAAGATGGAAGACTCCTACTTCCTACCGAAAATTTATTATTGAATGCTTTTTTTTTATTAAAATCTTATCTAAGTTTTTCTGACTTAGACTACGACTTAGCTATCAAAGTACAAGGAGATAAAATTAGGGATAAAATGGTCCATGAGAGGAGATGTTCTGCGCTTAATCTGCCTTTTCTAACTTTTCTATTCACAACAAATTTAAAATGGACTTTTTGCACTAAGATGTAGATCCGTTTAGTTTGGGTGTGGGTTTAGTTTTATAGGCATTAAAGCATAGTGCGAGAGTTGTATTTTTGAAGTAAAATATGTGTCTGTAGTCATCAAAGGAGCGCATTTAATGTCTTTATAAAATAAAATATTTATTGGTGTGCAAGTGTAAAAGAAACAAAATATGTAATCGCAACAAATTGTCAGTCGTTGAAGATGGTTGTTGGCATGCACCGCCCCTAATATGCTAAAGCACACATGTATGTACATTTGTGCATAGGTGGCCAGAATATTGCATAGCTATTGCATTGGCTTTAAATGATATGACCAAGCCCCCATGCAAGCATGCACACATGTATGCATGCATGCATGTATGTGTGGAGGTATGCAGTGTTTGCTTTATAGACAAGCAAGCATGTGAATTAAATTATTTACGTATAAAAGCATCATTCATTCTTCTTTTTTCTGTTTTGCTGTTTTTAAATATGTGACGGACGACATGTATGCAAAAAGGTCTAAAAAAAAAACAAGAATTTTCTTTTTAATAAATCACACTGTTTTTATTACCGAATACATTTAAAAAGACTAAATGCCATGCTTGGGTTGATGTTTATATTTATTTGCAATATATTTAAAATATATACGGACCGCAGAGTGGAGGACGCTGCTGTTAATGCTATTAAGGATCATTGAGTTAATGATAGTTAAACAAAAATTCGATTCTCTCCGGCTGCAAGCGAACGAAAGAGTTATTCCTTTGTAGAGGAGGCATGGAAAAATATTTCAATATTGAATAACAAGAAGAAGAAATGAATTGTGTTCAGTTCGAAACCTTTGATACGCATCAGTAGTTTCTTTTGATGTTTGAGAAAGAGAAGGTGGACAAGGAGGAGGTTTTAAGCTCATCAATTTGTATTAGATTTTATCTCCGTAACCGTAACATGCTTTGTCAACGTAAACATTTCAATTAATTAACTGCACCTTAACCTAAATGGCAGCTCCCCTTACACTTAAATCAGCTAACCTACGTAATCTTGCTTATCTAACTGTAATAAATCGAAAACAACATAACAAAGCATAAGCTTAACATAAAAAGAGGTAACCGAAGAACACCAAAAAATAGATCTCAAATAGTTAAACATCGATATTGTGAACCGATTAGTCCAATTTTCAGACTTACAGTGATTGAAGGGGTAGAGGCAAAACAAGAAGAATATGAACATCGTATATGGTCTTCGATGTGTTCCTCTTATAGATTCCAACCGTTTGACACAATTAGTATAACTTCTCTGGAAGTGTATAACCGAAAATTAATACCAAAAAAAAAGGAAAAAAATTTAATAATATTTTCATTTAATTTATAGTAAAAAATACTTTTTGTACATAAGTACAGAAATTGATTTGCATTCTAAAGTGGGGTAAAATTGTAAATTCATTTTACATCCGGAACTTTTTCCGAATTTTTTGTCATATATTTGTCCACAATGGTCTAATAATAATCCGTAGAGGTAAGTCCAGCATTTAATTATATCTGATATATTACACAGTGCCCATGCATGGATGTTTCTTGCTAGGTTTTACAAATTTTTAAAATAAACAAAACAAAAAAACTATTTAAATAAGTGAAAATAATGAAATGTATACGTGTGTGTATGTGTACTTTTTAATTTAGGCGAGGAGTTTTTATCTAATATTTGTCTGATGCAATGGGTTTAAAATGAAATGGATCACGAGATAGAATAAGTGTTGCTAATGACAGATTATACAGGTCGCAGGAAGTTATTTAGTCGACGATATGCCAAAGCTAGCATTTTATCCTAAGATCCGAAATGTGGAGGTTCAGCTGAGCAAATTGTCTGAGGACTATATTTACTTTAGAGTTTAGTTTTTTATTTATTTTTTAACCGAAGGAACTTGTGCTGCATATAGGATAGAAAGGCTACTAAAAACAGCAGCGTCCAAGAATAGTTCATCCTTTGGTAGAAGTTTTAGTGTTCGAATCAATCATTTACAAAAAAAGCCTTAAAGCCACATGGATACAACTGAAAACAAAAAGACGCTCGTAATCTAAGGACTGATTAAAAAAGTTTTTCGCTTAATTTTCCAACTGCAAATTTCTTCTTCTCAAGCCAGATTTTTATTTCATAAACTACTTCTCAAGAAGAAAAAAGCGACCAGATATTTCGACTTTTCGACTATTTCGAGGTTATTCGCAATGAATCTTTAACACCTTGGAATTTGCCTGTGGCATCTGTTTGCTTTTTTAATTTGATAGCACTTTAAGAGGAGAAAGAAAGTGCCGAAGAAGAATGAGAACGAAATTGTGGGTAAAACAATACTACAATATTATAAATATCTGAGTCTTCTTGTTACTTTTAGAGATTATGTTCAATTTCATTAAAACTCCCGTCATTTCAAATGAGGGGACTGAATGCCACAATGTAGTGAATGAAGGGCACAAGGTAGTGAATAAAGTCAAAATATGACTGAATGGTCCAAGGAAGATCTGGGTATTTATCTATTTTTTTGATTCCATGCAAAAGCCATGTATCTTGAATGTGCGTGTGTATTTTAATAAATAATAATAATAATAAAAAGAAATGCACTTGAGAAAGTTTAGTAATTTTGTTTATTAATAAAATTGTAATGTAGTTTGTTCTATTAACAGCAGTTAGTTCAAAGTCTAACATGTTAGGTTGCCCTTGCTAAACTAGGTAGAGAAAAAGAGCATTTACTAAAAATAACTTCTATTGTTCTCTGATGTTTTCCGTTATTATACTCGCAACCGAGAAGAACCACGCAAGGAACAAACAATCTTTCCATTTCCCTATGTTGAAGAAATATATTCTGCTGCATCTTGTATTCACAGCTTGTTCGTTTTTTACTTCGCGTTTGGCTACGTCCATTTTCAATAAATCCAATTATATTGAAGTAAAATTTCAGAGTTGTATTTTACGACTGCATTGAAAATAGCAACAAACAATAGTCAAAAAACCTTTAATTTTATTAATGTTTATAGTCACAATTGCCGTCAGAATTATGTGACATTTAAGTATTATTTACGCACAATGAGTTTTAGGCAGAATTAACCGTTAATGGACTTTAAAAAGCTTAGCAAATGTTCCACTTATCTTTTGACTGGTGCAGTTCGCTTGTTAGTCTAAATGAAGGATTTATAGAAAGATTTATTTGAGCTTGTTGTAATGCAATAAGGACTTGTATATAATTACATTAATGGCATAAGAATGACCTTTAACTACCAGAAGGAAAAAGCGTTTATCCAGCATGCACGCCACATACGAAATGATGAAATTAGTTTGCCGATAATGAGTTTAAAAATAGAACGTAGAGATCTTCTGCAATATCGTCTCTGTTTTTCTTTTCTTTTTTTTCTTTTTTTTGATTTGTGCCTAACGCATCTTCATTATTTTTATATTTAGCCCTATGGACCATTTATTGAGTTGAAAATGAAAGATATTTGAAATAAAAGAAACAACACAAAAACTCAAATTGAATTAAATTCACAAAGATTTGTGCTGTTGACGCTCGGTTTAGAGAAATGAATGTTGTGCTAATAGCATCTATTGTGCAAATACTACACACATTGAATGACATTAAAAGTGTTAGAGCATAGACTGACTGCACTGATAGTATTATGTCAAATAGTCAGAGCATTTAAAATAAATGATTGTTTTCTTTTTCTGTTTTTTTTAGTTTTGCAATGTGAACGCAAAGTCTAGATAATTAAATGATAAAATTACTTCGAAACACAACACAAAAAAAAAAACAACAAGAAAATAAGAAAACAAATGCGTAGTTTAGTTAACGACAATGAATACAAATCTAAGAACAAAAAAGAACAGAAAACTATTTTACTAGATTGACAAGATTATCAACTAATAACTAGGGTGACTTTACTCGCTTTAGGTCAAAGCTCTGTAGATATATTATATTATATAATTATAAGAGACAGCATTTACAGCATTTTATTATTTCTCATAAATATTCTAAACGTACTAAAGTATCACTCATCTTAGGATACTCGTAGTTCGCAATTTTATATTGGCAACCATTGAACGGATATAGGACGGACTGCCTGAAATCTGTGGACATTCAAAACCATTCCTTAAAATTAAAAGTCAAAATTCTCGGTTCAAAAAATGTTCATCGGGGTTTTATATGATTTCAATCAATTGTTTCCTAGTATCACGCTAATTTTTAGTGTTGTGAAAACAGCGGACTTACAGAAAAAGAGAGAAGCATACATATTTCCTGCTTAGAAAATAAGCTCTGGTCGATCGATGATGCAGTCAATATAATTTCGAAGTTTGAAAAAGCCATCAACACGACAAAACTTCAAAAAAAAAAAAAATGAGAAAAGCGAAGTGACCGTAAATCGGACGAGATATACTTTTGCAGAACATTTAGTGTTTTTTTCATCCATCTATTCCAATTTTGGCAACAATATGATCATTAAAAAAATATGCCAGAGACAGAGAGTTGGATAGACGGACGGACAAAGAACGGAAAATATATATATATTTTAGATCGCTAGATCTTAATACGCGAGATGTTACAAATGGGAAAACAAATCTAATATATCAGCATACATTCAGTATAAAATGCGGTTTACAATGATTGATAGTCAAGATTCGACACAAACCGCAAAAAGTTTTCCGCCTTGAGAGATGATGAGATTCCGTAGTGTAATTATATATCTTTCGCACGAGTTCGAACAAATTCGAACGAACAAAACTTTTAATTCGAAATGAATTTTAATTACGATTCTCACCTCAAAAGTTTATATCGAAGTTAGTTCAGATCATAAGGTTTCAAGCTGCATAAATTCTATATGCTCGCACTTAAGTACGGCAGAAGCAGAATTTCATCTGCAGAATATTGAATTATTTTGCTTTAATTTTATAATTTTTAAATTTTTAAACACAATTTAATGGCACTAGACATACGAATAAAATTATTTGGTGTCTATGCTTTCAATTCTAATGCCAAGAATTTGATGATTTTGTTATATCTTGCATGCATGTAATATGCAAAAAGCTTCACATAAATGCTTATATGCACATGTACACGTTCACGGTAAAATGTTTTCATTGTTGTGATCTCTCTCCGTTCGGTAAGATACGTTTGTCTGAAAATAACTTTAAAAGAGACAGACAGACGTACGTAGCACAAGATATCAAATGTTTGAATTTTCAATTAAATAGAAATTTTAACATACTTGAGGATAAATATTTAAATTTAGATAGAAAAGAAGAAGACGAGTCTTTTTTCTTAGTTTTTTTCTTAAAATTTTCAAATGTCTTCTGAATTCTTAGGCAAAGTAAACCTTCGACTAATGACTAATTGCAGGCAAACATTAGTCAAATATTTTAAAAATAGATATGAAGGAAAAAAAAATACAAAATTAAAACATTCTTACACGTATGTTCATGTTGTTGTTCATATAAACAAAAAAATCGATATTTAAACGTTTCTAAGATTTGATGAATTTGCATTAAAAAATTAAAAATTCTGTCCAATATATGATTTTGTTGTCATAATGAGAAAAACATTCATACGCGGAAAGTATTTCTCTGTTATTGTGACTACTTTACAATTTTCATTGTAAGTCCCATCGACCCAGCTCACTCAAATGATAAGTTATTGTATATCATTTGAAATGCTCATCGGGTAACCTAATCACATGATGTATGTATGTATGTATGTTGGAAAACGTGGCCTAATGAAGCTACTTTTTTTGTTACTGTTAACAGTTCGCTTATGGCAAACATTAGACTGATATGAAAATCCATCATTTTTACAATAGAATAAATCATCCCAAGCAAATAAAACAAATATATTAGCTTAGGAATGTGTTGGGCTTTTGTATTTTTGTACTTCTGTTAAATTACGATTCACAGTGTGATACACTAGCAACGTAAAGAAGGATAATCTAGTGGTTCTTTTTAGAGCAAAGAGTTAGTTACCTTTTATTCTTAGTTTTTAAGTTCAATATATAAAGTTTTTGGTTTTTAATGCTTTTTTTTTGTAGGAAAGTGATCGATTTCAAACCTTCTTTCTTCTCCAACTATAATAATTGTATCTGAAATAAGTTTATGCACGCCGCAATCAGGTCTAGCATTCACGGCATAAATATCATCATATATCATCAATAACATCCCTGTGACTAGAAAACTGTTTAAATATCATATAAAAAAACTAACATACTTTAGGGCTTAGTTCGATTTTACATGAGTATGGAATGATGGAAACAATGAGACCAATGAGACTAAACTGATGAAAACAATGAGAAATAACAATAAAATGAAATTTTTGAATTTACTTAAATTTTTTAAATGGTACTCACCTACAGAATCACGTGATGTATGCGAATATCTTTGTTATTCTCTAGTCTCAAGTACGATTATTAATTAGAGATTCACGTCTCGAGTATGATTACTAAATCCAGGTCATCAGCTATTGCGGTTGCTTTGGCTTTTTGTGCTCAAGCTAAATATTTATTTGGAAGTATATCCTTTCGTGACGTGGACAAACTCGTTGTGGAAAAATTCTTGCTTATAAATATCAATCGATTACTACTGAGAAATATTTTCTAGTCAGAGTATTTTTGAGGAAAGAGCCTTCGCAACAAATAAGTTGAAGCTCAGGAAAGTACGGTTTCGAATGTAAACTGAAAACACCGACTGGAAATACTCTCATATTGAAGAATTTTGAATAGAGACATGAATTTTAAGGAACATTGCACATCCGCGTTCATTAAAAATTCATATAACACTTGCATTTGGCTTTCATAAGTCGGTTGAAAATTACTTTAATTCTCTACTCGGTTGTTGTTGCTTTCTTGTCGCACCTTTTTAACATATGGGGTCTGTAGAACTATTTTTGTATCAATTTTATATGAAATCAATTATACATTATCATCCATTACTTGAGTGGTCTGATGCCAACTACTGTCTCCGGTGTGTTGGTTGCTTTCGTTATGTGTTTGGTTAAGAGAAAACTGCCACAAAAAATTCCGAGAAAAATGCAATAAATTGTAGTAATAGAAAGAAGGTTAAGACATCACTGTTAGTATCAGTTGAAGAGAAAGAAATTAAAAATTTATGAAAATCAAAAAATTCATATGATTATCTTACCACAATCGATTTTTATCAAACTTTTTGAAGATTTACTCGAGGTTGTGAATAGCGTCAGACTTGAGGCAAATAAATGATAACTTTACATATTTAGATGTGCGTTCCTCAAGCTTCAAAGTTCAATCCTTAATAGAGTTATTTAGATTTGAACACGAAGGTGCCTTAATTTACTAAAGATAAAACAAATACTAAATGTTAAATAATCTTATATTCATTCAAAGCGTTTGATGCATTTGCACTTGAAAGCATCATCAGTTATCTTCGGTTGTATTTTTATTTGTAGTTTTTCTATGATAAATAATTTATTAATATTGCGTGTACAAGTGATTCCAAGTGCAGCTCAATCATTAAAACTAGTTACGGCTGTCAAGTAAAGATTATTATGTCTGTCTGTTACATCATTGGATTTTCTCGCTAAAGTCTTGCTAATGTTTAGAGGATTCAAAGGAATTTCCTTTCGACTATTTGATGCAATTATCTTAAATTCGTTTGGCAAATCAAACAAAATAATGATAATAGAATTACAAGAACCAGAACGCAGCAAAGTTTTCTTTTCATTTCCATGACATTGCGAATTTAAAAAGCGTGTAAACTTTTTTTACTGCTACGAAGTAAATGGGGACAAAGTTGAATCTTCCTTCAAGAGAGTAGCGGAAACTGTGTAAATAAGAATAAAAGGATTCAAATATGGAAACCTATCATATTTACTTAGAGTTTTTAACAGTAGAATTTGAAGTATCGGGCTTTAGATAATTGGTTGAAAAGAATAAAATGTTTCAGAACAGTACATGATTTACGCTCCATTCAGCTTTTCCTTCCTTCCTTTTCCTGTTCTCATTTTTAAGCCGATGACCTAGACCTTCTTTCACTGAATTAACTTAGCGAAGCCAAGAAAAGTAAGATAGGAGTTTGACCCGATCCCAATCCTGCTCACAACAGGCAAAAGACGGAACATGAAAATTCGAAAAAAAAACAAGAAATTGTACCTTTCTTATCGTCAATAAATTATCGGCACTTCGACAGCTAGAATAAAAAGAAAAAAATCGAACATTAGGGTTTAAAGATCGTTTTTTCGTTAATCAAAAATTTCTCAAATATCATGTGTTTCATACACATTCTTTAAAATTTGAAAATTGCAGTCTCCATGATCCCGAAATTTTTAGTGCGAATTTCAATGCTACTAAGAACTGCACTGACCCAAAATTACCCCTTTTGGTAGAAATATGTACATTTTGTCGGTATATCGAAAATTAGACCAGGTGGAAAAGAAGTGATTGTAGGCATTTAAAGGTCGTCTCAAAAAAAAAAAAAAATAAAAATCCCTAATAAATTTTGGAACATTATACATTTTATAACAATTTTTTTGAACATCGAAAATTAAAAAGGATCAAAATGACGTACTCGGTAGTTGTAGGGCTACTATTGACACGCTTATAGACCTTAATGCAATATGACTTTAATGCTACAGCATTCAAGTTTCAAAACCAATTGTCATTCATATAAATTCATACAAAAAACAAATTTGATATCTTTACCGTTGGACGTTATAGCGTTCATTTTATATAAAATATGATATCGTTACAAAATATGTTTAATTAGGTTTCGTCAACTTTGGGAACAAGATTAAGTTTAAGTTACGAAAGTCAAAGGAAGAAAAATTCGTTCTTTACTTCACTCAAATAAATTCCTACATCTGTTTCATTAACGATTTACCTGCCCCTTCCTTGCGTTCTCAAAGGCGAATGATATCTTTTGCAAATTTTTCTTTATTAGTTGAACTAAAATTGAAGTCCACGCCCGCTTAAATATCATGCTTTTAAAAGCAAAGCTATTATTATTATTATTACTACCAACAAGGAGGGCATCTTTATATCTGCATGTAAACATGTGTTTGTACGTAAGCAATGTCTCTTCCCCTACATTACTGAGGAGAATTTCCAATGCTTGAGTTAAAGGAAAAAGTAAAGAGTAGGGAGCTGGCGAATAAGATGACCAATGCTATATATTACTACATGTTTGTTTGGCTTACACACGCGTTGATAATAACAATGCAATGATTATGAGTTTCCAAGGATGTGAAAATATTCTCTCTACGAACGTTGTAAGTATGTGCACATCACTGATTCGAACTTTGATTACTGGGACATTAGGTTAAGACATTTATTTATATTTATATATATGTATGTATGCACGTAAATATGTATATGAACAATAGTGTTCATGGTGACTAGAAAGGTCAGTCCTTATGAATAGTTTTGAAACAAAAAAAAAAAAAAAGAACTTAACGCTAAAGAACGAATCTTGGATACAATAAACAAAAATCACTTAATGTTATGTTAGTTGATTGCGCAAAATAAAATCCTAAACGAATCTATTTCGTCCGAAATTGGATATTCTTTCAAAATGTATTAGTCTTTCAACGTGTTGGGTGAAAGAACGTACAAGAGAGATTTTAAAATTTTTCCACATCGATGTGAATCAGTCGGTGATTATCTGAAAGGGTACAGCATTTTTCACTGAAAAATTAATAACGAAGGGAAAGAAATACTAAAACAGCTTTTGATGTCCGTAAGATCTTGTGCCAATAATCCTCACATTATCGTTTGTATGTGAATAAAAAAATCCAAATTAAAGTAAATGAAGAACGCCATTTGAAAATAGAAATTAGCAAATAAAGATTGGTATTAAAAGATCTAAAAAGATGTAATAGATTTTGATCAGATAGGGTTCCCCATTAAAGACACTTCACCAGATTGCCTAGCGAAATTTTCTACTTACGTTTGTACCAAAGATAAGACCCTTTCGTCATACATACTTTTTACCGTTTGAATGCAGAGGATATTATTTCTTATTGGGACAATCCCTCAAAAATATATCCAGTATCGCACGAACTGAATTTCTAAGGTTGTTCAAATGAAAATTAAATCAAGTTACTAAGAGAAATAGAAAACAGTTCTGCAATCCAAATAAAAATCCACTTTGCTATAGTTTATCGGGAATGTAAATGCAATTATAATTGTATTTTCTTATTTTTCATTTGCATATGAAAGGTTTTGCTTTATAAAGTCCTAGTTTACAATTGATATATTTTTCATTTAGGTTCCTTTTCAAATGATTAGTATTTCACCATCGGACCTCTCTCTTTTTTACGATCTGATTTAAATTTGATCAATAAAGAATTTAAATTAAATTTAAATTAAATTTGATCGTAAATAAAATTTTATTTCGGACCATTTAATTACATTACATTCGAAACGTAAGAGTGGAAATATTTGGACTCCGCAGAACAAGAGTATAATTTATTTAGTGGATTTTCGGTTACAAACGGAATGACATAATCTTTATACTCTTTCATGAGATGTTTTATATACAAGTATAAGAAATAAGTAAAATGGTTATCCTTGATAATAAAAAAACTTTGGTAGTAGAGGCAATGGAATGGGAGAACAAGTAAATATTGGATAGTAAGTGATATTCGTACACAATCAAGTTGTATGTTCAGTGAAAGAACATAGTTTGGGGTACAAGTCAACCAAATAATACATCGTTAGCAATTACTACGATGTAACACTTACTACGGCTTGGGTATGATTTGAAAAAAAAATTTGCAAATTTTTTCATAATCATTTTCAACATATTAATATTGATAAGGAAAGTTAAAAAATATTGACGCTTTATCGCTTTTCTGTTACGAAAATGAATTTATTCTTACATTCAACACACTATCTCTCTCTCTCTCTCTCTCTCTCTCCATGTCCCTCTCTTCCTCTCCCTCTATCTACCTTTATGCGTCACTTGCTCATTATCTCTTCTCGTTTATGTTTTTTGTTTTTTTCAAATTTATTTTTATTTATGTGCTGAAGAGAAAGAATTTATTACACTTCTCGAGCGTATTTACACATACAAAGACGAATTCATTTTCGTTACTATAAGCGTGTTGTTGTTATCTTAACATCCGTTTCCTGTTTTCTCATTACATACACAAACGCACACATCCCACGCTACGAAAACACCACACGGTTGCTTTTAGAAGTGCGAAAACTTTAACAACAAACATCAACGAAAAATAAATAAAAAAAAAAAAATTCTATTAAAAAGACATATTATGCCGAACGGAAAGAAAGAAGGTTGAGAGGTTTAGTGGAACAGCAGTAAACATATCAAATTCTACACTTCAAGATATTCGTTACAATTACGATAATATTTATGCTTTTACCGCTAGTGGAGAAATACCGTTATACGCTAGAGGTAGAGAATTAAAAAAAGAAAAATTTTAAAAATATTCCATATTGGTGCTAACTTGCTGAGCAGTTCTCAAATAATTTTGAGAATTTAAAGCAGAATATAAAGTAAAGGAAGATCATTACGTAAAAAGTGACTGCAATAGTTGTATGCGATTTTAGGGAAAATAAGCAAAAGTAGCCATGTGTCGAGTATCACATGTAGCTCCAGTTGATCTTTCCCTTCCTAAATATCGATATTCATTTTCAAATACTCGAAAAATTTAAACTATCAATCTTTTATCCTACAAATGGAAAAGTCATGAAAACCACAAATGGGAAATCTTAAGCAAAATCACTTCAAAGACCGGATAAATAAAGAACGATGCATTAGATTTAAGGAACAGCTGAACTGTTTCCAGTTGCCTGACGGAAACATTGTTCCTAGTATTTTGAAGCTTGTCTGCCATATTATGCATCAGCACAACAGAATAGCAATGACATGTGCATGTGTACTATTAACTTGACGGATTGAGAAGCATTAATAAATTGATTCAGTATTTTAGCTTATATCTTAAATTATGTAAGTGCCGAGACATACCGTTCCATGTTTACGATGACAATTATAAGACCAAAAGACGGACGGCCTGTGCATATGTGAAGGCTTATTTTGCTCAAACGCGACCTGTTGGTGGTAATCAGTGACAAAAACACTTGAAGTCAACTTCAATTGCTTACTGAACTTTTTGTTACACTAATGGCGGATTTAAAACGGGTTTAGAGTTACTATCTGATTAAAAACATTTGTCGAGAAGTCCTCAAGGGACACTTATCTTCCCCTTTATAATTTGTTAAGGTTTGATGGCGGTAATAGGATGTTATTTTACAATCGTATAAATTCTTTCGAAAAATGAAACGACGACACACAGTCCCCACAGCAATCTTTAAAACCTTTAGCGAACTTGGCTTAAGGCAAAACTGGACTATTTACTATCAGTCTTGTTTCCATATTATGCATAAATTCTATTATATTGCTTCTCTGTTATCGTCCTTTGTGTTTCTATTAAATGCACATGTTATTCTTGACGGCAGCATTCTCGTATCGATATGGTCGTCGGTCGTTGTTTTATGGCGCCTACGAGTGCATTTGTATTTCATGCTCTACCAATTTCGCAGGTTTTGCTGTGAAAGTGCATTTACAAACACATAGCAATCACACACAACTTAGTACGTAGAGATGAAAAACAAATATACACTCCAGAGTTAACATAAACTGCTTCTCCTTTGGCCTACTGTTCTTTTTTTTTATTTGCCTTTTTATAGTCCGGGTTTCATCTTTATATGTGTGCGACAACAAGTGTTCCATTTGATGGACATTCAGAACATTCTTTGTTTGGTACACTAAAATGAAAAATTTTTCTTTTTATTTTAAGCTGTTGTTGCTACTGTTGTTATTATTGTGTTTTCAAAAACTTAACATAGCGTTAAATTGATTAGAAGAAAAAGAGGGGGAAAAAGAAAGAATTTAAAAGGTAATTGAATATGAATTGAAATAAGTAAACGGCTTGAACCAACGGCTGGGATTACGTTGAGAAATTTTAAGGAATTTTGCCGAATTTTTCGTCTTTAGCTCCCTGCCATAAGCGTAAATTATTGCAAACGGGAAAAGTTCTATCAATTTTAAATATTTTTAAAAGATTTTCCTTCTTTCCTCCTAGCCTAATGGGCTCGTGTAGCTTGCTAGTAGCGCTTACATCAAGTTCATATCTTTAGGACATCTGCGAGTGTGAAAGCATTAACAATAAACGGACGAACGGTCGGACAAGACCAAATCAATTACAAAAACATTAAGCTAGTTTGCCGGCCCTTTTCGAATCGAATTGTCGTTCGTCCATGGTACATAGGCCTATAGAAACACATTTCTATGTGATATCATTTTACTAAACCATTATATAATTATTTATTTAATTAACAAATAGTTTGTTTAGTAATTATTGC
This sequence comes from Glossina brevipalpis, assembly GCA_000671755.1. Lineage (NCBI taxonomy): Eukaryota > Metazoa > Arthropoda > Insecta > Diptera > Glossinidae > Glossina > Glossina brevipalpis. The sequence continues at coordinate 728,729 of KK351061.1, forward strand.
CTTAGTTATCAATTTTTCCAACCACATACTTAAGTAAGAAAACTCTTATCATTGTTATTGGTTGGTATGAAAGAGCATTTAATAATACTTAGAAACTTATCATCATATTGGCCAGATTGCAATAAAAACGACAACAATAACAAATCATAAAATACTCTTTGAATTTATCCGAGAATGTGTCGTGACAATAAGAAAACTTGAACAGAATATCAATTAGAAAACAAAAACCAATAAAAACAACAACAATTGCATTATAAAAATGCCTACGCAATGCAATTTTTGAAATAAACTCAACAACTCTCTTTGTTATACTGGTCCCCATACATGAATTCGCTGCAATGTGTAAACACGCTTTCTTAATTTTCAACAATTGTTTACGGTTTCTCTCTCTCGTGTTCATTCTCTTAAAATTTGGTCACATTCTGCTAACAAAGATGGTTACTGTATTTTATCAGACCATAACAAAATTGATAAAAGTGCATTTTTGTTTTTACTTGCTCAAAGCAAAATGTGAAAAAACGGTGAGAGAGAGAGAGAGAGAGAGAAAGAAAGAGAATGCCAAAGGAAAAAAATAAAAAAAGAGCTTGTATGCGTAGCTTTGATTTCATTTTGTTTTTGTTTAGTTCTGATTGGATTGTGTTGTCTTTCGAGTATGTAAATTTCTTACGGGAAAAAAGGTATGCCAGCTTTGTAAATGTATGGTTTTCGTGGGCATATCTGTTTGCAGATTTTATTAATTGAAATTCTGTCAATTATTTCTTACTAGTGTGCGTCTTTAGTGAGAGGGAGCGAAAGAGAAAGAGAGGGAGAGAAATCGAGAGGAAGTGAACTTAGACATATTTTTTGGAAATTTACCGTTCGCTGTGTTTGCGTATAAGTGCGCATGGCACACACTAGCTTTATAATACAATTTTTGTTTTCGTAACTTCATATTTTTGGCATTGTTTCCTTTCCTAACATAACTTTTTACTAAGTGGATTAAATTTTTAAACTAAACAAAATTTTGCACAATTCCAATATACGTGCTTATAATTCTGAAAATTTTCGTTCAACAATTTTTCCATATAATAGAAAATATGTAAACACTTGCGCCTTTTTACGCCCACTGTAATTACATGCTTAGTATAGACATGCGTGTCAGGGTTGCCAACGAACAGTTTTGAGTGTTCCTAAAGATGCTTTGCACCATAATAAAAAAATTGTTGGACAGAGAAGAGACATTGCCCTTGTCTCTAAAATAAACGAAATTAGCAAGCAAAGCATTTGAAGATGTTTGCTTTAGCCGATTTGAAATTGTATTATATCAGATATTTTTATATCTCCCATCTTTAAGCCTGATATCCCTTGCTTGGCAACCAACACAAAATTTTATTTTTATGCAGTTTTTCAATCTTATCTCGGTCACTCCTTTTTCCATACAGGCTGATAATTTTAGTTCGATATCTCTGCCCCTCCGAAATACTTTTTAAATGGATTTTGAATTAGCCAATAAGGCACTGCATATTCACTGCAAATGGTCCGTTCGTACAGTTATGTAACATCTCTGAATTTCCTTTTGTTTAAGTGAAAATGAAGTTGAAGTAACACGTACTTAAAAAATCATGCTAAGGTAACCAAACGTACTCTTTTACTGTACTGTAATTCTTCTGGGATGTCTGGCTGAGTGTTTAATATAAAAAGAGGATTTTCTGAAAGATTGTCAAGTCCACAGAAATAGCCTTATTTCACTGATTTCCTCTTCTTTCTTGGAAATAAATTGAAATAAATTGAAATGAAATGCAAATCTGGATTCGCGGAAAAGAGTGCAAATCAATTCTAGTTGTTAATACGTAATAAAATCGCTCCCCTTCATATATTAAAGTTCGAGTAATGTCAAAATCGATCGCTTTCTTTTTTACTTTGCAATCTGCTGTCATTTGATGCACTATTCGTTTTCAATAAACTTGTTGCAAAGATAATAATGCAAAGATCATTTTCTACCTATTTTAATTATTGGACACAAATGTTGGCAGCTTTAATCATTTACCGTGTTTTTGCTGTAAAAATGTAAAAATTTTAAATAAGATTTAAAACCTGTTACGGCGAATTCAGCAACGTGAACATTTTAAAAATTTACGCTCTTTGTTCATGCTTTACAAGTCTTCTCTTACATGCTCTTACAATGTAACTCTCTCTAAACAGTCTAAAACGAATAATTTATGAGAGAAACGTGCAGAGTTGTAGTCGATTAGAACCGAATTTTTTTCTGGCTGTTATGACATATAATTAGCTTGTTTCGAAATGGGAAACGTCTTTCTTAAAATATTATGTTGTATATTTCATAGTTTTTTATCGCATGATTTAATTGAGTTAATTAACTAATCGAAACTGTATTCGTTCCTTATAAGCATTAATTTAAGGCTAAGTTTAACATCCCAAACCACTCCAACCATTACGACGCAAAGGAAGGAAAAATATTTGGTCCATACCAAGCATATGAAACAACTGACCGATATTAACGGGAACATATGAACATTTTTTTGACATTCATGGACATTTTTTTTACATACAACAAAAAGGAATTCCGAATGCAAACCTGAACACTTTTTTTTATTTAGTAATAACTACGTTTCCTTTTCAAAAAGTGTGGAATGTTGATGGTCTATTTGCCATTTTTCCTCTCGTAAGGATAGAATGCAAAATAGCAAAAAAGTAATCACGATGTTGCAGGCACAGAACCAATAATGCCTATGGCTATATGCATTCAAATCTCATGTTGCAAAAGAGATCATGAATACAATATAGCCCACTATTTATAGCGACTATAAAAACCGAACGCTTCTAGCCTAAGTGTACGCAAGCAGCGTCCCAGCAGAGTCTTGTTAAGCAGCATACAAACTTTGTAAGAGTTAGTAAGTTCAACTCTCTTTGCAGGTTTTGGAGCTCTGCTAGCTTTTCAAAGAAATAGCTTACGCAGTTTTCTTTTCGCTCTTTTTCGCTCTCTACCATTATTGTGCTGACAAACGTTGGTTGCTGAAATATCTGCACAATTTGAATTTTATAAAATCAGTACTCATTGTACTTTGAAGCGAAACGGAGGTAACGATCGGGTGAATAGTGCAATTGTAAAAGCATATAGAAAACGTTAGCAAAAAGTGTATCTGAAATAAATATAAATAAATCTGTATGTGTTGTATTTAAATCCACACATAAAGCAAAAGAGAGAGAAAGAGAGATCAATTGTAATACACAACAACGAAATCGAGGGATTAAGCAACAACAACAACAACAACAAATACAATTCCAATTAAAACAAGAAAGAAGGAAAGAAAAGAAGAAATTGAAACGACGGTTACGAGACGAGAAGAAAGAAGAATTCAATACAAACTTTAAGTGGAAAAACTTATTTGTAATATCTTTAGTGATTGTGTGCGTGATTGCGTGTGTATATGCTGCTGCGTGTTGTTGTTAAACAACAGACAAAAGAAAGTTTACAAAAACCACAACAATAGCAACAACTCCAGCTCGAATTGGATATACAATTATTTTCTGCATTATTGTTACCTACGCTTCGCAGATGGTTAGGTGTGTGTGAGAATTCTTTTTAAATTTTCAAATTAATTAAATAGTTTGCTTGCATTTCCGTTTCGCGTGTTTAACGGTAGCTTAAAAATATTTCAGAGTAAGGCAAAAATTCCTAATTAAAATATAGAAAAATATAGAGCCCTGAAGTAGAAAAATTATTATAGCAAACATTAGTGAAAGTGTAAAATTTTTCTTTTATTAATAAAATTCACGGTAATTGTGAATTTTGTTTAAGTTTGAAAAGAAAATTTATAGGAAAAAACTTTAATTTTCGCAATCAAGTAAGAAACTTGTTTATAAAACAATTTTAATATATGTATATATATGTGAATGTGTGTGTTAGCATGATGGCAACAAATTGTTGCCTAACAGGTCTGCTGCAATTGAAGTAACTCAACTATTTCTTTTTTCGTTTTACAACACATTCTGTAAGGCTCCCATTTATATACACCCAACCTCCCTACAATCATTACATGCAAGCGCTAGTCATGCTTTTGTGATTTCTCCTGTATTCTTAGTCTTCTCTGTGAAAATATTCTTATAAATTGCCTCCATCTCTATGAGTAAATTTCCTAAGCATGTGTTTAATTTGTTTACTTTTCTTCTCTCAATTAGAGAAAGAGAGAGAGAGAGAGAGAAAAAAAAAAGATAGGGTTGATGCTTTCTAAGCTTAGCGCATATTCAATAATGTGGATATTGTTTATCGTTGTTTTTCACTTGTACTGTTGTTTATAGATTTTCAACTTATTAAAATACACGATAGAATAACTCAACTATAGCTTATAAAACCCCTGAGAGAATGACAGTTAAATAGAATCCAAAATGTAATATAAAGAGTTTTTTGCAAAAAGTAGAGCATATCGAGCGAAGAGAGGATTTTCTTTTTAAAACCCAGCCACCCACTACCAAAATAAATATTATAAACCTAATGATTGTTGGCTATATGGTTAGGTTTGTTTATGTGACTTGCGTTTTAACGTGAACGAACAAGAATCAAATGACGCTTAAACTTTGTTTTCTTTTTGCCGTAATTGACATTCGTTTGTGCGGCGTCAACTAAAACTCATCATCCACATTTAGAGCGGCGGGCAATACATTAACAATAAAAAGGCAGCAATAATCCCAAGTGTTATCCAAGAAAAAGAAAAATAACAAGAAAAGTGTATTTCAGTAATTTACTTATTCATTCTCACTCTATGTATATATATACAAATACGTGTATGCTTATATATACAAATATATATATATATATATATAAATATATAAATATATATAAATATATAAATATATATAAATATATAAATATATATAAATATATATATATATATATATTTGTATATATATATATTTATACATTTATATATATATACATATCTATATATGAACATATATATATACAAAATTCACTCCATGGAATTGAAATTGAAATAGATAAACTTTAGAATAGAAAACTTGTTAAAAATTATCTCTCACATCAGTTTATCATTGAAAAAATTATCAGACAAGCGTGTTTTGCGAACATAGTCAATACAATTTTGTTGTAAATGACGATAATCCTCACGTAAAACGTGTTTTATTTGATTTTGACTGAAAAAAGTAAGAAAAAGCAAGTTATTTGTCGACGTAGCCAAACCATGTCCATGTCCGTGCAAATTCGTGAAAAAGAAAAGTGAAAAAACAAGAAAATCTTGAAATAATTTCCGAAAAGTTCCTCGCAAGATAATTTACAAGTTGTCGTGTTTGTGTATAAGTGTGTATAAGTAAGTTGCTTAGAATCAAAAAATACAAAAATTTTTTATGAACATTCATTCTGGTAAGAATAGATTTTTTCGTTTTTTTTTTTTGCTTTATATGCAAACCTGTATGCGTGAGTATGTGTGTGTGGATTTGTGTGTGCTATTCTTAAGGGTTGGTTGGCCGAGCAAATGTTCGCTTGGGTTTACGCTAATAAGTTTTCTTTATCCTCATTACCGCCGCTTATGATTTTCTAACAATATTTTAAAGAAACTCTTTGATTCTTATTTGATTTTCATTTAGTTCATTCTACACCTCTTGTTTTTTTTGTTTTTTATGTAAATCGTGCAGTTCGTGCACAAAAGTCGAGGGTGGCTTTCATTTTTCTTTGTCATTACCAGACATTTTGGATTTTTTACAAGTTTTCTTTTGTTAGATATTCTTCCGTAAAGATGTTGCCAGATGTTACACAGTTCGTTAGAGAAAATACTGAAAAGGCTTTGTTTTAACGGGATTTTTATATCGTTTACCAAGAGATTTGATTCTAAAACATTTTATATAATAGATAAAGGTATTACGTCCATCCTCGAAGTATTTACCATTCATTCCCTCAGTAGCATCCATCAGAAATGTTTTTGTGCTTATTCAGAGTATAGTTCAGAATATGTGTGCGGAACTTGCGAACACCCAAAAATTAGGATAGAACATTGACACAAATCAACTTGATTGTCAAATAAGAATAAACGTGAACGACCATAAAAATAAGTCCACAAATCGCAGCCAATAGCAAATTTATTCATAAATGTGTAATAAACTTCCTAAAAAGGTAAATTAACTAAAAGGTAGTTGAAAGCACATTTGAGTGTGTATACACTTAGAAGAATACGGGAACACTTGACTATTTTTTCAATCATTACTGTTACAAACACGTACATGATACTCTATAGGCTACGCCAGGCACACAACGTTTTCAAAATTTAAATTAAAATTTTATCAAAATCGTTTTCAAAATTTAAAAAAAAGTATAAGAATTCGACATGTTTCGGTCAATAACTTATGATCTGAATGAGATGTCTGGTTGAGAATAAAAATATAACTTGGCTTAATATTACGAGCGTCGGTTGATGTTCGCACCAAGAATACGTAGGTTGAATGTCTACTTATATATAATAGTGGTTGCAAAAATTTGAACGAAATAAATGTAATTCGGCGCAATTTATATTAAAAATTGTTCTCTTGGATTCCCTCATTTAAGAATAAAGAAAAGATTAAATCTGTCTTACATAAAAACTCTATTCATTCCTTATGGAAATACAAAAGCACTTGTGCCGTGCAGATGCAACAAAAAGGTTCTATCAATATCTGAGAATTGGGCGTTCAGCTCCTTCCACGTCATCTATATATGAATATGTGATAAGATTTTTATTTTACAGATATAGGATGCAGCCACATAGGTTTAGATCTATTTTTCTCCGCATTTTGTGTGAACTTGTGATTTGCGACTTCACAAAGTTTCGAAGATAAATTTTCTTATTTAGTTGCATCTAGCGTACTCGTGTTTCTTATTGAACTCCAAGGTGCAGTATCTAACGTTTTCGCGCGCTCTCTCTCTCTCTCTCTCTCTCTCTATTTTTTTTTGTCATTTCCGTATTTGGATAAATTAAAACTGTCAGATAATGTACATAGGTTTGTTCTTTAACCAATTTTGCCCCTTTTCAATATCAAGCTACTTCCAAGAACTTTTAGTCCCAATCTAAATTTTTGTAAACCGCAGACTGCCTAACGTAGACATTGTACAAAGGAACATTAGCTCGCATACTTTATAGTACAGTTTCATTGTCGGTTTTAAAACTGTTTTCGCAAAGGTCATAACCGTATCTTTCGGTTGAGGGTATAAAGATTGTAATATGTCATTATGCTTATGGATTCCATGCCTTTTAATATTTTGTTAAATTTTATTTTAGCACTCATCACATTTTTCTAATAAGAGTTCTTTACCGCTAAATGGATTTTTATGTAACTCACTTGCAAGAAATACCCTTATTTGAATAAAATTTCGGCAACTCTTTTTTTTAACTCTCTCTCCTTTGGTATTATATTACGGTTATGTATATTTGTCTAGAGAAACGCAATCCACAAAATATTTCATTTTCCGAGTTAAAGCGTTAACGTAATAACGCAAGCACACATACACACACACACACCTGAAATCTGTTAAAATATATACGAAAGCACATACATGCACACGAAATGCATAATTCCAGTCAGAGTACAGTAATCTATTGTAAACACATATCTACACAACGCAACACGCACATTCACACAATATTAAGGTGGCGTGGTGGTATACTTTCTACAGCCTGCTGAGAAAATTATTTTCCTAAAAAAAAAAATAAAATAATAATACATGTAAAAGACGACAAACGAGTATATAATTGTGGTGGATTTTCCATTTCATTACTATTTCTGTTTCTTTGATTGTTTCGTTATGATATAAGGGCAGCCAAAATCAAAAAAGATAACGAGTGCAAGGAACTAAACAGAGAGCGAAAACACCTTGCGTCAAGGGCCTGATAAGAATTACATGCATACAAAGCGACACAAAATATCAAATTTACGGAGAGGAAAAAAGGGAGAGAGTGTTTGTTTATTTGTAGTCAATAAGTTTTGTAAATGAATGTTGTGTACTTTAATAAATTAATTAAATTATTTTGTTTCCAATTTTTCTTTGCATATTTTCTCTGGATTATTCGTGGGCTCAATAAATAAACAGCTGATTTTGACATATAAAGCATTGGAGAGAGCAAAAAGAGATCTAATGAAATTTTGCAATAGCAACACCAATATACAAAAGGAAACCCTATAGAGCAAAGAGCTGAACTCAGCATAAATTGTCGTAAACAAAATCTTCTTGAGATATAATTTTATGAATTGAAAAGAAAATTTATAGAACAATAATACAATAACAACAATAACGTGAACTATAAGCGAAATTATATAAATAGTGCAAATAAAGTTCTGTTAGTAGCCAAAGCGAAAGGAAGACGGAGAACAGAAAACAGAAAAGACCACCGTTTTGTATGAAAACGTGAATAAATCTCATATTACTCGTGGAATAAACATTAAACGTTCAGACCTCCCGCGCCGCGTCGTTTCCCTACGGTACGGTAACAGCGTCGCGTTCTGTATTTGTGCAAAAAAGCAAACGAGAAAAGGCACAACTTTTTTTTTAAAAACTTTGCTTAACGTTAGCAAAGTTTCATTTATATATTTCGCTCTAGCCCCCGTTTAATAAAAAGCCGCCAAAATAATTCACCAACAGACAATAACCGACTTAAATTTCACTACGGCGACCGCAATGCAATATAACGGCGCTACGAATGGTGGTGCCGGTGCTGGCGGGAGCGGCGGTAGTGTTATTGTTAGCGATGGGCCGCAAAATAAAAAGATACGCACCGGTGTCCAGCAGCCGGGAGAAGGTGATGCACACATGCATGTCCGGGTAAGTTGTTAGTGTTCTCCTACTCTTAATTAAGACGATTATACAATTTTGTCGAGATAAGAACTAGTAAGAGCGGGTAGAAGGGAACAATTTATTTGCTCGTGGGTGCGTTCGTGTGGTTCAAGGGTTAAGAACACATACATGTGTATTTGTTTATTTTCCATGCTTTTTTAGTGCAATCGTTTTCGTTACGTTTCAATTGCCTCAGTGTAATTCCATTTTAATTGTAAACAGGGTTGATTGTGTATATATTGAAAAACAAATATGTAGGCAAACTGTAGTCGTGTGTGTGCGTAAGTGTTTGCCTGGTCTTATAAACCTTACTCTAAATGAGATAGATTAAGTTTGTCATTGCGTAGTATTTATGATGTATACGAGGCTAACAACTAAAAAAATTGTTAGTGATAAATATCGCTGAAAAACCAACAAATATCATTGAGCATTCTTTCTAATCTTTATTTATCAATTGAATTTTCAAAAGCTTTCATCCTTTATAAAAGCTTCTAAAGCGTCTTGTGCTGCTCTCATGCATTTCACGGGTTGTTACGATTTTACTTTAAACACGACAAAAAAAGGGCGAAAATTAAGATAAGTAGAAGTGGTTAAAAATTCAAAAATTCTTAAATGTCGATTCACTTTATGGGTGGAGAGAGTAATAAGAATTACATTCGACTTGCTACCAAGCTTACAATCAGCACGCTACTTAAATTGGTAGGAACAACGACCTGATTGCTGGATAGAATAATGAAACTTCTTGAAACAGTTGTAGCCTCTGTCTTATCTTGTGATAGGATCGAAAAAAATGTAGACCTCAGACTATCGTTAATGAGGTGTGTTTTACAATAGAAGTCAATTCTAAATTAAACGGAAATATTTACAAGGTGCATATAAAAATGGATGTTGCAATGGATGTGCGCACTTTTCCAGTTCTTATTTAGTTACAAGATACGCTAAGTGGCTGTCAGTTGGTGCAATGCCTCGTCTTGTCATGTATGTGATGTGTCTGTATTATATTTTCATTGCTTTAAGCTTTAAACCCTTAATTCTGCAGGGAGCTTCATAAGCTGTTGCAGTTCTGCTTTCTTTTAGAACAAACTTGCCAAGATTATGACATTTCCTTCGTTCCTATTTTTCTGTCTAATCATTCTAATTACTAGTGAAACTTCATTGCGCGTACATTTTTTTTTTTTTTTTTTTTGGAAGAGGCTTTTCGATAATCATAGAAACAATATGTTTAGTATTTATAGTTCTGCTTGAGCTATTTATAATGGTTTTGTTTGTGTAAATACACGACCCGCGTGGCTGCGATATATTTACAAATTTTCGATTCGCTCTCTCTGATTATGCCCATCAACAACAAAAACATGTACAGACGGGTAGACACAGTTTTTGATAACAACTGCTCTTCGCCTTCGTGTAATGTTGGTTGCTCTAAATGTACGTGTATTAATGGAAAAATCGATTTTCTTACAAAATTTAAAAACAAAATATCAAAAGTGGCAAAGAGGTTTATCGGCAAATTTTAGAGGAATAAACGTCAGAAGAATCAGAGTAAAGAGAAATCTTATCACAATTAGCATTTTATGTATTAAATAATTATCATCGTTATCTGGATGTCTACTATAAGTACTCTATCTTGTAGTAATTCAAGTATACTCACTTGAAGTATTTTCCGAACTGTCGCTCACCTTCATTTTATGCTCTCATATTTTCCTTGCGAGCCTTGAACGTTACAGATTAGTTATAGACTATTCTTCAGAAAAAAAATTAATTTTTTTTTTTTTGTATAAGTGATGTTAATTAAGTTGCTGTTATTACTCAGTTATAACGGTTTAATTAGTAAAACGTGCTCTCTTCTTTAAAATATTACGTGCATACTGCGCTAGAACTTACACACAGGTCCATACATAGTAAAGGTATGTTTTATATTCTCGCTTGTAGCACGAGATTACCTACATACTACTGTTGTTTGTTTAAATCGTCGTTTAAAGCACACATTGTGTAGCACTTATTTGTTTGCTTGAGTGCAAATGAATCTCCTACGCATGCTGCTCTGCTGTGGCGTTGTGTGCCTACTTTCAGGCTTTTAGTAGTGATATTCTTAAATACAAAGTAAGTAATGAAAACAGCAATGTAGATTTGCTTTGAGAGATACTCATAGATAGACGTAAACGACAGTTTGGTGAGACAAAAGGTCCGTGAGGTATGAGAGATTTCGTTGACGAGTTAGTCATTTGCTACACATGCGGCATAAAAGAAAAATTACTATAAGAATTTTATACTTTTATGAACTGTGATATTGCCAGGGTTGTATTTACATACACACACAAATATTTTTGGAAAGTTTGATTTTTTTGCGTAAATAGAGAAAAAGAACTAACGCATGCATGTGACGCCGCATCTACTCACTTTGTCTACTTATTTCCATACAATTTCTCTTCACTTTCGTATTGTCTATCTTTAGGCGTTATTTTATTTGTTTTATTAAAGGGGTGACTTCAAGCTCGATATGCGTTCTATTTGTGCTTTTGTAGGGCATAAAAAGTATTTTTTTTTTTGCGAACGTTTGTTATGTACATAATTAATTTTTAACCCCTTTCTGTATGAATGATGGTTTTCTTCTCGTTAAACTACTGGTATTGATTTTCAAATCAAGCATAAAATTCATTTCAGATTGAATGTTATGGGTCAAGTGATGTGTTGTGGCGTAATCATAAACAGTTTAGATTTTCTCCCTTTAATTAAAAAAACATTGAAAAGTTGAATTACAAAAGTCAAATAAAAATACATTTTCTTCCGCTCCCCAATCTCCTATCATCGCCTCTTCCATTTTATATAGGACTTTACTTAGGTTCTGAATCGGTTATGTATGTAGATCTGTTGCGTTTCTACGCACGTGCGCATTGCAGGATATATTAACTTTATATATAACAGTATATAACACTCTATATACTCACTACAAATCCACCTTCTATTAGATTTGCAGTTAAAGAAATGAACGCGGACTACTTTTTATTTATAATGCCTGCCAACTGGAAAGAAATTCATTCTCTACTGCATCCAGTTGACTGACCTACTCATAATTAGATCTTTATACAAATAAACAACAAACAAACAATACATTTTTTACCCTATTTTACGAGTGAAAACAGTTGCCGTGATTCGTCTTGACTCATTATTTTAACCGTCACAAGAGGTAAAGTTGTTTATAACAAACAAAAAAATAGAGACTGTTTCGGATATAACAGACAACCCATACGCATTTTTGATTAGTCGTCCAGTTGCTACATTCGTTTTTTAAAATTATCTTTGGAATCTCTCGCGTAAGATTTAACTTATAACTTCCCAAATTTACGCATTGCCTCGCTGATAATCAAAAATAACCAACACGTGTTTTCCTTTTCTTTTTGAAAATTGTTTGTGATTTGGCCAACGGTTTTCGAGAACCAGATAGATATCATCGTTATGACGAGAAGCCACTGTGGTACTGTTGAATAAAAAAGCGACACAATGTGGTTTAACTATTTACAAGTTCGCCAACTTTGTCTAAACAATTATCGATCAAGTTCCCAGATGTTGCTTGTTGGATTAGATTCGAAATCAAAAGTAAGAAGCTTGCATTATAAAGCTGTTACAGTATAGACCATAGCATGTTGTTTTCTTTTCTGACGCACGGCCTAAAGATAAAACACGTGAATCACTGAAAGCGTCCTCAGTTTTTTCCGGACATTTTTTGCATTTCTCTTAGAACTCATTTAAGCATTCAAACGCCAAGATTTGCTGCTTTCTGCAGTTCATCTCGGTATTTGTGATTGAAATTTTCCGTTCACTTTAAAAAGTTCCTTAATGGAATGCCACAATAACAAGATTTCAATATATAAACCATAACATGTCTGTCATTTGAATGATGCGTGCGTGCGCTATTCTCTTTAGCGTATTTGTTCTTTTATGTTTCTCATCATAAATTAAATTTGGTCAGTGATGGCGTTACCAGCGCAGTGCTATCACCTTCACCATAGTCATTGAATGGTTCCTTCGTATTGACCGACGTTAACCATAACCATAACTGTCTGCAGCTAAGTGTACATGTGGGGGATTAGTGTTCGTTCTGTGTTCATGTATGCGTACGCTTGGTGCAATGGTGATTGTTGATTTTAATTAACATGAGTGCAGACGTGAAGAGTAATCAGGTTTGGCTAGCCAACCCACTAACCAAACCAATCGTTCGTCAAAGGAACGAAATAAAAATGCATTTTTAAAAATGCATTTAAAAATGGTTGGCAGCTAGAGAAGGAGGGAGGAGGAGGCTCTATGAAAATAAAACGAGGAAGACTGCAGCTGACTTAGCAAATGTGTTGTGTAAGTCTATGCATTAGTTGGACTCATACTCGACTAATTGTTGTGTGACATAAATAATTCCATTAAAGACATGGTCATCCAGTTAGCCGTTGGTAGGAAGATAGCGACTGCAACACAAACAAGCAAATAGAAGTCGGGATAAGCATTAACCATTAAGGGGGCTATTGCTATAGAACTCTCTCCATAGCAAACACATACAAACCACCTTCATTCCATCGGTCGTACCCTGTAATTTATGATGCATGCGAAAGGATGCGAATATTTATCTATTTGATATGTATGTACGTGCATATATCTCCTCCTATAACCAATGTGCAGAGTATGAGAACCGCATTGTGTAGTCTGAGCTTCTATTTCCCCGAGTTCGTGTGTGCTTGGAGTTCGTTATTTGATTTACAATTTCTTTTCCAGACAAAATTTATGGTTAAAAAAGTGGTCCAGAACTGCTGCTGCGATAGCCCAGTTCAATATCAACAACAAACTCTAACAGTAAAAGTATTAATTGCGCGGCAGTAGCTAAAAACTAACTCAAAACAACCACCGCTAGTCCACATCTCTTTTAATTCGTATGCATCATAAATTAAACATTTTATATCTACCGCCGGTAAATGAATCAGGGTACGTTATTCCTAATGTTATCGTTCAGGTAGTGGGGGGAGCATATAAAATTTTACTTCCTTTTCAGCTTATCGCCGCTGGTTATCTCGACTGGATTCGTCATCGTAATCATCGTGCATCTGTATTTTCCTTCATTTATTAATTTCTCTTCATCTTTGAAGGTTGAGATTGAAAAGGGCGGCTTGGTTGGCCCTGGTGTTCTTAATTCAGTTTGTAAAATTCCGAAAAATGGAAAAATGGCACAACAACAACACACAACGACGAACTTGAAGAAAAACTAAAATTTCAATACATTTTGATGAAAAATATAAACTTTTAATTTGGAACTTGTTTTCCGAGCTCAGTGATTCGATAGTCTCTTTCGATTCAGGGATTTCAAAGTTGATTTGAGCTGACATGGACAAACGATTTCAAAACTTTCCCTTGATTTTGTTTTCAAGTTTTTCTTCCAGTTGTTCTGATTTCTTTTACTGGAGACTTACGATTGATTTTAATTTCATAAATTTGTAACTGGTCCTATAGTCAATTTTCAGTTTTTTTTTCTTTTGAAAAATTATAAAAAAGAACTCAACAATACTTATGTTTTTTTTTTTTTTTCGTTTTTTATTAGTAAGCATAGTTGTGCACAAAGCAATAGAAACAAAAGAGGGTGGATTACAAATACGTTATTACAACTTTTTCATATGAAAAGTTTTTCGTTAAATTAAATATTTACTTTTCGATTGAATTACTTATGCACGATATTGTGTGGGTCTTTTTTCATATTCTTCTGTGCCATCGCTTTGTTCCCATCACTTCGTTGAAAATACAAAATTTAGATATTGAAGGGGAAGAAGAGAGAGGAGGAGAGAACGCGGGAGTATTTTAAGGATATAATTATAAACAAGTTGATAACGTTTGTTTTGCTAAAGTATAGTAGACTTGAATAACATTTATTTTAATTTGAAACCTTTATGTGAAAAAGAAAAATACATTTTTCAAGTCTTTTTTTTAAATCGGATTTTACAGTACTTTGCTGCTAATCATGTCTTTTTCTAGCGAGCTTCATTCCAATCAGTCGACGCGTTTCCTTAATAATAGATACCATTCGTGTTGATTGAGTTCAATTTCTCTGCTGGTGTTATGATCGGTCACAAGTCATAAGAGTAAATAATGGCGTCCTCTTGTTAGTGTTTTTTTGGTTTTTATCAATTTTTGTATTCCAAAGAAATAGAAAAATACTTGAATATGAATTTTATTATAAAACAAGGATGACTAAATCGCGCAAACACCCTAATTAGAATTTTCTTCTAGCTTCGTCCCAGTTAAGCTTAATAAGAATGCAGCTTTATTCCAGCTTCAGTCTAAAGAAGCTTAACTTTTTTTTTGGTTTCTGTAGCTTCACTCCTATCAAGCTTTACTTTAATCAAGCTTTGTTTTATATGAACTTAAATTCAGTACATTTTTACGATGCTTAAAATTTATCGAAATCTTACTCTAACACAATTTTAATGTGGTCGTGAAGTTTTCATTTATTCACATTATGTTCTACACGTCTGCATTCGCTCTACTTTGTACTGAATGTTGCGTTTGTTCTCACATTTCTTTCTTTAGTAATTTGTTTTAGAAGCGATCAAAGCTCAGTTTTATTCGCAAATAACGAAGCACCGGCTTGATCTATTTTTATATTGCTTTATATTAATTTTGACCTACTGAGTGCTTTTAATCTGCGCTCATCAAACTGACTTGTATTTACTCTTATTAGTTTTCTTTATCCCATTATTTTTCAATTTACTTTTTTCTTTTTCATTTCCTTTATCAAATCCAAGTTAGATCATGTACAACAACTATTGCTTTGTGTTCTTCTTGTTTGGTATCTTAGGTAGATAAGTAAATAAGTTTTCTCTTGTGTGCCTCTCTTAACCCACTTTTTAGTTTGAGTCATCACCAAGCACGGAATGTTATTTTTTTTTTTTAGTTAAACCCAAGAAAACGTAATAATTAATCGCGGTTACAAACGAACACAAATCCAATTAATTCCATCGCATACCAACAAAATACGCAGATATGTGGAGACCGCAGATGTGTTCTAAAATCGTAACAGTGTTCTCCGGTAAGAGGCTCAGCTTAAAGAAAATAAAAAGAAATGAATTCTTTTAGATTCTGGTACTACGACGTATGCTGCAAGTAGTGGCGCAGTTATGGACGCAGTCAGATGGTAAGTACGCAGCCACAAGTACAAAACCGTGACTTAGAAGAAGAATCACTGCTTGGGCAAATGGTTTTACACGATTACGTTGTTTATTTTGTGAAGGCAGTTTGTTACTTCATTAAACTGCTTATAGCCATTAATGGAAGTTTTCCAATTACAACTGGTTTAGCTATGCGTCTATTTATACATATGTGTTTGTGTTTGTACGAATATTTATGGGTTATCCATGGATTTGAAAAATTTATTTTGCTTTTAAAATAAATTGAAGCCCAGAACAACGTACCTTTTACTTACTACAGATCTCGCTTCTTAGCATTGTTTTTCCACGTTTTTGTTCTTTTGAGCTGTCATTGTTTATATGCGGTTTTTGACATTTTGGTGTCAGTGCCATTCACAGATGTTGACAAAGGCAGCCACGGTAACAAAAACACTATTAATGTGTACTTTTATATTACATCAGAATCCGCTATCATCGTCAACCACAAAGGAACACCAATACTAATATCAGCACCACCCAGCACCACCACCACCACCACCACCACCACCACCACCACCACAACCATCATCATATTCGTCGCAACTACTTCACTAGGTGTCACATAAGGAAATTAAACCCGACAAATTGTTACGGTGTCATAACAATTCCCAAGTCTCCTTGGCAATCGGCTTCAATTTTCGTTTTAATAGAAAGAAATTCGTGGAAAAAGCAAAGCAAACAAATTTTTGAGCAGAATAATTTTCAAGTTATATCATGGCTAATCAAAACGAAAATCCAAGAGAACATTTGAAGTAAGGGGGGCGAGGGAGGGGGGAGTAGTTTTTCTAAGTTTTATATTTATAAATGAAACCGCACTTGAGACGGTCAGAGGAGGAATTTCGAGAAAAGAAATGCTTTTTTTTTGGGACTTTTAAACGAACTGAGGTTTTTATTTTTTAAGAAAATATTTGAACGAGTGAACATTTCACTCTAAGGAACTTAGTTCATGCGGCTCAAGCTGAAGGGAAGTGAAAGAGGCGACGAGGCGATGTATCTTAGCGGTCTGTCTGCCACCATCGCAAAGCGCTTTGGGTAACGAATTACCCCGTTCCTAATACTATTACTTATGTCTCTCTAGATTTTTTCTACTTCTTTAATTTTTTTTTATAGACTCGATATTGTTAAGTTGACCAAAATTCTTCCTCGTAATAGAAGAGTACGCTTGGAAAGCAAGAAACATTTTTACAGTAATAAGTTTGCAGCGATTGTCACCGAATTTAATTAAGAGGTGTCTCGTGCCATTCGGAGATAACTTTATAAGGTTTCTTGCTTTTTCCCCAATCGGAGCAATTCTAATGGAGGCACGGAAAGCGTAACATTTGTTATCTGATTTTTGATTATTTACGATTTTAACATAGCGTTTGATACAATTGATGCAGTTTCTCTTCGCAAAAAGGTTTTGCTATCACGGTGCACCTAAGCACAGAACTATTTTTCGGCGGCTATACTGGTCTGTAGCTTCGTTTTGCGGCACAGTGAAAGCGTCCGAAACAGTTCTCGGCCAGCACGGGTGAAGGCTATCTGTCGATGATTGGCGGCAGCTTCTCGAGGATTGTAGGAGGTGAACATCGGTGAGAATAGCCGTTTTCTTCGCAAAATGGTGTAATGATTTCATTCATTGTCCCTTTCATTGTGATCGACTCGTGACGAAGCATCACAATTTCTTTCTTGCCAAACCAATAGGTTATAATGAAATGACAACGCATGGCGCGCAGAGATGTGACGCTAGGGGATGCATATAGCGTCTTTTAGTGGTGTTGGTGATGTTTGATCAATTCATGGCAAAGTCACACAATGCATAAGATTTGAATGATTTGAAATTTCTTTTGGTTGGTTGTTGTGTTCTTTGTTTTCTTGTTTGGCAAGCATAGAGAAAAGAAATGGAAAACATATTGAATTGATGAACATGTCCTTAAGCGTAGAGTAATGCTGCGTTTGGATATGCTGTCATGTGTCGTTTCTCATTTGCCGCCTATCATCGTACATATGAACGTTTTATTTTTTGCCAGGTTGTCTGGTGTTTTCTTTTTTCTTTTTCCTTTTTTTTTTCTCTTTACAATAAAGTAATGCCCTAACCAAGATGAAATGCCATAAAAGCTTCGATGGAATGCTTACAAGTGCAGTAATGTTACATTTGCGAATGTGCTTTTTGTGTTTTCTTTGCATCTTAAGCTTCATTTCTTCCGGTATATCACAGTCTGTCTATCAGCATGTTTATGTACGTTATTGTGCGGGTGACTGGAATAAAGGGAGGTTAGAGGGTTGACTTTGGTATGAAAGCACACGAGTCTTTGCCAGAAAAACGAAGCTAAGCTAGACGGCAGTACAGGCGCAACCAGTCTATCAGTTGGTGCGCCAGACAGACAGTCAATTAGTCATATCAATAAAGTCAAACAGCAGACGTACATATAGTTTGCATTCATCCAAGTTCCGTATTACAATGCGACTGACTAACTGACTGTTGTGTACAATAGATTAGTTTGTGTGTTTGGTTGGGAGATTCGGTTGTGTTGTGTTGTATATATCAATACGTGTATGTTTCATATTTGAAGTACGTTTTTTTGTTTCGTGTTCTGCTAAAAGTTTATTTCTTTCATTCAACTGTTGTGTTGTTGTTGTTGTAGCAGTACATTTGTTGTTTGATATTCAAACTATATTTTTATGTTATGTAAGTACAGCAACAGCAGCAGCAGCAGTAGCAGTAGCAGGCAGAGTCAGAAGAGCAGTGTTATTAACAGCAACAACAATAATAACAACAATAGCAATAATAACAACATGGCTAACCATCACACAATAGCAGTAGGAAGAGCAGAGAAGCAAGCCGTAAACGTAATTTTACCGGTGATTTCTTGTTTTGTTATTTTTATTTTTGCTTTTGGTTTTGTTTTTGTTTTTGTTTTTGTTTTTGTTCTTTGCTCACATAATACTCTACTACTCACATTCAAATGCTTCATGTATGCATGCCGCTATGCATATCCCTATATGTGCGTGTGTGTGTATGTGTGTGTGTGTGTGCTTGTTTGGCTGGCTGGATTTGAATTTGTGTTGTTTATGATGATGGTAATGACGATGACGATGGTGTTGTTTATTGTTGTTGTTGTTTTATTACATTGTTGTTGTATGAGGTTTCCATGTGGTGGTCACAGGTTATTGAACCCGATTTGAAAAAAAATAATAAATAAATAAAAACAGAATCTGTACTTTTTCTCAGCTGTGTACTGTGAGC
Organism: Glossina brevipalpis; assembly: GCA_000671755.1. Classification (NCBI taxonomy): domain Eukaryota; kingdom Metazoa; phylum Arthropoda; class Insecta; order Diptera; family Glossinidae; genus Glossina; species Glossina brevipalpis. The sequence continues at coordinate 747,960 of KK351061.1, forward strand.
TGAGAATTGAACTCACAAAAGCAACAAAAACAATAAACAAAAATCATTTATTTTTTTCGTTAGACACTGAAATGCCTTTTTTTTTCTTTTGCTTTAGTGCTTCTCCTTATTGTTTATTTCGTGATTTTTATTTACCGTTATGCAATATATATACCAATACAATCATTGTTAACTTCAGCTCCAGCGAACTCAAGAAGAGATTTGTTTTTTCATAATTTTTTCTTGTTGCTGTTGCTGTTGCTGTTGTCACTTGTATTTGTTAGATAAGCTTTGAATGATAACAAAGTTATCTGTTTATTTTGTTATACAAAAATATCTATCTTTGTTTTACGCGGTGCATTGCTGTGCTGGTTTCATTCGCTGAGATTTCATTGAAACACACATTCGCGAGGTGTTACGACTTAATGTGTTTTCAATCCATTATAGTAAAGCAAATGACACATTTACCTCATACACAAAACATGGGAATCGTGCCTGCATTTACATTTATTCTGTAACTTGATAAAGAAGATACAAACGTGCGTAAGATTTATGTTTTTTTTTTTAGTTCGCCATAATAATAGTTATCTATCGTGAAAATATTCCATAAAGTCAAATGAAATGATTGCTGACGTCTGAGAGTAACTGAGAGTCAATTGATTGACGGTCACCTCTGGATTTTTTACTAATCTCTCTTGATTGCGCCGATAGATGAAACGAAGTATTCTTCTAGTTTGTCATCCCATCACAATTTGTGCACTCACTCTATAACTGGCCATAAGGTGTTTATAAAAACCTACATGTGTTGATACGTACCGTCAAAGTTTGGCGCACCTAAAACAGAAACTCGGAAATGCCTGCGTATTCTTGGCGATATAGAATAGAAGTAGGCGTATAGATCAAGATATTTTATTTTTTTTTTTTTTAAATAGGAGACAACTGTTTGTGTTTAACTTTCAAGAAATTTGAAATATTAATCAATTTTTTTGATGACAAATTCAAACTCATTTCTCTTCGCAAGAAAGGAGTAAAAAGCAGTGCAGCTTAGCTCTCAAAGCGAGCTTTTTACTAACCGAAAGAGTATATTAGGTCAATATATCTAACGCGCCCTTAACTACATTATCCCGAGCATTTTCCAATTATTACTTGAATTCCAAAAATCAATTTAATCGCTTATCCACCTGCCATGATTAACTAATAACTTGAAACCTACATCTGAGCTGGAAAGTAAAAAATTGAAAAGGTTTCCCGTATTTAGTTAACAAAGAATTGTTTGAGTCAATGGATTCACTTCAAAATGTATTAAATAGATTTCATCTCCACTCACAATGAGGAGACATACCGCATAAAATCAGACTATTACGTTGTAACATAAAGTCCCCCCCCTTTTAACTTGCTGCCTTTCCAAATATGCTTTAATCAGTTAACAAGGTTTTTCGTGTGTACGGGCACCGTAGATTTGGATTGATGAAACAAACGAAATGAAATAAAAAGATTACCAGTCGAGATAACATCATGAAATGTTAACACACAAGTCATTTAATGGTATGGTTTCATTATAACACCAGTAAGCCTGCTACAAGTAAAGAACTTTGGAACATTTAAAATTAAACTCCGCAGTTAAATGGTTAATTTAAGTTGCTGTAGCACTGGGTTGTGGATGTAGAAGACCTCTTTAAAGAAAATATTTGGAAAGTGAAGGAGAGGCAATTACAGTAACTAGAATCGAACGCAACGGTTGAGCTCCTCTCCCGCCTCGAGCAAATCGAGCAAATTCTGTTATTCTGTGGATTTCTCATCCAACTTTTTCCAATTAATTTTGGCGACTTTGTTTCATGACTTCTATTACTTATCCAATGTTTTGGCGAATTTCGTTTTCAGCAGAATAAGTCAGTTTTTTATACAGACGTATTTGGTAAAATTTCTGCAGCAACGTGGCACTTGACTCTATTCACTTCCTTTTTACAATTTTTATTTTGATTGTAAGAAATCATATTAATCGTAATACGGAACATACAGTAAAGACGCGACCCAAGTACAGCTTAAGTGAAATTCTTGATTAGTGTCGATTTAATGCGGCTTACACATCTTTCTATCGCCCGTCGGAATTCGTATAATTGTAAGAATTGGGATGAAAAGCATGAACTTTATGCTTATTTGACTGCCGCCGATTTTCCGATCACTCTATCAGTCTAGTTCGAAAATGAATTCAATCTCGCAAATGACGCATGCCTTTAAAAAATAATGCTACTGTCAGCAAGTTGCAAGTTGTAGCGGGTGTAGCTGCTGTACTCCATTTTTTTGTGCCCTTTATTATGTTTTTCCGAGTGAAAGAAAGTAACAATCCACCAGCTTTTATCTCTGACAAGAGCTCGTTTCTACTAACTTTTCTTTTTCCTCCGGAAAATTTTGTTCTCCAGAACATGCACGCAAAACGGCAATAAATAAGTAAACCGATCACCAGAGAGCACTTTAATTATTCACGTCGTTTCCATGATTAACTTCAAGTTTAGTTTAGAAATAAACGATCTCTTTAAAAGAAATTCTGTTAACGAACAAATAAACGAAGAAAGTCTGTTACGTAACTTCCTATGAATGTTTGGAAATACTTCGTTGTAGATATTTTTGCAAGTGACTGAGATTTGTGGAAATAGAGTTAAATTAATTAAGTTTGTATCTATCTGTCGAAGATGAGAGAGTTTTCAAGTTGACCTTCAAAAAAGAGCAATAAGAATGACGAACTATTCGAGATTGTGGTGGATGGCATTAGGTCCTTACATTAAGTAAGTTTGGTTGAGAAGACTTTCGTCTGGTAGCTGCTACAAATAACATGAAATCTATAAGCGGTTTTGATTCAGTCTGCTTACATCCATCTTTATACTTTAAGGAGATTTAAAAACGAACATTTTTGATCGAGACTGTAATTGCGGTTTGGAGCACAAAGTTTGCAATTGCTGCAGGGAACCTTACTTAAGACGTTAAGTTTCTTGAAGAAACTTCCGTTTCTGTAATCAAAGTTTCCTGGTTCGCATAAAATGAACGTTTTCTTTAGTATTTTTTTTCCACTTACCTCTACCTGGAACTTTGAGGGAGTAATAATGTGGTGTAATGTGATGTCACTTCAAATAATTTTCGACTGAAAATGTGTTGTTCTTTTCAACAGCGACACCTTTGCAGTGCTGTCGCTGCCATGTTGTCTAAATCGAAGTGCGTAGAAATGCTAATTGCTTTGAAAAGTATTAGTGTACACATTTGCTTCCAACTACATGCAGCGATTTCTTCAGTTAATGTGTAAATTCGCTCTTAATGTTAAAACCCATTAAAACGTATTTTGTTTGTTAGGATAAGAAGTGCAAAACAAACAAGATTTCGTTCCTGCATTGCATGGTCTTTCGTACTTTGCAAGGGTTAATGATTGTGCTTAAAATTAGAATCTTTTTTCATTCTTAAAAAATTTGTTTAAGTGGAGGGTGTCATATGCCCTAGAAGAGAGGATATACTTTATAGAGCATTGCTACGAGAATGTAATATCATCTCTCATTCGTTGAGTGTCTACAAACAGTCATCTTTTTGCTCCTCATAAGAGATGTTGTAAAGTAGGTTTATCCTTGATTGCCGCGTTGAGTTTGTGTTATACAGCAGGCGTCTCCCTCGACCGATTTTTTCCAATTTCAATACCAATGTACGTGCAAGAACATTAATCATTTTTGACAAATTTCATTTTCGCGATTGGAAAAATGCTTACCGTAGATATTACACGGATTAATGGACAGACGGACACTCCTTGATACTAATCAAGATTATGCAAACGATGAGGTTTCTGAAGCTTCTTTCTTGATGTTGGAAACTTGTTCCCAAAAAAATTTAATTTCACTCCTCTATTATATCTGGTGGACACAGTCTTTTCCAATTTCTCTTCTTTCGTCTTTTAATGAAATCGATCAATCGCGGTTAATGGGTTAAGAAGCGTCATCTAAATTTCCATTTAACACCCTGTATATTAAGAAAGGTATAAATTTACGTGTATTTATATATAATCTTACACATATATATATATTCACTTATATCTATATATGCATGTGCTTTACATGCAAATGGGATAACCAACTACTCTTGTGCCGGAGAGAGGGAGGGTTGAAAGCCAGTAACAAAGAATTGCATAAAATCCAAGTTTAACTTCAATTCATATAGATTCGCCTGAAAATAAACTGGAAATAAATATAAGCGTATACCATTGCATCACATCGCATACACACAAACGTGAATACATGCACCACCAACAAATGTTCGTGTGCAAGAGAGTATACATTATTGTATTATTGTTGTGTGCATTTAGTCTTCAAGAAGTTGTAACGTTGCATTTTAAACTGAACCATACATACTTTTGTAAATCGTTTTGGATTCGAGTTGTGTGCTGTTATTGTTTTTCCACTGAACTTGTTGAAGGTGAACCAGAACATAAAAATGTTTAAAATAATGTTTTGCTGGCAAACGTTTTAAATTTAATTTGCTTACAGCTAAACATGTATAAAATGATTTCATTATGTAACTTGAATTCATTTCGCATAAAATTTTAAATATTTTTAAAAATTTTTGTGTTACTGTACTCTTTGTTGTTGTTGTTAAGCATGAATTTAATAAAATTTTGTTTTAAATTTTTTTTCAATGTAACTCCACTCTCCTCTTCTCTTATTTGCCTACCTCCTCCTCCCTTTTTGGCTAATATTCGCTAATCTGTTAGCGTAACTTATTGGAATTTTCTTTTCTAAGTAAACGTGTTTACTTGACAATCGCTTTACTTATCGAAAATACGACTATATTTTGTAAAATTGCTTAATAACTTACCATACTAGAACGTGTCATTTCGTTACAAACATATTTTACATACGAAAATAACAATTGTTTTCCATTTATTTATTTACTTCTTTTTGTTTAACAGAGAGATAAAATATTATTGTTATAATTATTGTTGTTCTTGCAATACAAATTGTACTTGCAAACTAATTGTTAAAAGTATTTACGGTCCACGACGAATCTTTTGATGCCTTACCTCAATAGATTCTTCTGTATCGCGATGGTACGCGCCAAAAAGGGCTTTTTTAAGGTGAAGGTAAAGTTAAAGAAGATGATAATCAACTTTTCGTCCAACCAGAATTTTGCCCCTTAGAGGAGAAAAGGTTCTGAATTTCATTGCCTCCAATTCAGCTGACTTCTAAAATAAAAAGATAAAATTACATGAGAGCACAAGTCTGCTTATTAATAGAAAAAATAAAAACAAATTACTTTCTAAAGTCCCTCTCTTTCTATAGGCCCCCAAATGGTTTCTTGGTTTTCAAAATATTCGCTTGACACATTAATCAAGTAGTGTTTAAATTATCGGTTATTAGGGGAGATGTGTGAGGGCTCGCATTATATTGATGAAGAACGTTTCTGTTTGTTCAGCTTATTTCACTAAAGCCTCCCAGCGGACAACTGGTTGCGTAACATTTAGAATGGATGTGTTCCGTTCTTCTAAGAGCGTTATTACTACATGACCAACTTTTCTGTTTCGAAATATGTCTCGAGTGCGAACAAATTTTGTTGTGTTTGGTTCATCGATGGGAATTTCTTTCTGACTTGCATGCATAAATCCATGGTTTGTTAGCTGTTGCATTCTTCTGCAGTACCGCCATTGCATTTTTTAAGCAGGACATGGTCATTTTTTCCAGACATCACATTATGTGCGATCCAAGAAGGACTAGCTGAGTGCAATAAAAGCGAAGGGCGACGGCGTATATGCTCTATACTTATACCGGCGCCTCACCGCGGCGCAAGATACAGCTCTATAGTGGAAGTAAGTTAATCGATGCGATTGAGAGTTGTTTGCATTCTTCGCTGAAACATAATTTTCACGTCACTGTACCATACGCAACACAAATGACAAAATGCTCTGAAAAAGGGTTATTGTCGAAAACGTTAGCGTTTTAGATAGCGCCCGCCAATATGCTCAAAATTTAAATAGGGTGCCACACATTACTAATTGAAGGTGCTTTCGTGACTTTGTAATATGTGGTTCAAAAGCTAAGGTATTAATGCGTATGGTTTACAGGTTGAAGATCTCGCTCTCTACTCCTAGAATCTAAAGTAAGTTATTAAATCGAATTTGTTTAGGTCTGCAATGTTATTCTTGTACCGTGCCTTAGCATCTTTTTTCTATTAAAAGAAAGCGAAGACAATTTTCAATTCAAATCTCTGCTATCATTCGAAAATTTATTATGAATTCGACTATAAAATTATACAGGTTTTGGTGGTTTTGTATGTTATTTCGCAGCACGAAAAGCGTGAGATGTCTTCGATAGATGAAGCAAAGGTCGAACTTTTGATCTTCAAAAGAAAATGAACGAGAATATTTGAACGTGTAAGGACGCTTTTATAGTCCCGAGATTGCATATTAATGGAGAAAAATAATATAAAGGTTATTGTAATAGAAAAATATGGCTCCATAACTTCATGTTTTTTTTTAAGAGATTTTTTTACCAATCACGGCTTGAAGTGGAAACCACTATAAAATACGCTCCTCCATTTTTATTAAATATTCCCAAAATAATTTTGTTAGTAGCCTAGAATGCCAATAGGAATGATGTGAGAAAATGTAACGGACGGGACAAAATGTTAATGCCTTTTTTCTCATTTCCTGATCTCGTAAAAAAAGTAATAAGAATAAGACGAAAACAGTGCGTTAGTTCTTAGACTAGTACATTTGAAAACCTTACTTCAAGAATGCCCTCTCCGGGCGCTCAAAAATTTGAAAAAGTATCATTTTTATTTCACTTGCAAAACGATCCCTGAACACAAATTCTGTTTCATAGATTTTCTTTGTGTTCGCGTTTCTTTGGAGCTGTAAAATAAAGAGAAGAAAAAGAAAGAGAACGTTCGATGCTTACGCAGAACTGTTATCACCCTAAGTTCAACTTCCACTCTTTCGTTTAGATGGGCTTTGTAAAGAATTGTAGTTGCAGTGAAAAGTTGTACTTAACATAAAGCCGATGGTTAAATTAACTTTAAGTTTAGTGGCGAATGGATTTTAGAAAACTGGCGTAACACGAAAACCGAAAGTGATGTGTGTAGTAAGTACGTTCAGAAAAAAAAAACCAAAAGGTATTAGTAAAATGGGAGGTAAATAATTGGACGCCGATATATATATCACTGAGGAAGAGATGGCTGGATAAGCATTGAGAAGCATCGATGTGTTAAAGACTTTTATTGGCTGACTTATAGTTCACAACGTAATGTAACGACGACGTTATTCTTATTAACCTAATCCTGTAGATAAAACTAGTGTTAGCAAATTGTTATCAGTTTATAGCTGAAGGTTCATCTTTAATCGAAAATTAAATTTTTTTCAGTTCTCAATGACGACATGTTCTAGAAGGATTTTAAAAGGTACTAACGAAGACGAAGGAGCTGATCGACTGTGCCAGCGCACCTTGTATTTTTGTTTGCAAATACTTATAGGAAAGATAAAGGGAAAAAATTGCGCCCGATTGTTATTATTGTTGGTATTTTTTACGTACGTTGTGCAACAATTTGTCTGTGTATTTAGTATATATACATGAGTATACATACGCGTATATATATATACATATCTATATACATTTTTATATATTTTTGTATGTGTTGTGTGCAAACAAAGTGAATTTCGCTGACCTACTAACTTTGCACAGTTTATTACCGTCAGTGACGACAGCAAAGCAACCAACCAGCAATAAACGAAGACAGCGAGAACGACGAAGACGACCACAAGGCATTAAAAAACGAAATATAAACACTTGAAAGTAACAACAACAAGAATCCGCACTGCAATCGGTGCATTTATTTTACAATGAATGCAAAGAAAAAGACACAAAAAAGAAATAAAAAATGAGGAGCAGATAGAGAACAACAAAAACGAGAGAGAGCGGGAGATGTAATAAACACAAAAAAGTAACATTTCCAGGCATTAATGCTATTGAACAACAAACAAATAAGAAAAATAAAACGAACAAAAGACGACAGCTAACCACAACACATTTGCTTGCATTCAATGATTAAGTTCATGTGTGCATTAAAGCAAATTAACTACGCGCTGTAAAGACGCGCATATCAAGTTCAATATAAATGCATGCAAAGGGGAAGGAGTGCGTTGTTAAAGAAGTAGAAGGAAAATAAAAAGAGCAGGAGATAAGGAGCCCGAAAGAAGTCCACAAAAGAGGAAGATATTTAGAAGCTTTTACTGCACGTTCGTCTCGAATTGTTCCAACAGATCGTTAGTGTGGGGTCGTCATTTATGTAATTTCAAGTGCTGATCATCACATTGCATTATTCACCGTTGCAATGTGAGAAAATAAATTACTATAACTCGCACACATGCACACACGTGCATTCGCATATAGACAGATCAGGCTTGCATGAAGGCATTCCGCCATTCCGCCATTCTGCCTTTAATTGAACTCGAAGCCTGCATCTGAATGCCATTTAAAAACCATAATTTCAATGGCTTTGTTAAGAAAGCGGGTTATTGGCGCTCATGTGCGTGTGCTTCTGTCTGCATATCATACACTCGTGCAAAATCTGCTCTTACTGTTTCTCGTTTATTTTTATTCTCTTTGCCGTTTTGCGTTGTATTTGCAAGAAATTAACTTAAGCGCGATGATGGGGACTTGAATCTATAGTTGCAAGAGTGTGTCGACTGGTGTCGAGTGTTTTGCATTAGTTTTCATGTTTTATTATGTGTTTTGTTTGTTTTTCTTATGGTCAAATTTATATTGCTTAAGCCTTGACTCAGCCGTAGTAATGCTGCTGCCCTTCGTTCTCGTAATAAACTTGAAATGAACTGAACGACGCAAAACTCCAAAGGGACCAGGAAGTGTAATTCAACCGTTTTTTTCTTCTTTACTTCTTTTTAATGCTGCAGTTGTTTTCTCGTTGTTCTTGTTGTTCATTTTCTATATGAGTTTGAAGATCGCGTGCAGTGTTTCCCTTCAATTCTTTTTCTGGCTTTTCAAATGAGTTTTTATAAAAATAAAGAAATTCTCGACTGGCAGCGTTATCTCTCATAGCTTTGTAAAGAAACTAAATACATATGAAAAGAAGGCAACTATATATATATATATACTTTAGTGGTTCCAAGTGCTGTATTTTGGATCGCGTATTGATATCGCTGCCACCATTAGCTTGTACATATGGATTTTGTTAGTTTCTCTACAGTATTTTGGGAAAACATACATCAGAATCTCTATGCAATCTTTTGCAGCAACATGGTTGGTTGCGTAGGGAAAAAATGCTATCAGAGCACTCGTTCGCGCCGATCTAATCAAATGCTAATAGGACTATATGTGTGGAAAGTATTTTTCTAAATTTTCGCATTTTCTGGCGGGTTAAAGATGAATGCAGTCTGTCTTCAGATATACATGACATACGACGTGTACTGCATTGCCGAAAGTCCAAGCTATTTACTTTGATAATAGAAATTGACGGTCAACACGAAATGCCTTTTAATTACTTCTCTGGGCAGCAACGTACATTTAGCTAGAAACTAGAGAATTTTTTCACGTTTTCATCGTAATTCGTCAGCGATCGCTTCATGTGCAATTTAAATTTTTATATCAACTAGAAGCTTTCGGATTGGAATCCAAGGAAAGGAATCAGTCAAACTTTTTTTGAAATAAATTCGAGTGCCATTCAAGCTTCGATTGTCCTTTTGTTATAATCAGCCACCTCTAAGTAGTTTTATGATTTGCTTGGCCGCAACGGAAGAGGCTTGTTTAGTTTGTCCTACTCGTGTTTTTACCCAATTCTTTTGTGTCGACATAAAGCGCAGTCAAGTTTTCTCATGAGGATAATTTTCATGTCTTTACTTACCGTAAATACTTCAAATAGATCCTTGTTTTCCAAGCTTCTTCCCGTCGTCATTTTGATTTTATATGGGTTTCTATTTAATTACAATATCTAGCAATAAATATTTTTGTTTATTATTTATTGTATATATTATGAATATATATATATATATGTATATAAATTATTGTACATACATAATTATTGTAATTAAAGTATGATTAAAAAATGAACAATTTACCATTTGTCAATTAAAGCGGCCAGAGGAGAGGTTATCATATTATATAATACCGAACAAGTCATGCAAAATTTTCCGTTTGTTCACCGAATGATTTATGAGTCAATTGTATCGCGCGATAAACATTTAATTTCCAGTTAATATCTTGTAACCATAAAATTCAAAACTAATATATGCCCTAAGGAGGCGCATTATAACTTTACTGGTTGTTTCAAGCAGAAAGATGAAATTAGCATACCTTCTTCGGTCCGATAATGGCGTGTATAAAATATATTATTCTGTCTCTTCTTCAATGATTAACAAATGAATATCAATTCTACCAGTAACTTGGATAGGCCATACGGCTGACAGGCAAAGCCGTATAAAGTTGCTCTACAACTACGTTTTTGTTCTCTTCTACATTGTTTTTCGCTTTGTTGCCTCATGATTTGACCTAATTTTTAAAATGACGATGTATGTTGCAGTTGTTGTTTTTGTTTGATTACTTTTCAAACTGCAAACACAACTCCATAATGCCTGGTAGGGAATGCCAAGCAAGTAGTTATTTAAAAGAGAGAAGAGGAAGGAGACGCATGAAATGAAACAATAATAACGGTTTTTGGTGTACATGTACACATATTTGATTTATATACGCTTTGCTTGGCATCTTTATTTTTATTTATTTCTTGTGCTGATACTTTATGATACTCTTGCCTGTTCGCGCGTGTGTGTATTGGAATTTTTTTTCTTCTTTTGGATTGTTTTTCCCTTTTGTTATGTGCTTTTTTTTATTGTGTTTGGTAGAATATTTAATTCTGTTGTTTATATCATATGCACATATGTTTAAATATTAATTAAAGTAAAGAAGACTTCAAATAAAAAAAAAAGAAATTTGAAGAAAATGAGGAACAGGCAAAGAAAGAATAAATAAATAAAAGCACACATTTCAATATAGCATTTCCAAATGTCATTCAACTTTTTACCCACAATTTCGCTGGTGGTTTTATTTTCTTCACTGATTAATTTAAAATAAAAATGAAAAGAAAGCCCGAAAAAAATTTGTTTTGCATTATAGCGGCATTTAAGTATATTTGCAAAATTTTGATTTCAACAAAACAATAAAAAAAATTCAATATATACCAAAAAGAAGCCTTTATTTCAGCAATTAAATCGAGAACTGAAACTAGGGCTGCTTAAAGAGATCCTTTTAAGAGTTAAATATGAAAGTCAAAAGATCTTGGATTCTCTGTCGAATAATTAGAGGCTACCTCCTAGTTGAATACCAGAACTTAAACGGAATTAAATACATTTGAAATCATGCTTACTATTTAAAAATTAAAAAATTACTTGAGGCGTTGATCGACCGGAATGTAATTTCAAGGATAACTTATGCCGGAAGCAAAACGTAAGAAACCCTGAAAAGATTCATCAAAAGAAGCCTAAAGTGGTAAACCTAGGCCGCAAAATTGGAGATTCCTATTGCGATTGCTATTATATGTAATTTATCGCTTCTTCATTTGACCGTTTAAGAGGTAACAAAATTCACAGCAACCAAAATTAAAGTTAATTAGCAGCCATTCGGTCGCAGATAAATTCTAGGAAATAAGCCAATCAACTTGCTTCTAATATTATGCATCTGTTATTAATTGGAAATTGAGTTTACGCCGAAGAATCGTTTCAAAGCGGCATATATAGTTGTCTCGTTTGTTAAAATTTCTCACGGTTAAAGGTAGCGTTTCATATGGTCTACATATTAGATTTTACGGTCATTCATTGGTAAACTAAGGACGCTTTTGACTTTCATTCTTAATTTTCAATTAGAGAATGTTGTCTTAAATCACATCACGTCGTACGTCTTGAGGACTAAATGCGTTCCGCATATTATTTTAATTTAAAATATTTATTATTCAACCGAATCCAGTTCGACATAGCCTTATAGTAATAACAGCTGGGGGTTCCATAAACTATTCCGTTGCTGTCTTAAAGAAACGCTAAAATTTTTGTACTTGCTACTCGCCATTTCAGACCAATTCCTGAAAATTAAAAAGTATTCCATTAATTGAGGCCATGGCCGATGCGAACCTTTTCAGGCAGATGTTCTATACACGTAGTATTTGCAGCATTTTTGCCATTTGCCTTTCTTCTAACTCGCTTTTTTTTGCATAACTGCGGACGCAACACTCCAACTTGCGAGTTTAAATGATTCGTAAATATATGCATCAAGCTTTAGGATAATATTTGAGAGAGGAATTCCACGTCACATCTATTGGCGGATCCCGTCTATCTGTGCCTATCGATAAAAATACGTGTATGCTGAGTTTCAGTTTTCGATCTCAATGTGGATTGTGGAACATTGGACGAGAAAAATTCCTTACGAGTATTTTTAATGCGTATTGCTGGGCGTTGCAGATGTGATGGGTGTAACAAAAATTATAAATAAGAAATTTGATTTTGTGATCTTAAATTTGCTGCAAAATGTTTCAAGTTTCAATAATTCTTACTGTTTACTTTAGTTTCTCCCAGTGTAGAATAGATTTTATTCAGTTTTTTCTTTTCTGTTTTTTAAGCTAAACCGGTTTTACTACTAAACACACTTTCAATAGTTTTGTATTTGCGGTGGCATTAATCGACAACAATAGAAAATAACACACGTTGTTGTCATTGCTGTCGTTGGTATTGAATCTATGCTATTGTTGGAAATGTTAGTGTGCAGTTGTGTGTGTTACTGCTGTTTTTGCTTCTTAGGCAGTGGTGAACAATAATAAAAACATTTTAATTGGTAAGAAAATCTAATCAAACAGTACAAGTGCACGAAATAATTGTGTGTATGCGGTTGTAAGTCCTAAGGCTGTATAGTTTTATAAACAGAGAGAGAGAGAGAGAGAGGAGAAGAAGCAGGGGAGACAGGAATACATTAAATATTGAGCGTGTGTGTATATACGTACATCTAACTCATTAAAAATGCAGACAATATTGTAAGAAGAAGAAGAAAAATATCGAAACTATTGTTAGCACTTGTCTTAGAACAGCAATGCTTTACTATTGTTAGAAGTAATGAAGAGGTGAACGTATACCCGTTTAACATAAAAAGCTTTATTCCACTATAAATAATTCATTAAAATTCTTGGTGGTTTGTGTAAGACCATCAGCAAACATACACACGTATGTATGCACATACATACATATACGTTCATTTAAAAATTAGAAGAATTGCAGCCAAACTCGGCCATTAGGTTTAAAGGAGAAAGAGACAAAACCGCTAACAAAATATGACAATTGGTGCAGTTGGCTATCTACCGGTGCTTTAGTTAGATCGAAGCAGGCTAATGGCCTAAGCACACATTTTATATTTTATACTTAAGTGCATTGAATTGAGCTTTTTTTTTTTCTTTCAAGCTTTTCCAAAGAAAATTTCCATCTCTTCTGTTTTGTGTATTTGTTCTAACGACATTCAACTTTTACTATTATTCTTTGTGTTGTTTTTATTCCTCCTTTTCACTCTCACTAGTTTTTTACTTTTTTGTTTTTTTTTTTTAAGAATGGAAAAGACCTGGTGTTGTTGGTCAATTGATTGTTGTTCTTATTGCTGCTATAGCAATTTTCTTGTTTAACTGAAATTGAAAGCATGTTTTTAGATGCAGTTGTGTTATTTGTGTATTTCCATGGGGCAAGTTTGGTTAAGCCATTTAATTGAAAAATTGACAAGATGAAGAAGAAGAAAAAATATTCAATTAGCTTCTACTTCATTTTCGGGAAATTGAAAAGAAAGGAAATGTTAATCAGTTTACCTGAGTATAAATATCGCACAGTTTGTACCAACACAGACTGAACCAACTGGGGTTATTTTCATTGAAAAATCCAATAGGGTTCTTGGAGCATACGATTAAAACATTTTAGTTTCTTTCCTTTACGAGAAAATTATTACATCGTCTGATCCGATTGAAAGTCCAAGTTTCACCGTTGTCTCTAAATATTTCGAGCTTAAGGAAAGAAATTAAAGAACAGAAGGACGGGCGGAAAAAGAAGTTTCCTATTTTGTTTGTTGTTGTTTTGAATGTAGAAGGCGTGTCGGATACACGTTGGTTCCTTTGTTCGCTCTGCTTTTTTATGGTCTCAAGAGGACTACTAAACTTCTTAAAACCTTAAATTCTGATTTGCAAATCATGGCAGCCAAAAAATATGATGTAAAGGGGAACCTAATCACTTCCCAATTGATGAACAGCAAAACTTTGCGTTATGTCAATAAAATTGTCCCTCTTTTTTACTCTTAAAAGCATTGTACAATGTTTTGGTAATATTTGCGGTGTTCGCTTAAAATACCAACGTGCGTTGTGAGTAATTAATGCAGCATCAAGTGGATTTGTCGAAGGAATTTTTCAATTAATATTACAAAAAAGTGATGGAAAATAAATCTAATTTCGCATAAAAGTAAATCATTTTGTCTGTTCCTCTATCTTACAGTGATGTGTGTTTGCTTTTGCAGCTATTGGTCGATTACGAGTGATTGATCTACGCCATCGTCATAGCATTGCTTGTGTGCGCACAATTTATTTATGTTTTTCTTTATTTTTAAAAATAGATTAAAAAGTCAGAAGAACACATATATTTATATATATTTATGTATAAGTGAATTAATTTACATACAGTTTAGACGTAAATTGAATACAATTTTCAATGCCTCTGTAATGAGATTATTTTTAATCAAATAATTTCCATTCTTTTTCTTGATCTCTATTAAATAAAATGAGAAGAAAGGAAAAGAAAGTAATATATTATAGATGCTCAGCATGTTTAACGGAATTTTAATTAAATTAGATAAATTATTAGACCTCGAAAGTAAGTTTCTAATAATAATTAGAATAAAACAATCTGTTGGGAATAAAGGGAGTTAACTGCGTCAGCACCATCTGGTAGTTATTTAAGTAGAATACTTCATGTACACGCACTAGAAAAATGCAACCATGTGTGGATTATATCAATTTAGTATGACACGACCTTTGGTTTTTCTCGATTGCCTTTGCGAATACGATGGGAACAACTTCTGCATAGACATACGCGCGAAGTTGCCAAACTCTGCTTCAATTTTTGTGAATGAATTTTCAATAAGAAGGAGAAAATCCATTTCTATATCAACTCAAAATTATAGTCGATGTAATTATGTGTTTGTATTATATTACATGTATCATGCTAATATAATACACTTACATGTAATAGTGTATGTAGTTTTTCATTAAATATGAGATGTTATGATATCTTCGCAGCAGTTCGAAGCAGCATAGCAAGAATTAGTGTATTTATATATTCCCAGGTGAGGATATAAAAATATGTTTTATTTTGGAATCCGGTACACAACATGAGCTCATTAAAGTTATTTTGCATTTCTGTAAGAAAATGGTTTTGTTCGATCGATTGTCAAAATCTACAATGGAAAAGAAATTTGCGAAGGCTTGATCTCTTGGCAAATGTATTATTATTACGGTTCAGGGCTCTAATCATGTAGCTTTTAGACTGCTACCTCCTGTCGTGGAGGTGACGGTCACCAAAAATATGGTATGATGTAAGCAAATTTATATAGTGACTGTCACCTTTGATTAGTCTCTTAGTTTTATGTTTTTGTCGCATTTCCTACAGAATTCGAATGAAGAAATTTACAAAAAGTATGTAAAATTTAAACAAAAATAATTAAAAGTAATATAAATAACTTTTTACTTAATCAAAAAAAAAGCTTGAAAATATTATATACATAAGTGAGCTAGTATAATATAAGCATTGGCTTTTTTCTTCTAAATATAATACATTTTTAGTAATCAGGCTCTCCTCCATCTTGTTCTAGTGTTCTTTGCTCCAGTTTTTCATACCTGTTTTAAATGCACTTTTTCTTCGTCCCTTTTCTTAAAATAAAAGCACATGTTTTTTGTTTAACATTGGCATCATCCTTTTTATCCATAACGCGAAAACTTGGCATCATTTATACAGGTACCCAGAATTGCAGTAATTCTATATAGCGAGTGTGACAAAAAACATCACTCTTATTTTAATTTAATCATACAGTATATTTGATTGGACTGTTCTTATGCTGTCTCTGAAATCCATAAATGAATCGTGTCATTCTATGGATATTCGCAGATTCGTTCCATACAATATGTATGCTTTACTCTTTTTTTCTCGGATTATTTGTTCTCGCTAAAGATTTTATTAGTTTTTAAAATCAAGGCTTTTGTTCTTTTCGATGTTAGTAGGCCCACAATGAGCTCTTTCCCTAATAGGTAATAAATTTATTTAAAAGAAAATCCTATCCATTATGAATCATAAAATACAACCGTACCTATGGTACGGTGAGTTCTGAAAGACTTTTTACACCAATTTATGATGCCTTTGCAAAATGCTCAATAGTGTGGAAAATATGTGAAATCATCAGTACTGCTGTGTACATAATTTCATTATTTTTCTAGAGCTGGAAAATTTATTTCATTCATTTACTTCTCAAAAATAATTGCAAGAGATAATAAATTGTTTCAAGAAATACTTCAACAGATCGAAATATTACGCGCAGGCCATCATAAGAAAAATAAGAGAAAATTATATTAAACTAACAGGTGGTAGACATGACTTATTATAGGTTAAGACAAATTTCATTATCTACATATATATCACAGGCATACTTTTAGCGTATGAAATAAACTTATTCATTCGTCAGACATACTACAACGTGAACAGACGTGCGCAAAAGCGATATTAAATAATTAAAATGGCGACGAAATATTGTGAACGAAAATTTGTTTGGTATCTCGTGCAATGTAAACTCAACTCTAAAGAATTAATAAGAGCCATCAAACACCATAACGAATTGATATGGAATAGTGATACGACTAATCAGGCATCGGATGAGGAATACGTGTTGATGCACCGAAGTGACAGTACAAATAGCCCGCTATTAATGGGTCTTATTATTATGAAAAGTAATTCGCTTCTCGAAGTTTACATGCATCAGCATTTATTACATCAAATCGGTGCGAAATATTTATTTGCTTCCAACGACAAGTTAGATATATTAGATCAAGTACATAACCGTACCTATGATTGGCTATTGGTTGCCTATTATATACAAAATGAACCACTTGTTGATGGCGAAATGTCAAACATTAGTCTACGTTATGGTATCTTTAATAAGGATGAGATGTCTTTGGAAATAGGTAGAAACGTTTTCGACTTTGAAGCTTATGTGCATGACGATGATTGTCTTCATAGCGGGAAGGTATTTAAGTTATCAAACTCTAAGGAAAAATTGGCGAACTATATGCTTTTCTTAAGCAGTGAGGTTCCTAAACTGGGCAAGCATCAGAAATCCGAATGTATCAGCGATTGGTTACGAATACGGCAGATGGAAAAAGAGATGATTAACGAGGTGGGAACTTTTTCCGATTTTTTATTATCGTCGGCACGTACACGTGTGATACTCGAATGGCAGTTAGAATATTTAAGAAATTTATGCGATAAAGAACATATATCAGTCGATAGTAGTGACAGTGAAGATGAATTGTATGACCAAAATCAAGCCCCTTAAATTTTTATAGGATGGACACTAGCTTTTATTAGAACAAAATAGTTTAATTAATATATTGCTCTCAATGAATTTGTAAAAACACTGTAAACATAACAAGAAAATCTCTATGTGATTTTTAAAAATGTAAGAACAAGGCTAAGCACATAAATAAAAAAATAAATCATTATATAATTTGTTACTTTTAATGCATGAAAACTTTTAATCTGTTGTCTCACTGTAGTCTGCAGTCAGTACGTTGTTTTCACTTTCTTCTGTCTCCTATATGGCCAAGAGAAATTAATTACAATAAAAACAAAAAGCAAAGCTCAAACTTAACAGTAATTCGTACGGTATTTCTGATATTCACACAGAAATAATTTAATTTTGTTTTTTTGCACATGCAACTAATTGAGTTAAATGTTTGCTATAGACGGCGTCAGTGCAAACATATACCACTACCGTACTACCGTTATGCTATCATCGCTACTTATGCTTTGACACAGCACCAAATACTTCACATCGGTTTATTATTCAGCATCTTTAATAAGAATGAAAGATTAACTGAAACTACTCAGAAGAAATAAAAAAATTGAGGACCTAAAATACTGATTGCGAACAGCCGACAAACAGCACCCAGGAGCGTTGCACAGCAGTTGGAACAGCAATAGTTTATTTAATTTTTTGTTTTTATTTTAATTTTAATTTTACCTTTAATAGTATAGGCAGCAGTCCTATGAACTTCTCTAATATTTGAAAAGTCATAAAATTTATAGCTTTCTCTCGTATTGATCACACACACATATATATGTGCGTTTTAAAAAAAGAAACAGAAAAAGTTTAGCTAGCAGCGATTTCCGAGTACTCTTCAATTGTACAAATTTCGTTGCGTTTTTAATCTCGTTTTTTACTTTGCTTCCATTTCAAAGAACTTCGATTAATGTTATGTTGTAGGCTTTTTTGTGACGGTTCACGCCTCATTCCAGTTTAAAGGCCTAAAGGCGGGCAATCGTGATCTAGAGTTCCAATAACAAACAGAGAATGAAAGCGATCAGATGAAATCATACTTGGCTTAAGTATATTCTTCTTATACGTTTTATAAGATCTGTAATCCAAATTGTGGATACCGCAGACGTGATAGCAAGATGACTTTATCCTCTCTTTCCCTTCGATGGTAGATTTAAAAATATGTATACGCCAGCAACAAATACGTCAGAGCAATTGGGTTTGCATACATAAAAAAATGCCAAATGGTGTGTTGTACACGCAAGACTGAGACAACGTTACTGTAAGCGAAGTGGAATTTGTTGTTTTTATGATTTTTATGATTCTCTTTTCTCTTATTTTTGTTTGCTAAAGAAATGGAAAATAATTTGAATACTGTAAGCGTTTTAAGATTAGGTTGCTTCAAATGAAATCACATGTAGAAAATAATTTAAGAATTTTAAACTATTTTTTGCTTGATTTAAATATTAGCACTAATAGAGTTATTTGTATCTCTATAGTAAATCATTGTCGAAATTCTGTCGGTTTTCTGTACTTTTTTTTTTATAATTACTTTATAATAAAATATAATTGAGTTTCATTAAACAATAAGATTTCATGTAGTTGTAGGCAAAGTTATATTCATGAAGAAAGAGGAGATTAGAGATTTGAGAAAATTGCGGAGTAAGGAAAGACTTTGTTCAACCAACTACTCTACCTACTACTCTACGCAGGGAGTGTTAACTCAGCGATTTGGGAGGATTATAAGTGCAGGACGTTTTCTCTTTCGCACGTGGAAATTTTCTTTAGAAAATAAGTCATAAATATTATTATATAATTGCCTTTGTTCGTATTTTTATTCAAATGAAGTACGCATCATTAATTAGTGAATAGCGAGGATTTTATTTACAATTTTTAGCAGTAATATTTACAATTATTTAAAGAAACATTATTTCTTTCAATGTGTGTTTGCCTCAGATATCAATATTAAACTTCCTGCTCATAAACATTACGCACATCACAAATGCTATGTGACTACGTTCTGTTATGCTTGGTAATTCCTCACTTTTGAATTTCCCGGTGTAGTTTCCCTTTACCTGACTAACTGCCGCCGGAATTCTCGTCGATCGTTGGGTTCATCGCCAGCTGCTAATGCGCCTTTACTTTATAACTGCGAAATGTAAAACCTAAGAAGGAATTTCCTTTGTTATAGATTTTGTCAATTTTTGCAGATTTATTTTACCAGTTTGCGATTTTCGTAACAATATGCTTCCAGTCGCTTCTTTACCTCATTACTGAAAATTTCATTTTGACAAAAAAAAAAAAAAACTGAATTTTTCTCTTTCCCTCTTCATGTTAAGTTTCACATTTAAGAAGTAAACCGATTGCGATCATTTTTAAACCGGACTTGTAGATGACCTTGAAGATTATCTGTGAGTTTGAAACTATTTTGATACGTCTGTACGGTTGCTTAATTTATTGATGAAAATTTTTTGTTAGAGATTGAATAATTTCATAAAAAGAGTGTGTCAACTGATGTCAAATGTTGGACAACAGAAGGCGATAGAAATATACCTCATCGGCATAACATGTAGAAGAGTATAGAGACTAGATATCTAAACATCGTTTCGAATGATTTAAAAGTCATTGAAAGACTCGAAAGTTAATGTTGTTGTGTCAGTTTGACAGTTTCCGCTATTTCTGGCATTTTGTAGACATAGTTTTCTCTTATATTGAAAAGAAATTTTGCGACCATTTCGCTTTCCAAAAATGCATGCTTCCCTCGGCCTTTTATTTCCACTTTTTTTTTTGCATATTTATTGATGGAACCGGTTTACTATAATGGACGAATATAAAGATACGTCTGCAAATCATTTTACTATCAGCTGATTAAAATGAAATTTCTATGAAAAATTTAGGATAAAAGGTTTAGATCCTTAAAGGATGTTTTTATAGTGAAATATTTTCTATTTTTCACAGCCTTCCACAGAAGCGTCGTTTGTTCGTTCCGCATAACGGTTTTCTTCTTTTTTTAAGTTTTATCACAGAGTCTTCCAATGTTCCAGTTTGCAAACGTATTCATTTTCGTTCGCTTGCCTTTGTAAAAAAGAATTAAAGGCAGCGGATAGACCTTTAGAGACCTTTAGAGTTTCAATTTCTCGTGCCCACTACAATGCTTTTTCACCGTGCCGGCCATTTCATTACTTATGGCACGATAAGCTAATATGTGTGTGCGGAACAAGCACATGATTCTGTAGAGATGTAGGAAAAAATGTTTCTTATATTTTCATGTTTTCCAACATGAGTTTATTTGTTATTGGTGTTCGTTCTTGTTTTGTTTTTTTGTTGTCGCTGTTGTTGTTGTTGTTGTTCGTAAAATACGCACATATGCCGTTTTGAAAAAATAAATTAAAGGGCAGCAACAAATGTGTTGTTTGACTAAATGATTGTTGGCTCGCTATCTGAAGACTGAATAAATGACGGACTGACGGACTAACCGGCTGAATGACTGAAGGACTAGCAGACTGATTGAAGTGGTGCTGCTGGTATTGCACAAGCGGCAACAGAAACAGCAATTGTAATTTCTTTTAATGCGTGTCTGCATATTTCAATGCGTAGAGGAGCTATGTGTTGTTCATAGTTTGTTGGCAACGTTTTCAGTAGATTTCAGTTCATTTTTTTCATTTCATTCAATTTCACTTAAATATCGAGTGTATACATTATTGTTGTAGTTGTTGCTGTTAAATTTTAAAAGAATTTAAATATTTTCTACTATTTTTATTCTAATTTTTGTAGAAAAAAATTTGTTTTTTTAAAAGTGTACTGTAAGCAGCTAAAAACTTTCTTAGTGTTTGTATAAGCTGTGCAAACGCGTTGCTTTGGTTTGCCTGAAGGCTAGGCTGAGAAGAGGCAAGAGGCAAGGGGCTGAGGTATATATTATTTCGATTGAATTAAACAAATTTGAAATAATGTTTTATGCTAAACGAATTAACTAACGGAGGCAGGCACTGACATGGATGGACCAAGCACAACAATGAAGAGAAGGCGACAGATAGAAAGATAAAATGAAATTTATTATTTTTTCGCTGTTTCTCTAAACGCACAAGTAATTCATCTTTATTTCAAAACATTTCAAGTTGAGCGAGATTTCATTGCATTTATTTTCAATTTTTACGTTCCGGTCTTCTCCTTGGTCTGCTGGTACTTGTTGTATGCCAGCCATTGCTTTCTTCTGCTGGTGTCGCTGCTGCTCACGCTATTGCTGTTGCAACTACTATTTTTAAAGAATGTTTTTTTCTTTCAAATTTTCTGTTTTTTTCTTCGTTCCTTTTTTTTTTTTACTCTTTACGGCTCTTTGCCGTTGTAATGTTTTTCAATTTAAATATTTTTCGCTTTATTGTTTTAATGCTGTCGCTTGGTAGTGAAAGCAGTCGTCATTATGTCACTTTTGTTGTTTTTGGTTTTTTTTTGTTTTCCTATTTGCGTGAAAACGTCTCGCTGTCTGATTGCATTCAGTCAATCAATCAGTTGTTAAAACAATAACAAAGAAATGGAATCTAATCAACACTCCGTGCGTGGATTAGTTTGCGGCGATACTTCTTATCATGTAGTTAATCATTTTTCAAAAATTTGATTTTTTTTCTTTTTTTTGGAAACCATTGGGGAGTAGCGAGCTTTAGTTTTTCTTCCTCCATATATGTATGTATTCATGTATTTTTGTGTATATCTGTTGACAGTCGAAATATTTCAATTTATCATTTTCCTTAGTAAGTTACAACTAATTCTATCCTCTTACTGCCTGGTGTCGCTGCCGCCTTCTCTGTTTATCGCTTCCTTAGGTTTTCTAATAAAAGAAAATAAATAATCTTTTTGACATAAAACAAATGTTTTTGTTTTCCTTTGATTTCTTTTTCAAAAATGTCTCTCTACCACTCGTTCACCATCCAACGACAAGCTGCTGAACGCACAATCAACTTTTTCCTTTAGGAAAATGTATAAAATAAATTCAAAAATGAAATTATTTCAAATAACTCATAAGAGATTCGTTTATCTTATCAAAGATTTCCTTAATAATTTGTCAAAATATTAAATTTCGTTTAGTGAAGAAATTATTTAAAATTTTTTCTCTTGTTTTTTTCTGAAGTCTTTCGAAGTTTTTCAGTGGGTTGTGGATAGTATGTCGTCCTATATATATTCTTTCACTTTGCTCTAATGAAACGCAGATGTTTGTCATATCATTTTTTTCGGAAGAAAAAAATATTCTCATCTTCTTAATCGGTTTCCTTTGTATATGAATATCAATTTAAAATTTGTAATAAATACATTTAAAAGTATCTTTCTAGAAAGAGTTTCTGTGTAAGATGCCATTAGGAGAGTTAAATGTGTGTTAGGCGTCACATTTCGGTCCTTTTTCCCTTGACGTTCGCTTCAACGGCTTCGTGTACGGTGACAATAATTACAGAGCTTAAGATTGGCCTCGCCCTTCTGCTTTACCGTTGATGACTGGCAGCCGGAACTTTCATTAACTCCAAACAAAAACACAATGCTCGTTCTTATATCTCCATAGGAGCTGTTTTTCAACGTCCTTCAGCTATATTTGATATTTATGTTTTGCGATAATTATTCTTAAAGTTTAGTCTAAACATCCGTGTGACGTGTGAATTGAGCCTAGTTCCCCTCAACTATTAAAAATAGTTTCTTCAAAAGGTGTAAATCTGTCTCCTATTAACTCCTCTTAAATCCAATACAGCCATGAAGACACTATATAGCACAGTAGTTGGAGTTATGCCTAAAAGATGTTAATGTTAGATTCTTCATTAATATAAAGATCATGTGCATGTTTATGGCAGATACTCTTTTTAGAGGCAAAAGAAATGCAAAAAGATGAAAACTGCTTTTCATTATGCAGTGGAAGAAAAGGAAAAACATTCATTAATTCTCACTCAAACTAGATTATTATTGTAAAAGGAAAACAAAGTCAAGTCAAGTCAAGTCAAACTCAAACACGAAGAAAGTAAGAGAGAAAATAACAATAAGCCGTACCTCCTCACCGCAAGGTTGATAAACTCTTAACACCTGTATTTACATATTAAAAAAAAACAAGTAAGTGAGAAAAAATTACGCCGTAAACAATGGTAAGATGCGGGTCATTGTTGCGAGTTTTTCTGTAGATTTAACGAAAGTAAAAAAAAGTAAAATTATAATAAAAATGTGAAGTGACGCGAAGTAATTTTTTAAAAAGCACTGTAATGTAATATTCGTTTTCAGGCTTGGATTGTGCTGCTAACATTTCTTCTTTTAGTATTTTTGTAGCTCGATTAAAAGAATAGAAATTTTATGATTTTCAGCGACAAATAGTCACCAAAATTCCAAACTTCTGCAACCGGAATTAATGACACGTAAGAAATCGTCCATTCATTTTCATCTGGTTAGTATTCGAAAGAACTCTTTAGCCAGAAATGAAGTGATTTTATTTACACATGAGGCACTTCGCCATCATTTCTTTATGTAAGATTTGTCAAACGATCCACGTTTCGTAAGCAATATCGATGTCTTCACGAAACACCGGGTATGCTACTTTCTTGGTTATGACGGGTTAAGACTGCACCGTGATTGGAAGTGATGGTGTTGGTGTTGCCGCACTATCGCATTTAAACACTCCTCCATGCTTCATTTTCCGCATCCATATTTGTTTGCTAGAATAAACTCGTAACGATCACTGCTACATTCAGATTGCTGGATAAAAATATATTTTCACTACCATTTAGTAAACCTATAGTGTTAGGTTATTATGGGTTTTTCTAAAGGTGACGTCTCCATGAGGGGACAACAGCACAAATAATCTTGCTATTATTGCTAATGAGTAATGACGGGTGATGAAAAGTTGAAACAGCGTAACGTCGAAAACACCGAAAGCCATGATACGAATCGAGAGAAACTGTAACAACCAGTTTGGCCTTCTTGACAATGCCATTTACGGGGAAATTAATGGTGTTTAGTGTACTGTGTATTCCTTATATTAGGCGGAAACATGCCTTAGAACGCTACCAACAATAATCTATGAAATCGCGCTGCTCATTAAAAGAAAAGCGGCTTAGTTTAGATTTTTAAAATTGCGTCTAGGAAACTTAGCGGCACTGAACTAGGAACGTATTCGCTCTTGTGGTGCTCGTCAGACCTTTTTTCTTCCCATTAAGATCTGGCTATTGCCTTATTAAACACAGCAGCGCTTACGTAAATAGCCTCGAAAGTAAGGTTTCTTTTCCTTGCATCCATAAACACATATTCTGTCAGATATTCTTATTAAAGGTTAATTGTTGTTTTTATATATGTTGTCTCGTTCTGGATGATCAACCAGGTTTATGTTTTAGTTTTTTCGACTTTTAAACGACAGGCCAAGTTGGCCAAGTTGGCCAAGTTCAACTGTAATACTACCCACTCTGATCAAAAGTATTTGCCGTTGAAAAGGATTCCGAGGTGTATCCTATTTCTTATACCTTTCGAAAGTGTAGCAAATCTAATACTATCTGCACGCGTTGATACGATTAGTTGTGATAAATGTTGAAAAGAATTTACATCTGTGTACACATAAATAATACACCTTTACCTTCTCATATATAGGTGATATATGTGATATATGAGTTACGACAACAGTTCTTTGCGGATTGCTTTTGTAAACAAAACTATTCTCGTACATTGCTGAGTAATATAATGTCGACGTATGAGATGACGAACAAGTTCGTTTAGTAAGACTTTGAAATGTTCGTGTCTTCCACACATATGGTTTTGATCACTATTTATCTATCCACCCAGATGCTCTCTCAACAATTTAAAGTGTTTTTTTTTTGTTTTTCAATTTTCAAATGATGCAACGGAGGGACCCACTGCGTTTAATGTTTAATTGTTCTGCGAAAGATATTATTATAGCGTAGTAGTAGTGCTCACCGGATTGTTGTTGCAATTTATGTTAAGAGTTTCTTCATCTATTGTAACTTAATTCCTGTTTTTCCCTTTTCTTTTTCTCAATTATTATCCATAAAATAGTGCAATTAAAATTTTAATAATTGTGTTGTTAGAGTATCAACAACATCAACAGCAACAACTACAACATCAGCTTTATTTCGTGCACTGGTGTGTGGTTTATGGTAGCAAATAACGTTTAGCCTCCATCTGAGATGGGCAAAGCAAAGAGATGAAAGAAATATTAAATTAATTTACAAACGTTTGTGTGTATATGTTTACATGTAGAAGAAATAAAAATTCGTTTAATAAACTTCCGTTTGTCATTATCACGAAATTTTTTAATAAAAAACAAATTAAATCCACATTTATTATAAATGATTTTTATTTTTTCTTTTGCTTTTTTGCTGCCTATTGTTTTGTATATAATTAATGGTCGTCGGCCAAAACTCTCAGGGCAAATGTCCAAAAATTTTCACCCAAAACATGACTCTGCAAAGTAAGAAGAAAAAAAGGAAAGCTTACTACTAACAATCGCTGTAAATGTCATTTCCATTCAATGAAAAGATTTAAATGGTTTTCTTGTTCTTTACGCGCACTTCTCCCCTTTTTTTGTTCTCCTTCTTCATTAATTTCCAAGTTTTAGCCAAAAAACCTCTTCAACTTGTTGTACGACCATCACAGCACAGCAGCTGTGCTTCTACTCACCTTTACTTACTCTTCTAACTGATTGACCTCTTTTCATACTTTTGCTCTTAATTCTCGTGCGCTCACTCATAACCTTTCCAGTTATTAATTATATGCTTGCTTGCCATACGTACTCTGATCGAGTGCCAGATTTTTTATGCTTTCTCTCGTTTTCTTCAATTCTTAAACAAAAAAAAAAATTCACATTAATTATCTGTTATGCTCGTCGTACAACATTTACTTGTTTTTAATGGCTTTTTACTACTCTTCCTTCCTTTTTAATTCGGTGCGACTCGAAATTTGTATAATTATGACGGTGTCACATTATTGGCTTCAGAAAAGCAAAATGAGAGTTAATTACAACGTTTGTTAGATTGTCACGAATTTTTACGAAATTAATATAACAAACATGTGGGTACAATGATACGTAGTTGTTCTCTGGTTTACCATTAGTAGAGCAATTGAAAAGTGTTTTCAGTATTTTACGTAAGATATGTATATCTTGGCGTGAGAATATAAAAGAGGAGTCTGGTGCACAGAGTACGTATTAGAGAAGTGTCGAAAAAAACCATAAAGTGATTAGATTTCTTGAAACAGGTATAAAAATGCTTCGCTGTAGCCGTTATCCTCACTGTTTACTTCACGGCCAAGATTAGAGTTCAATTTGTATTTGTGGACGATACCTTCAAAGTCTTAATATGACATTCTCGAGCCTTTAGAGCAATGGATTCAAATGCTCAGCATCGGCTTAATGTGAGCAGTGTGTGCTGTGCTAATGTACAAACACCACGACCCCTGCAAGAAATGAAACATATTTGCTCACGAATTAGAGGCTTGAATAGGGCTACTTGACTTTCTCAGCCTTCTCAGCCACTCGTTATGTAGTTGCCCTTATGCCGTGACTTTCTGTTCCACACCCTCCACATGTAGTAGCATAGTACGTTGTCACAAATATTTTCAAGTCGAATGTACATAAACACCCTATTCCTGATCTCAAATTAATAGGTAAATATTTTGATAGTTATGGACACAAGTTAGTTGCTTGACCACCTTTTCCCCTTTTAGTTGATGTTGCCAAAAACTTTCACAAACTATTAAGCCGATGTCTGCCATGGGTTCTAACTTTATTTGTTGTAGGGAGTATGTATGCGTACTGACGTCTACAGTCTTAGACGTCCCTGTTACGTGTTGTTAAGAAGTTTTAGATTAGTCCTCATTGTAAGTATTTATTTATTGCTTGCCAGTCAGATTCATTTTCAGACGTGGTCTGTGGTCAGGAAAGTAAACGCTGAGTTTAAGCCGTCCACAGACATTTTTGGTGTGTTATCCAAGAGCAGATGACAGACCAACGGATGCAAAGATGAATCTTAGATCTTGTATCTTAGGCCGATTAAAAGCACACTTTGTGAGTAGTAAAAATGACCGTTATTTAAAATATTTAAAAAATTTCTAGGGAATGAAAATTACGTCCAGATAACCGCAAACGTATTCCTTCAAAATGAATGCATGATGATATTAAATTTATTGACCTTCGTGGTACACCAGAGAACGTCTCTGGCGTCTAATATTTTTCCCTTCTTTACTAAACTTAATGCATTAGTTTAGTGAAAAAGTGGTATTAATTCGAATCGTTGTGTAGAAAAAAAATTCAAATTCTTTCATATCCGCTTTTACGAGGCTTATAAACGACGACGATGACAACGGTGTCAATAACTTAATTACACATATCATTAAGTTTTCTTGCACAATACTGCCTTCCGACGACCACTAACCAACCAGACAGGTGCTCCAATTAAAAGAGTTTTTTTTTTGTCGGCATAATTACGACATAATAAGAACATGTTGTTGAAGTACAGTAAAAGAAAAAAATTTGCAAAATGAAACAATTTCCGTTAATTAGCAGCAAATATAATATTTAGCAGTTGTTGTTGCTTTTTCACTAGCTAGCGACGTTAGTTCTTGTAATTGCTGTCACTTGTTAATAAAGATCACAACACGGAGACGCCAGGAGGTTTTGTATGTATTTATATAGATATAGATATAGATATATATATATATATATATAATTAATTAATTTTTCAAACACAATACCAAAGATGAATCGATAAACAGACGACCAAGCACAAATATATGGAAACCTGTGGTAAAATGATTATAAAATCCTTATATAATATTCTAGTAAGCTAGCAGCAAGCAAAACTCGGCTGCATGATCACTAGTTTTTATTCACTGCAATTTTATTCCCCGTATCGCAATTATGAAATGCAGTTATGCACAGGGAATGTGTGGAATTAAACAATGTTTCGCCCTAGTCGAATGTATCAGTGACAGTGAGATACAACACGTCGTCTTTTTTGCCTATGTGAAGTGCAGTAGATCGATACTAGAACTGCTATGGATTCATCGATCACTAGCTAATGAATGTGATGTAGACAAAAAGAGTAGATGTTACGCAATTTCTGTGAAGATAATCGTAGGATCGTATTGGGAATATCGGTACGGTGGCCAGTGACACTTTGTGGTGCCCTGTTCTTGGGTAAAAAGAATATGAAACGTTAAAGATTCTCACCTTCCAGGCCGGTTGATAACAGAAAGGATAAACTCATCGGCCAGCTTATTTACCTCGCAAGTCGACATTATACTGCCGTCCAGGTTTGTCCTCCAGACATCACCTTGTATGACGTGTGCATCTAATCGTTTAATTCACAAAAATCTCTCTGGACGGGACTCTCGCTGTGGCCATCATGCAAAAAAACTGTAAAACGGCGTCATCGATACATAAACTATCGTCGATTTTTTAGCAGTAACCTAAAGAGAGATATGCGTCTGTTAGGTTTTCTCTCATCATTTGTTTTCAATTCGTGCTACCAGGAGGTGTGGTGATAAACTTAATTTGTGGAAATCAATCAAGAGCAAGTGAGCTAAAATTTTAAATGCGAACAAATCCAAAGAAGCACGTGTTGACTGGATTTTTAGTTGGTTGTCTCTGGAGAATATGTCGTTTAAACGATATTCAATATTTTGTTTCTAGGTGTCACATGCAGACTATAGCATATAGCATAAGGGGACGTAAAATTTCAAGTTCTGTCGTTTGGAAGACGTTTATTGAACATTTAAAATTTTCAAATTAATCGTTTCCTACATCATCTTTTTTTTTTTAATTTTTTGCAGGCAGTGCAACAGCAAAGTCAACAGCAGGCCCTATTGAACAAATCAAATGATGACCTTCGCAGAAAACGCCCGGAAACTACGCGGCCAAATCATATTCTATTGTTTACCATTATAAATCCATTCTACCCCATAACAGTGGTAAGTATCGTATTAACACATGTGTTATGCAATAAACCTCCAATATCGCGCTCTGTGCTGCAAACACCGAAGAGTACGAATTAAGAAAGACACAAGTCCGTCCCACCTCTACATTAAAGTCGCACATAACTTGTTTGTCATTTAACGTTGCTTTCATCGTGATTATCTACTTGTGTCTAGTGGAAGCAAGTTTATATATTCAGTCTTGGCAAAGAAGGGAAACCATTATTGTGAGGCGTACAACAACCTTAGTTGTTCCAGTTGCTTTTAGATGTTCAACAGTCAACATTTCAATAAAGAAGCACAAATACAGCCATCGACAAACAAATATCGCAAATTTTAAATAACTCTTTAAAGCTTTAGTAAACACTTTTCGTCCATATGATTAAAGAATTTTGTTTCCAATTAACAACACAATATAGGTTAGTTAGTTCAGTTATTAAGAAAATATTACGCTTGAGATTTTTTTCTTTTCCTCGCTTTGCCGATTGATATGCAAACCGTATATTCCAGGATTGGTCATAAAACTGTATAACAAGAAAGAGGTAGAGCTAGACAAGTCAATTTTGAAACCAATCGCTGCACTGCGTGTTCAGAAGAGCATTCTAGAAATTATTTCTCGAAGCCTCCTTTATAGGGAGAACGCTATTTATTCAAATAAAAGTGAAATCCACTCTCAGAAATTAAGACAATTACTAACTCCAGTGACAAAACGAAGCGCAAGCAAAAGTCTTAATAGAGCATCTAGAAAACCATTAAACATTAAATATTGGGCCAGAAGTGTGCTTTGGGGGTCATCAAGGAAACCTAAGGACTTCCTAGAGTATCTAGAAAACCATTAAACATAGTGAGCATGGTTGGGTCCATCAGGAGGAGGTACAACCAACTTGGGCAACGCGCAATGCAATCTTTAAATTAAATATTGGGGAAGAGTACTTTGGGGAATCATCAAGGAAGCCTAAGGACTTCTTAGAGTATCTAGATAACCATCAACCCATTAAACTTGGGCAGTGGGCGCAATTCAATCTTTAAATTAAATATTGGGCAAGAAAAGTACTTTGGGGAGTCATTAAGGAAGAAGATTGCCGAAAGCATGGATCGCGCAGATCTCAACCGATAAAAGAAAAAAATTGTCACGCAAGAAAGTTTGTGCTATTCCTACTCCTAAAATGAGTTTTATATGTTGACACGTATTTTTTTAATTTATGAATTTTTTTTAATTATAACAGTAAACATCAAGTGTTCTAAAATAGAATCTAAACTAGATTTGAAGAAATGAAAGTAAGGTTTTCGCATTTGTTTCTTTTTTTAAATCTCTTGATAAATCTTTGTGTTTATTCTCATGGCGAAACGTGTGCCATTTATGTCTCCGTGGCTGTACGCAAAAAGAAAAAGAAACACAAAAGAGAAAAAAAAAACAAAGAACAAAGCGGTTCACTTTTGTTATTTCATCGTATCGTTTAGTGAGAACAACAACAACAACAATAATAAACAACATTTTAAACACTTTACAGAAAGTGACTTCTAATGTATGCATTTTTCAGAATAGTACTAGAAATAGCTTTAGTAGTAACAGTGCAGCAATAGTAGTAGTAGTAGTAGTAGTACGAAAAATACTAAAATTCTATTATAGAAGTAACTTAGGTTGGCGCATATATTAATAGAGCGGGCGCGTTATCATCCATTCATCCATCTATCTGTGCAGCTTTTGTATACTAACGCAGTTATTGTTGTAAATTATACGTCACACAATATCCTCTGTCGCGTAACACATTAGCAAAGAAACCAGACCAGTAGACTATCACGCAGGCAAACAGTTAACTAAACATTTAGTCTTAGAAATGACACATACGACAAAGCCAGAAAAAAGGGGGGAGGGGGAACTACAATTACAGGAACGATTGCACTGAACGCTTATAAAGAGGCCTCGTTTCTGAACAAAGCCAACCATAAGAGGAAAACCGGAAACTAAACATGCAAAAGTACTTTTCTTTCTTTTGTTTTTCTTTTTATTCGCGTAAAGCAAGCAAGTAAGTGAAAACTAAATAAGTGAGAGTGTATAACATCAATAACAATTCGCGCAAAAAGAAAAGAAGAAAAAGCAAAAACCAGCAACCGTAGCAATGTATTGATAAACTTTAGTAAGCGTTCCAACTTAAGCGTTCAGTTGATGTTTTGCCGGTAGCCACAGATGATTGGCGGCACACTTTCCCTTTGGATGACAATAAAAAAAGTCAAGCTTGTTGTGTTATATGGTTAATAATTGATGTCTGACTAAAACCTAACTGTTGCTTTAGTTTACGATGAACACACGTTATAATGTCGGCAGTCAATTACGTTCGACCCAATGTTTTTTTACATTCAGTTTGAACGATATCATTGTACAATTGTTTTTGCCAAATCCCTGCCCTCTTCTTTGCTTGGCACGGCTACGTGTGACACATTTTCGACTGATTTCTGCAAATTTGTTCATTTTCTTATGTCAATTTTATTATTTATTAATATAAAACAAGTATAATACGTTTTTGATCCTTTTTCAGTAATCAAACAGTTTTTTATAATTCATTCAATTAATTAATTTATGTGCAATTAATTTAGTTAGAGTCACGACGTCTTCCTCTAGCTGAACGCCTGGACAAACAAGCTAGAAAAAAAGCTAAAGAAGAAAGAAATTTACATTGAACTTGACTCACGACGATTATGCCCCCATAAGTAAGAAAACTATTTAAGAAAATACTTAATTGCAACGATCCTCTAAATGGCTAAATTTCTGTGGCGGGTATACATTTTATTTATCGAAATTGTAGATAATTTCAAAATGATCAGGAAAAGAAACCTCTTGTTTGCGCTAGATGTTCTGGCTTGTTAAGCATGAACTAAGTGCGGTGTCTTTACAACAATTTCTGCGAATTCGTGTGAAATGTTATACGTTTGACATTAGCACGTCTTTTTTTTTTCTTTATATACAGCAAGCATTGGTAACAGTAGTGGTAGTGAAAGTGTTACTATTTCATGGTTTTCTTGATTAAGATTTGAAGTTTTCTTAAGAAATTTGAAACTCAGCTTTATTTGACATTGAGATTAGACAACTTATATACTAAATGCAAATAGTTTTTGACTCAGAATTCACACAAATCATGTTTTTTTTTGTTTTTATTTATTTCGATTTTTCTTCCTATATGTTGTTAAAGTATCGAAAAACTTACTACAACGGCAAGCGCAACAACAATCAGTATAAATTTTAAAAGAAAAGTTTTCCTTAACCATCGTAGAAGTGTGAATTCTCTAAATGTATGTGTATGCAGGCATTGCGTAAGTTCTCTTATTTATTTTGGACCTCCACCTCCATGAAGGAAACTCATTCTGTCCTCCATTGGCCTGCACAGTTTGGTATATTTTCACTTAGTTACATAAAACTACATTTTGCTCTGCTACCATAATGTGTTATCTATTTTCTCCGTTTATACTACTGATGAGAACGAGAAGAAGAAGAAGAATATAGGGTGTCATCTTATGGAATTATGCAAAAAAAAAAAAATGAAAAATTTCAAATCCCTTAGGGATCCATTATTGCGTAAGCAAAAATAGAAAAATGTTAAAAAGTGTGTTTGCAAGTGTGAGTGTGCCAGTGATGTCAGCGAGAGTCATCCAGGCATTCAGTCGTTTCGTCAATGAAAAATAACTGGTATGCTAGAATTGCTTTGATATCTATAGAGATGTAAGTATGTTCGTATTACTCAGTTTTGTCACATATTGACATTTTTGCATATGTTTTCTCGAAATACTTTGAATTTTTTATTTTTTTTTTTAATGTCATTCTATCTGTAGATTTTCTATAATCGCTACTTCAAAATGCAAATCTGTTTCATTTATCGTTGCTTTTGCAAAAGCCGCACAAATACATCAGCATCGGTGCTAATTTGGAATTCTGGAGCGATTATTGTATTTGTCAGTCAGTCAGCAAAGAAAACTAAGAAAAAGTTTTCATCTGAATCCATTAATGCTGAAACGTGATTAAAGTTTAGTATTAGCAGTTGCTTTTAAAAGCTCTCTTACCCAAATTTAGCAGAATAATGCATAATGATCTTTCAAATTCGTATTTTTCGCTTAAGATGGTGTGTTTCAAACTACTCGAAATTGAGAACGTCCTTTGTATGGTAAATCAATAGTGAAATTTTTCTATTCTTCTTTAGATAAGGTGTTTGTACGGATGGACTAAGTCTTTAGCAAAATAATTCGATATTTTCACTTGTAGCAAATCTTTCTCATTATTTTTGTAAATATATAAATAAATAAAATAGCACTTGTGCTACTCTAAGGCCAGGTTATTCGAAAATAGGAAATCTGGGGCTCTTTTCTCTTTGTTGATCAATGCTTGCTAATATTGGACATGTATTCTTCCGTTCTCCAAGATTTTAAAGAAGAGACTACAACAATTTCGATATCACGTAGCATAGTAATGTGACTTTGTCATGTTAAAATATTACTTTTACTCTTTACAATGTTTACAATGTTCGATTTGGTGGTTTACTGCTCGCCTGAGAGACGCCTCAATATTTATAGTAATAATAGAAATGGTTCCTTTTCTGGTCAGCCTCAAAAGTGGCTCCGCACGAAAGATGATCAAGCAAAACAGAGAGATTGTACCTTGAATAAAATCATTGACTCTAGTAACGTTTAAAGTAAAAAAAAAAAACATCTAATAGAAATGCACAGACCAGTCTGATCACTCAGTTTTTTTCTTTGTTGACGGTATATTCAAAAAATGGTAGCAAATGGCTTTGCGTGCTGCTTTCCTTATTCAAGAAAAAATTCATATTTTAACGCTTTTCGAAATTATTCTGATTGTCGAGCGCTTTAGATTTCCTCTTTCTAGTACCCGATCGTTCGAGGAAAGTTGTTACATCCTCAAGTCTTAGAACAAATTCAGAATATCTTGTAGTATACAATACTACTTATTCATAATCCACTTTAGGACTTGGACAGAATTCTCACACTCTAGTTTAACGATATTTACAATGTTTGCGAAAGCAATTACTTGGGATATGATACCAACAATACCAAGAACATGATATTGAGTAGATTGAGTCATTCAGTGGCGAATTTCGAAGTTTTTTATCTTAGATGTTAGTGCCGATTATGCCAACAGTAAACAAAAAGTGAAGCCAAGTTGTTGAAAATTCTAACTTCATATGAATTTGTACATTGCTTTTGTGGAATCCTATAACGGTTTCTAGATAGACTGCAACTACTAGACTAGACTACTATTGTATTCGAGGATGTGTATGTATTTTCCGGGAAAATTGTCTATAAACTGATGAAGTGTATTGAGAGGTTCGACTGAAATCCATAAGTTTACTATTTATTATTATTCTCGAATAACATACTGTTTGAATATAGAAAAAAAAAAAAAAAAAAATAAAAGGAAATCGTTTGCTTTTCTTTCCATCAGCTCGGAAAACCAAGAATCTCTCTCTCTAATGCTTAAACATATACGTGAATGTGAATACGCACATGTATGTGCTTATCTTCGGATTTCATTTCCCCGTCAACTTTTTCTCTAAAGAAAGAAGTGGAAACTAAACTAAAAAGCTTTTTTATAAAGGATTTTCCTCCTTTTTTTTTTGATCACATAAATACACATCTCCGCATATCTTGGTTTGAACATATTGATGCTTTTATCATAACAACTAAAGTAGTTTTTGTTGCTTTAGTAGTAGTTTTTCTCGTGCCTTTTTTTGCTTTTATTCAACTTGTTTGCATTTGGCAGCAGAAATAGTTGTAAGTTTCATTTTTCCATTTTCTTTTCGAGTTTAATACTCTACGTTATCCATACATGATTACACACAATATGTAGTAAAATGATTTTCTGACCTTCTAAACGGATGAGTAGTATTATGAATCAATGAATGAATATTTCAATCATACCTTGATACAAGTTAGGAAAGTTTTTTTTTTTTTTCCTAAAAGTTCAGTTATCAAAATTAACTTTTAAGCGAGCGAGTGCATAAAAAACACAAGACAAATGAAAGAAGATAAACTACGTTTTAACGAGTATTAGTTTCAAAGTTGACTGCTCTTTTATAGAACAAACTTTCAATTTAATTGCCTGTAAAGGGAACGGAAGATAGCTTGAAGAAAGAATATCATCTGCACCGCATTTTCAACATGATCTAGAATCTCTTTACCAAAATACATTTGAAGCATTTGTGGAAACAAATCCCGTTTGTAGGTGTTTCCAAATAATCTTGAAATGTTTAGGACATCCCACGAAGCTTGTATTTCAACTTGCATTCGAATTCGATGTGAATTCGACTTAAAATGTTACGTTTTGTAGAATTTTGCTTCGCTCAGCGTATCTTTGCGCTCGCTTTAATTTAAACTTTCTATTGCTTTTCTCTCCTCGGTTCGTTTTTGTTTCTTCAAACTGGGAAGGATTTTATAATTCGGCTCGTTTGTCCTTTAGTGTATACGCGAATGTAAGCAGCTCCCAAATTGCACTTAAGATTCTTTTTCCAGAATTCTTTTACGGCGTGCATTCACTTCTTCTTCATCCTTCAATATACCGAAGCATTTTGATGTTCGCTTCTTTCATGCTTCATTTTAAGCAACTTATTATAGAGCTTTCGGACCCACCGGCCACTCCATTGCTGTGATGAAATTTATTTCTTATAATTAGTTGTTGTGCCCTGCAGATATTTTAAATTAATTACAACTGTTTTCTTTGAATACGTTTCTTTCTTAGTATAAATCCTGGTGGTGGTGGCAAACTATCAATGAATGCTCCTACGAATTCCCGGTTGTGCAACTTTCATTAATGCTTAGTTACTGGGTACTTGGATACATTGGACATTGCTGTCTTCATTTAAGCTTTGCCTTTTTGATCTTTTTTTTGGTTATTGCATTAAATTAAAATCTTATCTTATTCGTTCTATTTCGAATTTTTGCTTTAAATTGTCTGTTGCTTATCTTTGTTTGTCGAATCCGAACCCGTCTCCGCTCCGGAGGGGTGGTATGTAAAAGTTTAAAATCATTTCGCATTCATAACAGATTCAATATTATTTTCAACTTATCAAATAGAAAAACAATGTCCCTTAATTAAAACTTGATAATCTTGTTATCCTGGCAACGTAAGCACAGCGAATGTTACATATATTCATCTGTTAAACTCTCTGCAGTATATAAATTTCATAGTTTGTACGTTAATCGTGATAATCATGAATGCGGCTGGCTGCTGTTACATACACACACACACACACATACACTAAAAGAACCACAAATGTACACATCTATTCGGGGCTTATCAAAACCATATAAATATATATGAGAATCTAGAGGGAATACTTGGCGTTGTATACTAAATAGACTCCATATTTGCGAAAGACCATAAAACTTGAAAGATTTTCCATTATCAGTCAGTCAAATAGCACAGCACATACAATAACAAAAACGGTAAAAGAGAGACAGCATGAGGATGTATATGAATATGTGTGTATTTGATTTGTGCGAGGCTTAATCAAGCCAAGTTTACTAACGTATAACAAGCAAGCACAAGCCATTGAAGCAAATACAACAAGAAACAATGCCAAAAATGCAAATACCCCAGGATAATAGGGTGGTGCCGATGTTGATGCTGATGCTGATGCTGTTGCTGTTGCTGTTGCTGGCTGGTGTGGTAGACAACGTCAACTGCAAAATGGTCGCTTTTTCTTTTTGTATTCTTTTTGAACAAACCATTCTATGAGAAATACACAAAAGCAAAGTATAGCAGTACAGAAACGATGCTATGGGTCTCTTCTCTTGTATACGCTTTAAGTATTATGTCGAACGTTCAATAATAGCTTAACGAAGGACATGTTTTAAGCACTTAAAAAAAATATCAAAATTCCTCAAAAAAGTCAATTTTTTTTTAAATTGGGGGTGAGGTGCCACCTTTATTGTTGTGTGGTTCTTCTATATGAATTTCTCTAGTCATTTAGAAGAAGCCGTAGTTCATACGCTTTATGGCTTTTTGGCCTAAGGCCTCCTGTTATTCATTTCATTTGCTTCTGATATTGAGGCTTTAATAACGTTTTCCAAACCAAATGCCAACCAATTTATATTGCTGTTGTTATTGATATTGTTGTTGTTGTTGTCGTCATCGTCATCGTCGACGTTGTCATTATTGTTGTTACTGCTTTTGCTGTTTCTGTTACTGTTATTGTTATTTACTCGTTAGTCGGTGTTATTGTTCAATGAAGCAAAGTCTTTAAATTTCAATCAAGTGCATAAATCCATTTAAAATGTCTTTTAAAGTAGAATGCTATGCAAATTTGCCCAAGGACCGGAAATTAAGAAGTGAGATAAAAAGCGAGAAAACTAAAAGCAGAGCAGAGCAGAGCAAATCTGCTTGCAATAGAATGTAAGATACATTTTATGAGTTAATTATATATCTTCAGTTTTAGATTTCTTTTCTGATGTGTTGTCTATGAAAGAAAGATTAAACGTTTGACTGTCGGAACAAGTTAGCAAAAGTTGACAACTAACACTATTAATGTTCCAGAATCTGATTTGGTTAAATTGGTTTTTCTGCATCTGGCCACGCAACAGTGGAGATATGCCAGAGAATAGGTACTAGAGATTATTTTGAAGATCGTACGATTTTTTACATTCGTCTATATGTCGCTTGCTGTTGTACTGAAAGTGTAAAAATCGAAAAGAATGACATGAAAAGCTTTATTAATGACGACATACATGTTTATAGCCACAAATTCAGTCCGAACATGAATGTTATCGCCAGCTCATCACCATGCCCGCGAAGGAAACAATTGTCATTTGCAAATCATTGCATGCATACATTGCTTTGCAACTTAGTACTAACACGGTTAAGAGTCTGCCTATAAAACGACGACCATATTTAGAAAAATATTAGGTGCAGCCTGTGTTTAAGATCATCAGCTGACACGATCATATTGAATAAAATGTTTTCAAATTCTAATATATTGAGTTGCGATGCTTATCATCAAAGAACCGCAATAAGATCTATCACTTGTCATTTAGTCACTTGTATTTAACTCGAAAATTCAGCAACTAGGGTCACAAGTACATCAAAGCTAGCGTCACAAGTACATCAAATTCATATCAGTCATTACCGAGCTTGAAGAGAAGCTGTACGATTCTTTCGCGATAAATGTACGATCGATGCGGTAAAATGAATGCAACTAAAGTTGTCAACAGCTTTCAATCTCTTAACTACGAATTTATTTTAAACTAATCACTGACTACTGGACTCTGAACTCAGTGCATATTGCCAACCTAGTCTAGACTTCGAATCGAAGTCATGTTGTTGGTGTTGTTAATTAAACTGATAGTTCTTTTTGCAGAAATCAATTTATGTAATCAGTGCTCGAAGTCATGACCACTATAAGATTGCGACCCGTTTTCTTAGTTTCATTACAATCGTAAACAGTATGAAGAACCAAACAACGTCATTGTAAAATATTTGACCTTTTGTTATTCCCTGAATTAAGATTTACAAGAAATACACTGCAAAGATGAAATCTATTTAGCAGTTTCGGAGAGGGAAGCGCTGACAATAATGTTGATATTAATTTATTTAGTTTCTAAAGCTCCTTTTAATTTATTTAATTTATTGAAATTTTCTTAAACCACATTTGAGAACACTATAGCACTCTGAGAAATTCTTCAAAGCAACGTGTTAATAACCACATCATTGGAAGGACATTCAATTACTCTTCAGGTTGTTCAACATATCCTCCAATTACATCGTTACTTCTTTCGCTGTTTGACCGCACTTTCAAATACTAAATGTCATGCTCAATGGGCGACGTATGTTGACAGGCGCTCTTAAGTATCTACGCGACGTTTACATTTTAGAATTTTTCTCCATTTAGAAAAAACTTTCCGTTGTATGCCAATGCGTCTTTTATGATAAGTGATAATATAGTATTGATGGTTGGTGTTGATTGAAGTGTCCGTTTATTACACTACATGTCAAATGAATGTATTGCTTTTTCTTTTGTAACAATTTGTTGACTTTTCAAGAGTGAGTGTGTGTGCGTATGAACTCATGATGTCTTTTATGACAGTCTTATGGATGTTCTCCGATGTTTACATACAAAAAGAAATTTGTTTAATCTAGAGATTAAAGGTATATTTTCTACTTTTTAATAAATATTTGAAATAATTGAGAAAAATTATTTAATAGTATCCACGTAAAGTTTTGATATTTAATTTTGTCTTTATTTTGTTTTTCTCTCATAAATATGTTTATGCAGTTCATTAATTGCTCACGCATGTGAATAAAACGTTGTGGGCGCAAAAAGCAACAATAATGTTTGTCAACTTACTGCCTATAAAACGTGTTAAATAGGGCTTGAAATGTTTTCAACTTAATGATACACGATTTAATTGCAATAAAAAAGGAAAAATTCGAAATAAAATCCAACTACAGAGAAAAATGTTTTTGATTCGTTTGTTCGTTCGTTATAATTAAATTAGAAGAGGAAAAAGAGTTGCTTGCTATCCTGGATTTTGCAAAATGACTCTTTATTAAGCATAGCTTTTATTCTGGTTGAAATTCGTTGCGACTAATTTGTTTCTTTGTACCCATTTACAAGGGCTATGTTAGACTTCTATTAGTGGCGCTCAGAAATAGATCTTGGAGGGTCCATGAGATATACAGGTAATAAGAATAGACAGACAGACAGACACACGTTATTTGATTCATCATAAGTTTTCATATTTAATTAAAATTTTATTTAAAAAATCTGATTTTTACGTCGCTAATAGTTTCGATCCCTTAATGTCCCGACCTTAAATTTTTCATAAACTATTTTGGTGTAAATCTGTTAGAAATGTTGGAAAATTTGAAATTTTTGCTAAAGTAATAAAACAGTTTGTACAGAGGATATAGAAATATCGCCGCATTGCAAGAATATTGCATACGGATGTGATGTTAGCCAATTTTTTTTTGCTATGGAATTAAAAATTAATAATCAATTTGTGAGGACCAAAGTTTGTTTTGCACTACACGCTTCCACCTCATAGTTTTAGATTAAGATGTGTATAAGAACTTACTGTTCTAAGACGGTAAACTAGGATTAAGTCGGGATATGGGGATTCCCGGACAGACATGCTGAATTCTTATCAGAAATCGTATCCTTCGATCTATAGTTCCATTCGTTGCTTTTTTCAAGATTTCTTTTCATAAGCAAGGAATTCAAAACACAAAGTGTTACCAATCACTCTTTTTCCTTTTTTAAAAAAATTCTTATGCTGTTAGCTAGATGTTGGGATAAAAAGTACAAGCTTAGTTTTGAAATATTAAAAAATTTCATCAACAACATGAAACGTGAAATTTTCATCATTCTTATCAATAATCTGTGAAACATATCGCGTTATTAACCTGAAACTTTGTAATTATGTTTATATGGTCTTTATAAAAGACCTGATTTTATAATATTGATTTGATAGGGAGGAAACTTTGGCTCTGCCTACTAATTGCCACCTAAAAATATTATGGATTTACTTGGCGATGGTTGTGTCAATCAAAAACCGCACCAAAGCGATATAGTTTTTTTTCGCACCCTTCAACGTTAAACGTTGTGGTCGGTCTGCCCTCGTCACTCGTCACTCGTCACTCTCTCATAATCGAACCTTTTCTATCCTTGCATTTTAAGCAAATTTTTCAAATTTCTATCCTAGTGCTCCTCCTACTCCTGCTCCTGCTAGTATGTTTTTTGTATCAGTATTCTGTTCTACTTAAACTTGTCGTAATTAAAATCTTCACGCTACGTATTTTTTAAAACACAAGCAAAAGCATCTCTCTGCTCATAAATTTCTTTATTGTTTATATCTACTACTGTTTCTGTATTCTATGTACGATGAACACGAACAATGCAAACTATGCATTAAAACAAAACAACAAAAAATATGTTGCTGTTGTCTGCATTATCGAGAGTGTGAACATGATATTCGTAAGCACATGTACGTACACAAGCATATAAATTGTACAACATAATGTATATGTGAAAATACAATGACATACAAAGTGCATAAATGATTTTCATAGCACCAATGAAAAATCCATCGAGAAGGAGGGAGAGAGAGAGAAAGATATAAGAAAGAAAGAGAAAGAAAGAATGAGAGAGAGAGAGAGAAGGAAAAAGCAAAAGCAAATGCAAAAGCAAAAGAGAAGGTAATGCCAGGCAATTGTTGTATCGTGTAATAATAACAATAACAATAATAGTACAAATAAATGCTCGGTTTTATTAAATGGCACTTGTTTCTCTGATATAAAGTTTCATGCCGCTTGTAAACATATGTTTGTCAGCGTATTCATAGAAGAAGTTCATTTGTGATTAAATCTATAGAAGCGAGAGCGCGCAGTGGCTGTAACACAATGTATTTGCCTGCGATTTGCGATTATTATAGAAGAAAAAAAATGAACCACAATTTGTATTTTTAATTTAACATAAGCCGTCTGCCTGCCTGTCCGTTCACTGACTGTAACAACGCGCTGTAAAGAGCTTTATGCAAAATCGCCTGCAATTAATTATACTTTTGAAATTTTATAGCTTTAAATAAATCTAACATTTGATTTTAAATGATTTATAGCAAGACAACACCACCACAAGCTCCGAATAATATTAACTTTGTGATGTGATCTGTGTTTTTTATGTTTTTTAAAATAATGTTGTGTTGAACGTTTATTAAACAAAAGAACAGAAAAACAGAAAATATCTTGAACCAGTTGTTGTCTAGCATTGCTGTAGTTATTTGAAATAGAAAATATTCCCATAATGCAACCACAGTTTAGCTTTCAGCAGCAGCGCGTCTTGCTATATAATACTCGATATTATTGATAGTTAGTTTCCACTACAGTGATATCCTATGCAACGGCAGGTGCTATTTTGATGTAGTGTTGCTACAGTACGGTATAGTAGTAGCCGTGTGACTTCTCTTAAAGGTCTTTATGAATTTAGCTGTGCAGGTCCTAAAATCAGTGGAATAAAACTTTGCTTTTAATAACTGGAAAAGAAACGATATGTGACATTGCACTGCGAATGGGTGAGTGCTTTATAAATTTTTTAGCTAAGAGCTAAGAATCGATTTTGGTATCGTAACACCATTATGGCAAAAGGAGTAGTTAGATGAAGTTTTCTTCGATTCTTTAGTTCGTTATCGATTCTAGTTAACAAAGATCTTCCTTGAGGTTTTGCGTTTCATTTGCGTGAATCTATTTGGCAGAATATTGCGGCATTTCTTTGGTGTTGTATTGCTTCATTGACACTTTTTTACCAATTTACAATCTTACTACTGCGCAATCGCCGTATTCGCCTTAACTACGGTTCTTTTTCGAAACTCGAGAATTAGTTCCTGAACTCATCTGAAATTGAATTTAAGGAAAAAACGTTGGCCATAAGCGTATTGGGTTCAGGAGAAGAATCATCATTTATTTATATTTTTCTATTTAATATTCTCATTAATTTTTGGTATTGTTATTGCTTAGGTAATAGACTGTATTTTTTGATGTAGAAAAGATGTCTTCTCGATATACAAGATGTATATACGATAGATGACTCTCGAATATCTCTTCACATTCTCGAATGAAAAAATCTTCAAAATTATTTACATTAAAAGAGCTATATAAATAAATATATTGTTGTTGGCTAACGGTATAACGATTTAGTTTTGTGTTTCCATTTATTCGAGTTTTGCCATTTAACAACTTCTCACTTAAATCTAAGTATTAAAAGAATTTCGTTTTTTTTTGATACTCAATTTTCTAATACTTTTTAAAGTAGAGAAAAACGGATTACAAAGATACTCGTTATAATAATACTGTATGCTCTTCTTAGGCAAGTGCGCCAGATATA
This sequence comes from Glossina brevipalpis, assembly GCA_000671755.1. NCBI lineage: Eukaryota > Metazoa > Arthropoda > Insecta > Diptera > Glossinidae > Glossina > Glossina brevipalpis. The sequence goes on from KK351061.1 coordinate 791,368, forward strand.
TATTATACTTAAAATCCGCTATTGATGCCTTTGTACTGCTTCGGTTATTGCTTTTTGTGCATTTTTTTGCCGCTCAACAGGCTTAAATAGTGCTTTTTTATGAACGTTTTTATAAACCATATATATGTGAACGTGTAAAATATGGATGGGCAAGGGTGGATGATCATAGATTTGATTTCATATTTTTTCTTTCTTTTTCAACTTCTTTGAACGCAAAAAGCAACAAAGTATTGCAATTTCTTTGCATCACTTCTTCCCCTTTATACTTTGATGATATCTACCACCCTAAGGAAGATGGAAGGAAAGCCAAGTTTGTTATCGTCCCTGAAACACATACACTCCGAGATATCGAACCAAAATGTTGATTTTCATGAGAGTTCAATGCGAGTTGCTTGTCTGCCCGTCTTTTCATTTTGAAACCATAATTCAAATGCAATTTCATAAGACTTCAAGTTGCATTTTTTATGTCGGATCGTTGATCTAACGTTTGAATTTTTCATTTCGGGAATTGACTTAAAAAGTTGAAAGCCGTAAAACAAATTTGAAATTAGCATTTGAAGTTTCCTTGCCCTTTTGTCGCCCATCTGTCCAACAGTATATGAATTCCATGTCAAAAGAGACAACTGTTTATCCACAAAAGTGCTTAATTTTTCTGAATCTCTTTAATAAAGAAAGAGTTATTTTAACCAATTTGAGCGATATTGTTGTCTCTCTATGTTTGAGATGATTCAGTGGGTATCCACAAGTCGCCTAGAGTCGATTAGAAATTTTTTCCGCCTAGTCTTAATATATCTTGTTGTGAGGTTTTCAGTTTCGGTTTTCTTTTCTTTTAACGACTTTTTCAGCTTGAATAGATGTAAACAATAGAAGAAGAACATCTAAATTTATGGATGTTTTTCTTTTCCTCGGTCTTCAATGCGTTTACGTATAGAAAAATAAACCAGTCAAGTGTATGAAGAGTTTGCAACAATGTTGCACATGGATACAGAGTTCTGCTGCTGTGTATGCTGTATGAAATGATAATAAAGTTTTCTTTATGCATTTGCTGCAAACTTTGCATATTTTTTTTAGCACAAAACGCGGACAGATTTATAATAATGATTTGTTTTGTTTCGAGATGTTTAGAAAAGGAGAAAATAAGCCAAAATCTTTCGTAAATAATAACGGAAGGTATTAAAACTTTAAACGCCTAAAGCACACGGAACCATCAACCATCACCAAAACTTACTAAAAAAAAGGAGGAGAAGGGAGGATGCCTTGAAATCATTTCACAGTATGTTTGAAGCAATTGGCAACTTTTTTTTAACTTCACTTCAATTTGGATCAGAAAATTATTAAAATAATCCGCATTTGTTTTTCTTTTTTTTTTTTTTTTGGTGCACTCACTCTTTGTGTAAGCCAACGTATGGCTCATCACGTTGCGAATTCCAATTTTAAAAGTTTTACTCTTCCCTATGGTGGTAGTCAACGTTCAGCTTTTTATCGTTTCACCATTTGTTATACGAAGAACTTAAAAAACTTTCTTAACAATTTTTACGAAGATTCTTAGGCTCATTTTAGTGGCTTACGATTTTCTATTTGTTTCCTTCGAATGTTATTTTTTTATTTTATCTCTTTTTTTTCCTAACTAAACGACACACTTAGGTTTATTGTTTTTCTATTATTGTTTTCTATTTTTTAAGTTCTCCGAAAAAAAAAGTTTTCTTATGAGGCGCTTAAGGTATGATCTTCGAAAGAACAAAGTTTTACGTGTCCTTGAATATATCGGAAAAAAGCTGAAAAAAGAACTTTTGTGAAAACTTTATAAATTCTTACAGTAATGACTGACGCTAGTGTGCTCACCAGTAAGTGTGGTGCTTGTCACTATTTAGTTATTTAGGAGTAATGAATTAATTCTTCATAAGTTATAGGCGCATTCTCCAAAAACTTGCCGCAAATACTTCGAATTTCCTACAATAAGAAGAGATATCAAGTATTGCAAAGTAAGAACAGATACACAAAACAATTGAACGAATAGTACGCGAACTCTTGATAATTTCCGCCTAAAGCAATGATATAAGAAAGTAAGAGGTCTTTTTATAATTGCAAGCATTAGTAGGTTAGACTTTACTACACGCTATTTAACATTTGCCAATCTAGCGAAGACAACGCCCTAACCCCGGATACTCAATGTTTGGAAAGCCGCTTGTTCCCGCGTAGCCTTTAAATGAAGTCTGTATGAATTATATTATGTTCGCTTCGCATGCGGCTTTATGGCTTTAACTATTAAAAATGAGTAATTGTTCCAAATTGATATCGAACACTTCTTGTAAAACACTTCTTCAGTTTTCTTAGCCCTCCTTGCCCCTACTGCTGCGGATCATAGTTTTATGTAAAAGCGAAAATTTGTAATTTGTTGAAATATGACTCGAAGGCATAAATTCTGGAAGAAAAGTAGCGACAATTTCAAAATTTTTGATTCGTGCGGACCGACGGTCACTAAATATCTGGTTTTTTAATTTACAGCGAAAATATTAAGCCAATCGAATAATAATTATTATTTTAGTATAATCTATCGATTATTTTTAGTTTAAGACAAATAAACTATTAAGTAATTAAGAACTACTCGGAACAAGAAACAGGACGAAGCTAGAAAACCATGGTTTCAAAAAAACGAATATTTAAAGTATTAAAGATCAATTTTCAAGAAATTTGTAGCTTTGGTTTAATCTGAGATTTCCGACCGATAAATTGAAGACTTCCAGGGCAGGGTTGTATTCACAATTTTTTCATCTCTAATTTTTTTTGCACTTACCACCCAAGTTATCATCATCCAGCGTAGTCGAAAACATCTGCAATACGACTTTTTGATGACTGTGTTTCGAAAATAGACTTTTTTGCTTCATTTAGAATTCTTCGTTTCTCCTCCCTCGTTCTTCATCTTTTTATGTACCTTTCAAATAGTTGGGAGGTGTGTGCCAATAAAAAAATACGTGGAAAAACTATCTGAAAACTTTTCAAACTTTACGGAAAAAAAAAATTTATTTTTTAAACAGGAATGTAAGTATTTTCATTTATGTTTTGCAAAATCATATTTCACTGCAATATGTAGGAATTAATAATAATAATAATAATAGAAAAAAAAATTGAAATTGAAATTGAAATGAAATATTCTTGTGTGCGGTAGTGAGTGTAGTCATTCATCTGTCAAATACTGATGTGTGTGCCTGCGTAATAGATTTGTTAAAAGAAATTTTTCATAAATTTAAACAACATTTCGTTTTTACGATATTTTTAGCGTTAATGAAGAAAATCAAACACAAAAATAGAAACAAACATACATAAAAAAACAATTTTCAGTTTTTCATGGGAAATTGCTTGTGATTGAAGTAAAACACTCAAGGAAATTTAACTGTTAAAAAAGGGGACTGAGTTTTTCTTTATCAAAAGAAAATATTAAATTGAAAAACACAAGAAAAGCCTTAAGCTCTCTAGCCCCCCTAGAAGCGTAATATCTATGTGTGTGTGTGTGTGTGTGTGTGTGTGTGTGTGTGTGTGTACAGGAAAGGTCAGAAAATGTTTGTCAAACAAGTTATGTTGTACCTCAGAGCGAGCTGGCTTTGTGCTGTGTCTCTAGCGTTTCATGTCGACACCTGCATGTGCAGTCAATTCGACGTTGCCGAGTGATAGCCGACATCCGACAATGAGCAGCAACACAATCGCCGCTACTCTAGGGTGTCCCGCTGTCTCTGTCCTGCTATGACCAGGCTGAGAAAATGGGTATAGGCCATGTCCGTACTTGTCTTCTTTCGATCTCACGTACTAATACTTATCATTATTTTTTCAACATTTCAATTCATTTATCTACTTAAAGTTCGTTTCAAGCTTATGTTATACAAACATAGAATGGTTCGTTCGTTTGAAATTATTTTCCGTGTAATATTGATCCGTACGCACAACTTTAAAATCGATCGGGTCCAACAAGTTCTTCTATGAATTTTTTCAGCTCAAAATTTTAGTAACTAACTCGTCTCGAGGTATTGAATTTGAACATTTTAATCTTATTTCCTCTCCTCATTTGAATAATTAAATTTTTTACTTTAATTTTCGTAAAGTGAAAGTATGCCTGGCTGTTAGTTGAGTTTGTGAATTTGAGATGAAGAACTTACTTGAATATAAAGATTTTGTTAAAATATAGCGATCATTGAATATAAAGATAAATATGAAGACGTACATTGTTGTGTATTGTTGCCAGGCCTGTTAGCTATCGTTTTAGAATACTACTAAAATGTCAAGGACTCAACGCTAAGCAAAAAAGTTTACTTCAACGGGCGGAAGGGTGGAAATAAACTCATTTTAAGTATTTAAGAACTGATCAGACCATTAACAGATGTGTTTCAAGTCAAGTTTGTGCCTTGTGAAGGTGTAAACTCAACAACTTGTAGTTAATTGCACCAAAAATATTATAGATCAATATAGGGAATATATTGATAATTATTATCCATTAACGGCACTATTTTTTTATGTGTTGTGTACATACTATAGATGAAGAAAGCAATTCATTCATACCTTATGGCGTAAACTTTTATTTTATAGAAAAGTTTGTGTATGGGGTTTACTATAAATTGCACGTATATGTAGACAAATGTTGATATAAAATATACATAATGTAGTCGGTCGCGTTGGTGGGGACGGTGATACACTATGTAATCATCTGGCATAACTAACAAAGGTCACTATTAGGGCTTGGTTGGTTGAAATGTAATCTGTGTTTTCTTTTCGTTTTTTTATATTGTTTTTACTGCCCCCCTCCTGTGTCCTCTAAAATAGCTAAATTGAAATGTTTGTTCGAGTTGTGAATGGGAGTTAAAATATTCACACACTACCGACAGATGAAAAAAAAAAATCCAAAAATTGTATTAACATGTGATGACGAATCGTAATTTTATTTCAATATGCAGAAGCGGAAACGGATGCTGGAAAACCATTCAAAGAAAACCCTCCAAATGGCATGGTTTCACATAAAAAGAGTTCAAGCAAAAACCAAAAAAAAAAAACGGAAATCACTTTTCCAAAGAGGCTTTATAATGGACTCACTACTGTTGTGTTGAATTCAGAAATCCTTAGTTTTTTCATCCGAACATGACTTTTACTATTTTTGCATGAACATTTTTGCTTAAGACTTAAGCTTGGCTAAGTTTGGTTATCATTTTTGCCGCTAAATCTCTTCTACTTCATCTCTCTGGTCGCATTTATCCGGCTCTAGTCTTGGCCTGTGGTGTGTGTACACTGCACGTTTTTGCTCGCCCAGGCATTTGCTGAATTCATAGTTTTTCCATTCAATCGCATTCATTATATCTTTTTTTAAATTTTTATTTCTTTTTCGCTTATTTTTTTCTATATAGTAGCTGTTGCAGTTGATTTACATTCAGGCTGAATGTGTTCTGGTTTCTTTTTCTGTGGTTTTTAAGTCCATTTAGTTAGTTTGAATCATGCCCGTTAGTAAAATAAACTCAGCCAAGCAGGCAGTATTTTGTAACACTTGATAATCTACTGCCAGTGACATTGGGGTTTGTTAGCTTAGTTTTTCTTAATACAGATCCTACGTGTATTCGCATGTATTTATGTGTACGTGTCCTTAAATCTTTGTGTGTCGCAAGATTTGCTGGATGGCTTTTGTTACTTTTTTGTGAAAGAAAAACATTTTTTTCCATTTTTTCTTCTACATTTTTCACAACAATTTTTCATTAAGCTAACGTTACTACTACAAAATACCTCAGTCACAGTACACAACGAAAAGGTGCCTTCTTATTACAAATTTTTTATATTTATTTATATGAACATTTCGATGGCCATTCTCGAATTGATGTCGTCGTTATTTATTCATACCGGTGGGTGCGTAGAGAGGAGTAGAAAAAAGTTGTTGCTGCGAAAGAAACCAGACGTGGCATGAGGGCTTCCATTCGTTGAAACTGCGCTACAGACGAAAATTGCAGTTCGAAGAAGAAAAAAAACTAGGGAGAGATATGAAACATGACTTCGGTTTTGAACCTTTTATCTATGGCTCAGCCTATTCTATAGCAATATTGTTGTTTTCTTCTCTTCTCGACACGCTTTTCTCTCTCAACCACTCTCCATATCTTTCGGTCTCTTTCAGGCTTTTTCATTTGTATTGCCGAAGGTGGTGTTTCGTAGACTTCATCGCAAGTTGGTCTCATTAAGCGAAGAAATTTAAATTTTTAAACATAATTTAGTAAATCATTTTACATACATAGTTAATGTAAGTTATAATAAAGTAATGGAATAAATGACATGAAATTTCTGTCTGACATTAATGACTATTTGACAGCAAACGGCATACATACATTCCGAAGCTCCACATACACACGAAATAAAGGTGAATCTGAATCTCTTACAGGTATTTCGTTACAGGTATACATAGGTGGAAAGAGTATTCATCTCATTGGAATGTCTCTCAATAGTTACTAATGGACATAGAATGTAGACGCACGTACCCCATATACGTTTGCAATCCAAAAAATGGTCAGGGTAGTTGTAAGAATTCTTTAGACGAGAAGACTTTTGAAGCAAAAATTCGGGCAACCTTTTAAAAGAATATACGACCTTTTTATTTCATAATCTTGAATTCTTTGTCAAACCTCTTCTGGACATTTTTCAGTTGTACTTTGTCGGATATTCCTTATCAATGAAAATAATTTAATTCACATGTCAGCCATATATATGCTAAGCTATTAGTTTATTTACGCCGCGCGCTATTTGAAATACAGGAAATGTTCAGTAGACTATAAAATGAGGTGTGAATGTAAGAAGATTTTACCCTCTAAAGCGCAGAAAGCGTTTTGTCTTTACCCGTTTGTTGTTGTTAATGCTGATATTATTGCTGTAATTCGTTGTCTAATGATAAAGTTCAAACCTAAGCAAAATGTCATGTTAACGTCAAAATGTAGAACATAACAAACCACCCGCCCCTGATTTCAATTTTTGACAACTTAATGAATTCGATTTATTTTTCTCACTTGACATTGCTTTGTTGTTCGTTCATTAATGCAAAATTCATGCAATAAGCCATGGAAAAGACATTAAATAAAAAAGACGTAAAAGATCAATCTTAGCCAGGTACATAATAAACTGTTAATGGACAACCAACCTTAATATCATCACAGTCGAGAACAGCATAAAGGGTTAATTTATTTTCGATTATAAAAAGAATTGTTTAAGAGTTCGATTATGAAATATTCGTTTGCTTTCGTCAGTGATCCGATTCGATTGGTCGACGGTGTTGAATTCGCGCGTGCCTAAGCACATTGCAGCCTATAAGTTATGATATTTTTGGCAGGGAATACTGGGGTTTTTCTCCGCTAGTGTAAGTCGGTCGGTAAATTTTGTAAAAATTGTTTATTTCTCTTAAAAGCTTGTTTAGTCGTCTGTCGGCTGCAATTAATTCTGAACAAGATTTTGGTTAGCACTGTTTCTGCTTACATTTCGCCAGCCAGCCATTCGCTTATTCTTAGTATATTTATTGCAAAGTGCTCGATTCAGCCAAAAGCACACGTTATCCTACTCCTAAGGTTTAAATGACTGAAACGACAAATAGTTTCATCTTTAGTTGAATATTTATTAAATCTGCGTTGTTGTACCCAAGGTAAAGACGATTTATTGATCTAATTTTTATATTTTAGTTACCGTAGTTGCTTAAAATATAGTCGACGGGTTTAATAAGACATACATACATGGACAAACATATTTTACTTCCCTAACCACTCCTTAATTACAGTTACAATTTTCTTTTTCTCATTTTTGTTGTTGTCTACTATTGCTATTGCAGATAAAACTTAAAAAACTTATTTCCGACACGCACGCACTTCCCGTTCTGCTGCTCCTTCTCTTAGCTGCTATACCTCGGAATTGTGTTTAAATATTTAATGATAGTTTTCTGTGGTTAGCAGTTATACGCTCGTTCGTTCTTATTGTTATTGTTGTGGGTTTTTCTCCTATTTATGTTTACCTACAATGTTATCCCTATATATATTTCCTGATGAATAAATCACGCAGCACATAATTACTTATCGGAATATACATATATACATATATATATATATATATATATATAAACATATATACACAATATATATAAATAAAGTAGAACTCTGCTTGATTTGTGTTGTGTGTACCTTTTGTTTGTTTTGCCTTCAGCAGCAGCACCGTTAACGAGACACACAACATTATAAACTAAGCATTTCTCGTTGTTAAGGATTCTTGACCTTTATATAGAATAATGTGAAAGTTACAGCAGCAACTACAACATGATCATCATTTAGCAACAAACTAATGATTATTTTATCGCACACTACCACCACTACATGCTGCATAAGTGATGTAAAGGAGCCAGAGAAGAAAAAAATACTACAGGCGAAGAGAAGAATTTAATTTTTTCTTAAACAACAGAGCTCTATGAATGGTTTAGTGTTGTTCTTTTTTACTTCGCTATTGTGTGTTGCCTACGTTGGTGGTTGATTATGGCGTATGAGTGTTAGTAATTTCTTGCTTCCGTTAATTGAAGTGAGTTGAGAAACTCTACATCCTTATGTAAATGCGTTCCCTTCATATTGTTCTCGTTTTTACTCATTTTTTCCTTTAGAAGACAAACTATATTTAATTTGCGATTGCAGTCAACGCGTGGCGGCAAATGTAGAAAAAAAGCTTGAAAGTTTTAATTCTTGTTATTTTCGTTGCGCTACTCTCTCTGTATATAAATAACCAAAAGTTCATTATAAGAACTAATTTGCATCATGTTTTCATTGCTGCTTTTGCTTTTGGCCATAAATTGTAAGAACATGAAAAAGAGCAAATATTGAGAAAATAATTTTTCATGAAAATTATTAAAAGTCATGTCAAGAACGAAAGCTAAAGCGAAAAATGAAATGTTGTATGTAAGTAGTAATAAAGGATATTATTTTCTATAAAACGTTCCGCTTATTATTTGTTGTTGCTTAGTTGCTTAAATGAAAAGTATACTTTTAAACTACTGAATGCTTAGCAATTCCATGAAAACTTCAGTGGAAAACTTGGTAAAGTAGTTGAAAATTGTAAGGCCAAGTTCGTGAATTTTTATTAAAAGGAAGACAATAATGGGAGGTTTTGACTGACGTTTTGATGAACAAACACTTGTCTTGCAGAGAGATTCTCCTCCTTTTTAAAAATATGCATTAATAGGTGGCTAAGTATTAACGGAATTTACTTAACGGTTTGTTTTCACTGATATCCTGGAAGATGGTAATTAAGTTGATCGATAGATTTTCTTCCAAAAACGTGCAGGACATTCCAAATTTTGTGGTCTTTTCGCTACCGCTTGAAAGATCTTTAAAGATAAAGGACATATTAAGGATGCATTTTTAAGGTAGAATGGGGTGCATGTGTACCATGGTCAAAACCACGATTTTTTCGTGCAAAGAAAACCTTCGAAAGATGCTCAGTTTTCTTAGTTATATGTTTTAACGCAATTCTAAAAAATACATCGATTTGACGATAAAATCAATATAGGTTATCTGCTGCTTACTAATATTAAAAGCGATAAAGAAGAATTGATGAAGTGCCAAAAAGATCCTCTTGCATAATGAAGTCATGAAAATTTTCGTAAAAGATTTATACAATTCAACGGATATGAAATTAAATATAAATATGCTCTACATACTCCGGCCCTGACCATAATATGAGGCTGTTTTAGTATTGTGAAATCTTTTTCGCGAATATATGCAACGCGGGATTATTCGGAGGGCACAATTTCGCAATAAGGGATCAGGGAAGATACCTTATATTGGAGATCTTTGGTGGCAAATTGACTACAAATTTGTGAAAATCGAAAATAGTCTGACTCACATTGAGTCTTCAACAGAACTTAACTTAAGCCAATGCTTTGTACTTTTCATTACATATTTGATATTTTATGATTTAACTTCATTTGGTTTAAATTCATTTGGTTTACTACATACATACATACATACATACATTACATGCATTACTGCTGAGTCATTGACAAATTTTGTTCACCTCCAGCAGCAAATGTAATGATAGTTGTAAGGTTTTTCGTTATGTTATTAAATCTAGCTTTATTTATAATTGCTTTATAAAGTGCAAAGTGTGAGAAAAGGAAAAGAGGCAGGCAGGCTATCTAGTGTAATAATGCCTCCTTTCGTCTCACCAGTCAGCAGTATTACGAAACAAACGCTTGTGGTTATTTTACAGTAAATGTTGTTGCTATTGTTGTACTACATTTAAAAACTCGTTATAATAGAAATTGTTTTTCTTCAGTATTCATATTTTAATTCTCTCAACGATTGCTATGTAAAAAAAGAACAAAAATAAAAAGAAATATTTTCATGCTTTTGTTTCTTTTTTTTCTTTCAACTTTTAGGCACATAAGACCAATTTAAAGTCTGATTTATATGCTTGACTTAAACAGTTGTTTATAGGTATTATTACTGTTGTTGTAGCAACTGTGTTTTATTTGCTGCTAATGCTGATATTTTTTATTATAGAGTTCGTTATCGCTTGTTGGTACTGAAAGCAAACGTATGTAAAAAAAAAAAAACTAAAATTGTTATAAATTGTTTTTTGTGCAGGTTTTTTTATGTTGTATGTCGCTCGTCGTATGTACAATATGTGGCGGTTTTGTTTTTGTTTTTCTCTGTGCAAAAGTATGCCTTTATAAATGATGCAATATTACGCAAAAATATCTAGATATGACCATATTAAAATGCTAGTTTTTCTTTCGGTCTGTGCAATATTCTCACACCATATAGTCGATGGCTGCCAGTTCGTCAACCAGCCAACCAACTAGCGAATCAGTCAGCCAGCAGCCCAGGCCATGTTATGCTTATGGGTTTCGCTCCGTTTTACTCTGCCTGCCGCCTGTATTCTCCGTATATGCATTCATTGCTAGCAGAGCCTGTTTATACAATAGCAACGACATTAACGGCAGCGCAACAACTGCCATTAGAGTCTGTGCGAATTACATCGAAGCAAACGAAACATTTTTTTCAAAAATTTTCCCCCTGTTGCTGTCATTTTTAAAAAAGTCTCGACAAATTATTGGAATTGTTAGCAAGTGTTGCCTGTTTTTTGTTTGTTGTCTTCTTTCAAGTTTTTTTTTTTGTTATGGTTATGCGTCCATTTACACCATCCCTGCGTGTTTCTCCTGTTTCCCTTTGCACGTTTGTGACGTCCCTTTTCACTTGATTTGTGGATTTCGAAACTTGTTTTTTTATTTGTAGTGCAGAGGATGACTGCATTAGTGTTAGTTGAAACTGTAGTTTTTTTCTTTCTTGGGAAATTTTAGATATTTTAACTGCTCTGTTTAACAACACTGTCTGCCTCCCAACACTTCCTAAAAATTTCTTAATTTTCATTTTTCTATGCAACTGACAACAACATTTGCTATCAGACTTCAAATTTCGTAACACCTTTATTAAAAATAAAAAATAAAAGAAATGAAAATATTAATCCTTTTGGTCGAAGAGGGCATTTATTATTTTTTTTTTTGTGCCACTATTCAAATGATTGATCAAACTCACATATATAGCATTTGTATCACATCGCAGTTGCTTACAACATCGTTGCAGAGGCTGTTTTCAGATGTCCATTAATGGAAGGTCGACACTATTGGAATAGTCTAAAAAAAGAGTACATCTACAGGTTCTGTGTTTGACTGATGTCGTAAAAGTGGCATCTTGTAGCAAAGCCTTTTAGGCTTCGAGAGAAGGAGGAGACAAGTATTTGAACATGTCTGGAAGGGCAGTAGTTTTGTGGTACGGGAATTAAAGGCTAATGGGGAACAATAATATAATATTTATTATAAGGAAAAGCATGTTAGTTAAGTAACGTACCGCAACGTCTACAACGTTCGTTCTCTTCATTCGAACTTTCCACTACATCTTCAAAATAACAATAGTTGCCTTTTTTTGGCCGGTAAATACATTTTTGCATTTAAATAGTTGCCAATCACATAAAATTTTAAAATTTTGCACACACATAGATTTTTGCTATATATAGGTACGTAGATTCTGGGAGCTTTCCGTTTTTGTTTTTCTAATTTAGAGAAGCTCTGCAGAATTTTCTGCGAGAATGGATCCGGGCGTTGCCATTTTTAATATTTTTCCAAAATATTTTTTTATCATTTCTTTTAAAAGCTTTTATTCAATTTTAATGACAGCACTGTTTTTAAATTGAAACTTCGTATCTTTCGAATGCCTGATCGTACTGAAATTACGAACACACCCTTACCTAGGACGATAAAGCAATGTTCAAAAAAAAAATTTAATTTCCATATATATATGGGGAGTGGTCGCAAAAGTAGTTCGATCCAAGCCATTTTCGACGGTGTTAGTTTCATATAAAAAAACTTTCTTTTGAAATAAGGATTTATTTCAATGAACTAATTCTGTCCCAGTCACTTTTATGTGACTTTACATAAACCAAAAAGAAACAAAATCTGTCTCAAAAAGTCAAACGAAAAACCGGCTTAAACGATTGCGTACGTCAAAGTGCACTCATAAAAAATAATTATGTAATTTTACTAATAATTGATTTATTGTAATGTTACAACCGCAATCGCAACAACATTGTAATAAATGTGCGCTATAATTTAGATAAAAGTACTCTTGAATACAGAACCAATAGTCCAGAATGGCCACTACGGTAGAACGTGGTACAGAATAGTGCCCACTTCGAGCAGAGCTTTCTCACGGCCAAACGTTCGAGTACAATAGTGGTAAACGCATTGCCTTCTGATGTCAGTAAAGTGTAAGCTGTTTCCCGCAAAGTTCATTTTTCGGTGTTCCATAAGGATTTTGTACAGTTTTTTTATATTTTCTGGTACAACTCTCTCATTTACGCCGGTGGAATCTCGTACAAAGTCAGCAAACTACCGATAAATTGTTGTTTTCGACAAAGAAGAGTCGCGCCATGACACTTTTTAAGCCAGTTCTTGATTGGAATAATATCTTTCCACTTTAAAAAGCAACGCTTTATCAATACACGAAATTCAGATTTTTTCTATTCTTTTCAAAATTGCAAAAGTAGAGTCACAAGAACTGTAACTTGTAAACTCTTAATGGGAATATTATGAAATGCGACTCATTTCGTTCGAAAGTTGCTGCTGTCTAAAATCCTAATAGTAAACACTCAGTGTGATATCGAAATCGTTCAGGCTAATAGTTTTGGTTTTTCGTTTTATCTTTTTAAGTTAATTAGATTTTCCAAAGATTGCTTAGTAACTTGCTAGTAGATAGGCCATCATAAGTTAGATCAAGTCACTCGAATATTTCCAAATTTCAAAAACATTGCTGCTGCTGCTGCTAACTTCAGTAAGATCTGAAGGATTTATTGTTTTTACTCTATTGGCCTAACGGCCGTCTGCAATTGGAGAAACAAATATATTCTATTTGTTATTGATTTATTCGTTGTATTCCTTCATTTGTTTGATAACTTTTTTCAGAATGAATTCCACCATTTTTTAATTTACTGTCATTAAATTGGCAAACAGCAACTATTTCTAAACAGAAACAGCATCGCATTGCAGTATGCATTTATCATTTACTGTACACAACTGTTGCTCATTTTACAGAGAAACGATAAAATGAAGGAACAAAAAAAGAAGAACTATTTAATGTAAAGAGGCATCGAACAACATCGTTTGACACGTATACTCTTAAACAAACGAGCGCATGGATAAATAGCATCGAAACGAGATAAACGTGGGTTTATGTTAAAACAAACATATTATACGTATACGACACAACACACAACACACAACACATAGACACAAAGCGGGGCATTATCATAGCTCATGAAAGCTGCCAATGTTCCTTGGCATGTTGTCAAATAATTATTTCGCTTGTTATTTTCGTTTTTGTTGTTTTTGTTGTTGCTGGTGCTGTTGTTTTTGGAAAGCGTAAGTAATGAGCTAAACATTAAAGGTTTTTTGTTTTTTTGAGGTTTCTGGGTAATAGCGTTGGTATATGATAATGGCGGCTTTCTATCAATATTGTCAGCAAACATTCCTTATCAAATAATCCAAATTCACGGCAGCTTACACACGCCAGCATATTATTAATATCAGCGGTAACAACGCCATCATCATCGCCATCGTTTTATTGTTGTTGATAAAAGGTTTATTTCATAAACCATCAGAACGTATCAACACGCGTGAGAAGCAAACGTGGAATAATAAAACCGCCATGTTTGATGAAAAAGCGGATAATTGAAGAGTGAAAGGAACCTAATGGGCGGCCTACTATTTAAAGGCAAAAAGAATAATTTGTGCAAACAACAGAAAGTTCTCGCTCTCTTTGTTGTTATTAAACCGATAAAACCGGTTGCTACTTCAATATACATTTTTATTTTCCAAGTCCTTTATTTCAGTTATATGCAAATGTCGAGACATTGTTTTTCGTTCCTGCATCAATTGCATCCTTTGCAAACTTAGAAGACTGAATGAAAGATGGTCCTAGAGCCAATGCTCGATTTCTTGCTCTAAAGGGAGCTATGTCGGCCTGTTTTACCAGATATACTCGAAAGTGCAGACAAAACTGTTCTTATTTTGTACTTCGAAAAAATTGAATATTAGCTTTCGAATTAATGAAACGAAGAAGAATCTTCTAACGACACAGATGATACTGCATCTCTTCGTATATCCGTCTTGCTCATTGCATATGAAATCATAACACGTCCGTCCACCATTTATAAAATGTCTGCGTGAGAAAGGTGTTTTGAAGAGAAAAAATTCGAAGTAAATTAAAACTGTGATGGTATTCTATAATGAGCAATAGCATGTCACTATTTTTCTCTTACTTACTTTACCTTACCCTAAAAGGAGTCAAGTTAGCAGTTACGGGTAAAATCTATCCAAGTTGGAGAAGAAGGCAACGCATATTTCTTTCTTAAAAAAGACTGGCCATGGAAATTGCGCCCTGACTCCGGTGAAGTTCTTTTTTTAATTCTATCACTTGCCTGATTACTCTTCAAGGTGTTACAGTAGAAAAAGACTAAACAGAAAAGCAAGGCTAACCGTTGCTTTAAATAAGGACCTGATCCGACCATGACAAGCAAAAAAGCATAACAGAAATTGATGGCAAATCGACAGATAGAGTGTGAAATTTTATATGAACGTTTACAACGATTATGTGAAACTTGGTTAAGGGATCAATCTTCTTCTACAAACACAAACAAAAAAACTTACAGGTTGCAAAATACGCTGTTACAAAGGGAGATTCGCGTCAAGGTGAATGTAAATTTAGTTGTTTATCATTGTGTAGTCTGAACCGTAACCAAGAGAGAGATATTCCTTTGCGACTTGTTTCATTATAAAATGTTATCAGCTCAGTCAAAATATTAAGTTTTGACCATTAAATCTCCATTAGGTAAACGGATATCTCTCCAAAAAGAGCCACGGAAGGAGAACGAAAACGAAAGCCATCATATAAATATATGCCAATAATAAAAACATACATAAATGGTTATAGTTGTATATAAATGTATTCATTTTTTACATATTAAGAGCTTTTATTATTTTTTTTTTTATTAAAATTTGTGGAAAAAAAAAAACGTTGAAAAATATCCAAAATATTTTTCCCTTCAACGGCAACATAGCTACACTATCAAATATTTGTATATAATGGATAATATTTTATGCACTCACACATGCTTATAGAAAATCCGATAAAAGATAGTTTATGAATTGCATGAATAGCCCGTAAGTTGGTGAATATGCGAACTGAGGGGGGAATAAGAAACGAAGAACTCAATATGGAAACAGAGTTTATGAATATAAAAATTTGTAAAAAAATGCTATTGTGTCGCTGGCGATGACGGCTAGTGGTGCTAGTGCTGCCGTTGCTCGTATCTGTGTTGTTGGTTTGCTGGCTGATACAACAACTTGTGATCGTCATGTCGCATCTCATCTCTTTATCCCGTTGGTGGTGGCATTAAAGTCTTACGGAAACGGCAACTTTGTTGTTACATAATATTATAAAATTGTCGGTTTTTTATTTTATTGTTGTATTGAATTCAAAAGAAAAACGTAGAAGAAATAAAAAAAAAAACCATTTAATACTTTTTTAATGACAACGTAGTTGTGTTTATCTACAGCGTTTGTTGTGAAATGTGAAATTATTACCATAAATATTAATAAAGGAAAAAGAAAAGTTCACTTTATATTCCAGGGAATTTCTCTAACCGTTCAAGCAGAGGTTGTCGTTAATTCCGTCAGAGAAAAAAATTAATATTTTTTCTTTTTTTTTTAACAAGTTTTGATTAAACGATTAACAAGGGAATCTAATTTAATGCATTTTCAGTTTTTGTTGACAGAAAATTTAAAAGTTTAAACAACACGTTTACGCTCATAAATATGATGTTGAATAGCAGAAGCGAGGACACCAAATTAAAGTAACTTTCTTACCGACTTATATATATATAGAAGATGGGCGGTTTAATGTACATTACGAGAGTAAAGAGAGTAGTTTTGTAAATTTCTTTATAAACTTCAAGGAAAAAAATTCATTCCTAACTGCAGGCATCAATCTCCTTTTTCAAAAGAAGTCGTCAAAATCAGTATAATAACTTTCGAAGTTTAAATTCCAACGTGTGACGTATTATTTGTATTATTGTAGGGTACTTAGCATAAGGTACAAATCTATCATAATGTACTTAGCTTAGCGTGCAAAGCAATTGCACAAATAATAAATCCAATGGCACACAACATAGTATATGTGGAAAATTAACTATTGGAAAAGAAGGGCACAATTGAAAAGTGTTAAGCGTTCAATTAGCGTTCAAGCACCGCCTATTTTTGCTTAAGCAGAATTTTGGGAAAAGAAAAATTATTGTAAATAATTATTATGAAAATGCAAACAAACAAAACAGTATATAAGAAGCACCATTTCAAAATAAAATTATTAGCATGCGACATATACGCATTCGTATTCCTTAGTTAGTTAGTGACTGTTGCGACCAAGTTGATGTTGCATCTGTAGCCTTAGCGCTCTGACGTTGAGCCAGTTAGACAAAGAAAAACAATTGCACATTAATTATTAATATCTTTTACTTGGCAAATGATTTCTATTTTTTACCTAAATACCTTTTCATCTCTTACCTTTAAAGCGAGTTGCGTAACTTTGCAATTTACAGCACAACATAATCTATATAGCATTTAATTATATTAATGAAATCCTTGTGAGAAATAGTAATGTTTCATAATTCGTTTGTTGTACATGCAATACAATATGAACCAGCAAGTTACAAAATATTATAATTTCTCTTTAAAGAGTTAAGCTTGGGCACATGATGATGCAATGCATCCAAATATAAGGGAGGAGGGAGTATAACGAAAATTATTCAAAATACTTTATGTACTACAAATTTGCGATTATTTTTAGCAATGATGAGTTGAGCATTTTCTAAAAATGTTTCAAATAATTTTACGCTTGGAAACTAGTTTTAGCACATCTTCCTTCCACGGCATGATATGCACAAATGAAACGTCAGCATGAAGAAATAATACGACATCGTATGGTCAGCGATTAATGTGCTTTATTTGTGCTTTCAATTGTAGGGCGTGGCTTGGTTCTAATCCCGAAATACAACGATACGGCAACGTGTCGTTATTATTATCATCATCCAAGGTGACCCTGATACTTTAGATACATATTCGTCCTTGTCGTTGTTATAGTGCTTATAACCTTTTGTGCTTTCTTTGCTTCTTCTAGCATTATTCAAATACAGAGACAACAACTTGCAACGCTTTATTACGTTTATTTTTTCTCTTTCGTTTTGAATATAAAACTGAATTTATCTTTACGCATTTCTCACATTTTCTTTCCAGGATGTTCTACATAAAATTTGTAATCCTCATGGTCAAGTATTGCGTATCGTTATATTCAAAAAGAACGGTGTACAAGCTATGGTGGAATTTGATAGTTTGGATGCAGCTACTAGAGCTCGTGAGAATTTAAACGGTGCCGATATCTATTCTGGTTGCTGCACTTTAAAGATAGATTTTGCTAAAGTAAGTTATTTTGCTAAAGTAAAGTTAATAATAGTAAAAGTACATTTTGCGAAAAGATTTTCGAAAGATTCGATTTTTAAATATTGTGTTTTTGATTTTTCTCTTCACACATTAATTGTAGCCTGAAAAGTTGAATGTTTACAAGAACGAACCCGATACTAGCTGGGACTATACTCTAACCACTGGTAAGTTTTGTTTCAAAATTTTTTCACTTTTGAAATATTGGTTAAGCGCACTCAGAAGAAATTAAATAAAAAAGAAAATAATATCACAGAACACTTCAAAACACTAAAATTGTTTTGCTCTAATAATTTATAATAAAATATTTATACATTATCGCACTCTTTAAAACACCTCTCACAGTACGTTTCGACTAAAGCCGCCGCTTCGGTCACAAGATTTGAAAATTTTATATTTTATTATATAAATAATTTGTGAACTAAATGTTATCTCATTGCAACCAAGCAGCAGCCTCTCTTTCTATCTTAAATTGGCTTTCCTTCACACCTTCTCTCTTTCTTTGTGTCAATTCTCTTTCGCTGTGTATGCCTTTAATGATCTCTATATTTTCCTCCCATGTTCCCTCTATCCATGCGCTTTTGCAACCAACCTTCCATCAATTTGCCCGCTTTGCGTTCTCTCTTTTCTTTTTCATCGACTCTCTCATTGATTGCCTTTTCTCCAATCGGATCGGATCCTTTTCCTTTTTTAGCGTACATCATCCCTTGTCTCTCTCCCTCTTTTCATTTTCCGTCTCTCTTCGTACATCTATACCCTTAACTAGAATTTCTTTAAAGCCTTGAGATTCCTTGAGATTTGTTTAATTGGCTTCTAGTTAACATTGTAGAGTCTACGATGGATTCAAGGCAGGACTTTATTATTCAGCAAGCAATGCAGAAAGTAGTCACTAGGTTGCTGAAGAAAATAAACACATGAAAAAACAAGTGTCAAATTTTGGTAGCTTGAACAATGCATTCACTTTGTTGGTCCCACACAACACGATAAAATATTTGAACAACCTGTTTACTTGTCAAAAAAAAAAATGGAAAAATTTGAAAACTTTGTCTTCAATTTGTAATAATGTCTGCGCACTTGGGTGGGTTATCGGTCGTTATTTCCCTTGAAACCATCAACCAGTACCAGCACCAGTACGTTAAAGTTGTAGCATAATGATAGTTTAAGTCTAAATTTTATTTGAAATGCCATTCAACTTTTCTTTCGATTAAATATGTTATTTTAATGACCAGCATTTACAAATTGCGAATGTGACATAATAAGACATACTCCTTCAACCAACCACTAGCACTCTATCACCCACCATCATCGTTGCAATCTGAAAAATTACAACAAAATTACTTTATATATATATAGATTTTCCCAACCAACACAAATTGCTTGAACTCGCTTAATGTGAGCTAGCGGCGACCCACACAACTGTAATCACCTCCCGCAATTCTGACCATATCTACACAAAAAGACTCGCAGCACAGCGAGCGAGAGATGGAGGAAAAGAATGACGCGATGTGCAGGGCGAAACAAAGGTAGAAACTTGAAATTTTATGGAATGAATATATTGCCATTAAACACGCCACAGTATCTCTGCGTTTGTGTTCACAACTATTTTTGGTCTATGCTTGATGATATTTAGTGTTTAGGGTGACACACGACAAATTAGCCGCCAAGTCAAGTTGAATTTGTATCATGGACGGTCTAAAGCAGCCATGTTATCTGCGCAATGGTGAAAATATTAAATAACGAAAGACAGAAATTAAATTAAATATTCTATCATTACTCGACAATTTAATAGTAAAGAAAAATTTAATACCAGGTCAGCGCGATTGCAGTTAAACTCTGGAGTATCCATCGAAAAGCCTCTGCGACGTGCAGATGGAAAAAATGAATAAACAGAAAATATGTGAAACAAGACGTCAAGCTGTCTGGTAATATTATTTGTGACTCCTCTCCTCCTCCTGTCGCTCCGACCGGCGATACCAGACAACTAGCAGCAATACAGGCAAAAGAATAAAAAAAAATTATACCTTGACATGATGATGATGATGATGATGATAGTACGGCGTTGACTATGATCTTTGTGAATATTCGTTATGCAATACAAAGGTCATCGTCTCGAGTTTTGAGTCCTCCATTGCCATTAAATTTTCAGTTTACGTCATAGCTAGCTTTAGGTAATAGTAATAGTTTGAGATGGTGTGCTTGATAACAGTGGTCACTAATTTTCCAACAAATTTTCTTATTCCCTTTTGGGTAAATTCTTCTCTGATCTGCTTTTTCTCTAATCTTCGTCCAAATAAGAGCCGAGCCGCCTTTTGATTTGGCTGACAAATTCAAAAGAATGCATTCCCTTTTGCTCCTTTTTTCGAGTTTACAAAAAATACAACAAGAAAAAAGCTCCACTAGGGTGATTTAAACTTTAGTTGCAAATAACCTGCAGCCATTTAATTCTTTCTCCATAAAAGAAACCAAGAAAAAACCAAACAAATTACTCTTAACAATTGTGTCATCAGTAATTTACAACATTTGCGTTTAAACACAATTGTACTCTAGACTGACACTATAAAGCACATAACATAAACACAATAGAAGGCAGACAGCAAAAGAACAGATTATACTGCAGTAAATCTAAATTAATTAAAATGCTTTATGGACACCGGGAAGGAAATTAAAGAACTTTAGTGTTGTAGTAAAGGACGAAATAGAAAAGTGACATCGATTACTTGCGATGAACAGTCTGAGGATATGATGCAAATACATGGATTTTACACAAAATAGTACGAACAGCCGAAGGAATGATTTCTGAATACAGCAGAAGCCATAAAAAAGTTCTGCTTCACCGAAAAAGGCCAACGAAATTTCTATGACATAAAGAATAGAAGCTTTCTCCCTTCTCCATTAGTCTTTCAATATATACTAGATGTATTTGATCCAAATACATTCGCCGTCGCATCTCTGCCGTTTATATTTATAATATTGTGCATTCAAGTCGCGTGAGCTTATTCAAGCGTGTAGTGTGGTTTTAGGTTGGGGACACTTCAACTAACATCTACGTCAAATTTCATGTCATAGAGATGAAACTCTTCTTTACTTTCTTCCAAAAGAACGCATTTTCTATTCAATATCTTTCCCAAAGAGCGATTTGTTGAGTTTCAAAAATAGTTAGCGGTTGGATGAAACTAAGTCATTCGAATGGTGAAGGTCTGCGAGACAACATAAGCTACATTTCCAGTGAGAAGGTCTTGAAGAACTATTCCAGTGTAAGTGCTTTGTCTGTATTCTGGAAAGCAGATGAACAAAGGAATTAGAAAATATTAATTGTTAGTAGTTGACCTGGCGAAAGATACTCTGCAACGATACTCGAAGAAAACTTTTTTGTGCTCGCAATAGTGGATATAAAATAATAAATAAATTCTTGACTTTAAGATTTAGGATTTAGGATGTAGGATTTTTAGAGCCTTTTTCAATAAAAATCAAATTGAAAGAAGAATTAATATCTCAGTTAGATACTCTTAACTAATACTTAAATTTTGCTATAAGACAAACCTCTTCTGGTTAGTAACTAATTGGCGGAATAATTAAGAGAAAACACTCACAACAGGGTAAAACATGGTAGATTTTAAGTAAACTTTCAGTTTAGATCAATGTATTAAACGACAGTCTTTCGTAAAGCAGAAACACGCTAACATAAAGCGTATGCCCAATAATGTGCAATTTTGACATTAGTCTGTCTATTGATCTCTAGATGGTAATTCAGAGGGAAAAGAAGGCTTAACATATTATCGCAAAAATCACAAACTGGTAAAATACAACTGCAATAAATTTGGCCCAATCTATGCCCGAAAAGTCCTTCGAATACGTTAGCTGCCGCGGTCATAAAAAAGTTTATTTACAGCTTCAGTAAAAGCCATCATTAACAAAGAGTTCCCGCGAAGTTTAACAAGTAATGCGACTAATGAAACTACCTCAGGAAATCCAGCAGCAAAGGAGATTAGCAGGTATCGCAGAATGGGACGCGGCGTTTATGGTGTTCGTAAGGTTTAATGAAACAACGCCGGGGAAATCCAGCAGGAAAGTATCGGCAGGCATAGCAGAGCGAGACTCAATATTTGTGATATTCGTAGGGTTTATAAGCGGAGTACTGTGCTTAAAAGGAGTCGGTCGCAACGAGCCAGTCGTGAGAAGTGAAGATAGTGTACACTGATAGCTCTAGTAAATAGTGTACATAGTTGTACGTTGAGAGTAGAATAATGATATTCGTGGCAAATATGCACTAGAGAAATAAGTTCCTTTAAATAATTGGAAAAACCATTGAGATTGTAAATAAAGTCTATGCTTTTCGTGATCTTTGTCTGTTGTAACAATATTATCTACTTTGTTATTGATATCAATTTCAATCTACGAATGGAAAAGGAATATTAATCTGATTTCTTATTAGTAGCTTTTGGAAATAGTGACCAACAGTTAGAAAATATCGGTATTGATAAAGGTTAGTGTCGTATGGATTATAGCGGACGTCACGAAAGAAAAATCGTTTATCAAAAAGAATGAAATAAATTGAGCTTAACTGATAGGTTCCTTATTGAAATTGAAATTCGCTTTAACGAGCTGCTTTACTACATCATTACGTACTCATTAATCTTGATTAAAATGGATCTAATATTAATAAATGTTGTTGTAATAAATGCTTGTCTTTATCTACAAGTATTGCATAAGCACAAGTGGTCGCGATGATGCTGCGTTATTGACTGATTTAAATCATGTATGTTCTATTACGTTCGTTACGTAAGTTCTACAAGATTGAGAATGCGATGACATTGAATTGATATCATTGTAGGTATTTTTCTGAAAAAGTTAGTACAATTCGATGAAATTGATTTCTATCGATTTGATATGCTTCGAACACTCAATAATAAAGTGTCTCGTAACAGCCCAGAAATCCCTTAAAAGAGGAGAAACGTAAAAACCTTAGACCAGCCGCCTGTAAATTGAAACTTTTTTATATGCAAGTTGAAGCAAATTGAAACTATTTCAGTCTCTTAATTCTCTTAAAATAGAAGAAAAAAGAATAGAGTACTTCACTGTATCCTTGTGGAGCCATGTAACGCGAGATTATAAGTTCCGAGAATTCTATGAAAGAAATCTTTGTATATCGTGGAGGATTACCTCACGATTTAATACCGTTCTTCACTTTTGGTTTTGCTATTATTTCATTAATTTCTATTAAATAGAGTCGCGGTGGCATAGCGTTAGTTGGTATTAGGGAAATAAAAGCAACTTTTCCTTTTAAGATAAAAACGAAAAAGGGCAACTGAAAGCATAACTCAACCGAAAGACAACAAAAAAAAATGTAAAATTTAACTTTAGAATTTTAGAGGAGAGGAACTAAGCGGTATAGCAATTCAAAACACTGTGGTCATATTTTAAGCATTTTGTCTAAAAAATGGGAAAAATATATTTCGATGCGGATTTTGATTACTTGTCATCGCACATTATGGGGATTTGTGGCTACTCAGAGGTCAGCATAAAAAATAAGTTTATTTTTTATAGATAACATCCCTTCTATCGACAAAACTCATACATAGAATGTTTTTGATCACCTTTCCCCCCTCCCCACTCCCCACTTTCACCTTCTCCGACTCTATATCTGATATGAAAGAGATTGACGAGGTTAGTACGCAATCAAGGCGATAAGTGACGTGACGTTTTCTTCGTAGACGTTCGCGCGCTCTAAAAGCATCAGCATAAAAGCTTTTTATGGAATTAGCTCAAGGGATTTATAGCAGTAGATATATCCCGAAAGCACACCACACAACGATACATTTTGCTCGTTGTTAACACTTTTGTAATGAAAACTATGTTGTTGTAATCAGAGCGATTATAACAAACAAAATTTGACAAAGGCGATAAAATTTGGAAAATTTCCAAATTTTCTCACCTCCGTACAAAATTGTAGTTCCTTGGTTAAGGTATAGACGTTGGTAAGCTGAAATTGCAACAAATGTGACGACATGATCTCAGAAGAAGAAATCAGTGCTGGTAACCAACGATGTCGAATTATCAGCTTAGGGCCCCCGCCAACAACAATTGTGGCATACGGAACTTGTGAATTAACGAAGCTGTCGTGTACAATGGGCAAAAGTATAGAAAACGTTCACATGTGGTTTGCAGTAATAGATAGAAGAACATGCCGATAGAAAGAGGTCTAAAATTAAGTTGAAAAATCTTTCGTTGGAACTAAAAATCCGCATAATTCCATAGCCTAACCTCAGAAGAAATTGAATGCACCCACGATTTTCACTAAAAGCCTTAGTCATAGTCATCAAATTCATTTTCGAACTTCAATAGAACATGCGGTCTTTATATGGTTGGTTTGGTGCGTGACAATTTAATCCTTTGATTCAACTGATGTCAGGTTTACCAAGATTTTTTATAGGGTGACCATTGCACATATATATACAAATATATACACATACATATATAAATGTATGCCATATATTTAGGCGATAGAAACGGAACGAAATAACTTTGTGTCTAACCTCCTCCGGTGATGATTGCAAAGAACACAAAATTGGAATAGAGGAAACATACTGTAGTTTTTGCGCAACCACACACACATGGTATTTGAAATATACATTTTATGTGGAGCATAACTATGTTGTGCAGTAGTTTGTCTGCCTGTATGGATGTGATTGTATTACGAGTGAATGAATTTTTAGCATAAATGAAGGAGGGTGCAAATGAAACGAATGTTTATTTGTACGTATGTGGGTATGTTTCCCGTAAACTTATACAATAACATCTGCATATAATATAAAAAGCACTGCGTGTGTGTGTTGTGTATAGTATCCCCGAAAAGTTGCTTGAATCCTCGCAACCCATCTACTCATTTAATCTTTTCTGTGTATATATGTATATGTATATGTATATGTAACTCATATAAATGCGCGTAAATGTGTGTGCACGAGCGTTTGTATGTACATTTTAAATGAAAATATTTCAGTTTCGACATGAATAATAAATTTGCGTAAAAATGTTCCCCCTTTTTGCTTAACAAAACTAAAATTCAGTTTTGTTTATGTATCTTCCTCTTCTATGGATATCCTTGTAATACAAACACACATATTTTCCATGCATATACAACACGTATATATATTATGATTTTATAATATCCTTAAAAAGAAATAATTGTTATTGTTTTAAAAAGGATTCGTTCGAATGTAATATCCTTAGATCTCTTTATTCTTTTCCTTTTTTTTGTGTTCAGATTGTATGCGAATATAACTTTTTTTTCTATCACAATTTCATGTCATCATCAATTACATTTATACGAGCAACAAAAAACATGTGATAACAATTATTTTTCAATGACATTATGATAATCTCCAGAGTAACACAGAATTGAAAATTTATAACTTACTTTTCCTCTTTAAACCTCTGGTCCATAACCGACTACTAACTGACATTTGTTATATAAAACGACACAAACTTTTTCTAACAAACTAGTTGTTTTCTTTCTTTCTTATACAGATTTGTTGTTTTATTGTTTGAACACGTTATATATATATATATATATATATATAGTTAGATCCCTTATAAACATTAGTGCATGAAATTGTTTGTATGGTTGTGGTTTTTATTACACTATCCCGATAAATGTCATATTATAGACATGATACGGATTTTTATGTATGGATGTGTGTTCAATTATTTTGTGAATATTTGAAACTAAAAAAAATGAGGGAAAGAATTGTGTCAAAATATGTTTAAAACAAAAAAAAACAATAGATGAGATAGCGACCTTTTACAATAACTGCTATACAGCTGTTGGCAATAAAATATGTATACACTCGCTTTTGGGCAAAAGTGTTTAACCCCATCCCTTTAAGGATAGGGAAGAATGACAAATTTGTGTCGTTTCTAAAGCAAAGAAAGAATTTAATTTTCTTTGGGGGCGAATTTATTTTATTTCCACTACCACAGATAAAAATACATACGATTTTCACTTCTCAATTTTTTTTATATTTAATTAAATCGTTAGTAAAATTCGCTTATCAACAAATAATCCAAACTCAGATCGGATTTTTTTAAACCCTTTTTTTTTGTCGAAGGCAACCTTTCAAATTTTTTCGCAAGGCAAGGCAACCTTTTATAAATCGATTCAAATTTCAGAATATTGAAGTCTTCGTCTTTGTATTCTCTTCTATGGCTTACATTCTGCACAAAAGCTAACGAACGTAAGGTAATTTAGGGAATAATTGCTAGTAGAGCTACACGGAATTATTGTCAATCGATTTGTGGTACAAACAGAGTACTATTTTATTATTATTGATATTATCAGAAAGAAAGCGAAACTGACATTGAAATTTTCAGTCCTTTCCTTTTTAGTATGATTCCGGCTGACAACATTTTTACTTCCATTAAGAAAATTTCTGTTATTGCTTTCATTTGTATAAAGTTTAGTTTAAATCAGAATTTTGTGGCTCGCTTTCTGGTCACTCATAAAAGTCATACCAATAAAAGTGAGTAGAATTTCGAACTTCACTAAGAGGTGGACATTGACAGGATTGAAAATAACGAATACCCCCATAATGACAACATTCAGTGCACTTTCTCGATAGTGCGACTTTATGGTGAAAAATTGGTCACAAACAGATTTTTGGAAATAGTGTTCGAATCTGGCTGGTTGGTTATCAGTTTTTCTTAACGAAGAACTTGTTATTTGAGACGATGCATGAATACGTTCCTTCATTGCTATCGTACGGTAACACTGTTTTTCTAAATTGAGCGTGGCAATACTGAAAATTCGCTTGGATTTCAATACGAAGTGGTCTTTCTTTCCAAGGTTGGCTCAATTAGAATAATTGTTCGTGGTAATGTTCCTCAATCATGGTTTTACTAAAAAGTTGATAGCAGACCGACCTTTTTGAATACAGAATAGAAGTTTGAAGCCGCGGACTTCTCGTCAGCTACCTTTGGCCGGATTTCATAAGTACTTTGTTGCAATTTGGGATATTATAGCAATCGATGAATTTTAACGTTACTGCCCTTCCATTGAAGCGCAGTACATGTAGCGATTGCAACAAACAACACTTTTTTCCTAGATATATTATGAAATTTAAAGGAACTATGTTGTATATATTTTATAAGATTACATTGTACATACCCTATTAATAACAGTACTTTGGCAGGGACTAGCTAGCGAACAGTGTGATACAACATGCTTGTATAGATCTTAGTAGAAATTAGCTATTGCATGTACCTAGAGTATACCAGAATTTTCCCTTTGAGACCGTGTATGTGGTGCCTAATTGCATGAACTATATGAATGCTGTATTTCACTGCAGCCTATAAGAGGTTTAGCTTTTTTCATAAATCAACTATAAAAACCTCCTACTCAAGATCATCGCTTGTAGCTGAATAGTTGTTTATCTAATAGCTAAACGATTTCAGATAAAAAACATTTTAGTCTTGCCGTTTACTTACTTTTTGAGTATTTAGAAAATCTAATTCTAATAATTCTGTCCTTTACTATGATCGAGTTAGGTTTGGCAAAATGGAAATTTCAGAAAGGCGTTCGTTTTTATAATTCTATTGTAAAGACCAGTAAATGAATATGAAACACGTAACGGCGGCTATCCTTGCTACCTTGAAATTTATTTCATGATTTTTTCTTAGTTTTCAAATATTTTATCCGAATAAATATAAAAACTTGTCTAAAACTTTTGTTGAAATACATTAGATTAGAGGGTTTTTTAAATAAATTCGAGAAAGTGACCTGTAATCTCGTACTCGTAAGCGAGAATAATATTTTATCTTCCATCGGTGTTTTAAAGAAGCGATTTTTTATTTGCATCTTTTTTTAAAGCTAACAGTAAATCAAATGCATGATTACACACACTTTTGTGTTTAGCGTATACTGTAAGATTAGGTTTTGTATAGTAGTATGAAAAATTTTCTTAATAATTATTTTAACTGAATTTTTTGCTACGTATGTGATGTATTTTTTCTTACATATATAAATGAAAAATTTATTTTTAAACAGAAAAGTAAAAAAAGAAAAAACACGATCTTCTCCATCACTTTACTCTACACGCTCCAGTGAACTCTTAATATAATGAAAATCAGAAGAAAAATATAATATGAAACATCCAACACACACAAGTCTTCCTTTGCACACAAACGAGAAAAACGAAAAAGGCTCACAAAACGAGAGGCAGACAAAGGCAGTGCGCTTATGAAATGCTTGAATGAATCTACAATAATAACAATAGCAACAATTGTAACAGTTAACAACAACAGGCTAAACAAATAAACAATAACAACAAGAAACAACTATTATTATCATATACAACAACAACAACCACCAAAAACAACTACAGCCTTAACAAAGTCACATAAAAAAATTTGTTTTTTGTTTGTTTAGAAAAAGAAATGAAATGAATAAAATTATTACAAGAAAATGCAAGAAATTAGCAGCAAAGCAAAAAAAGAAACACTACTAAATAAGTAATAAGAACAACAACAACAACAATAACAATAACAACATCATCATGATCATGATCATCATCATCATCATCATCATCATCACAATTATAACTAGTAACAACAACTACTACCTAGAGAAATATTTTATTATTATTAACTTATGCCAAAAAAAAAACACTACAGATTCATTTCCAACCTTGCAGACGAACGCGAACAACTGCTTCATCACCATTTAGTAGCACAAATACAGAAAAGATATCATTATTATTACAACTTTGATGTTATAACAGTGATAACACTAATACTATTACAATTACTATTACTACTACAACTACTACTACTGCATTAAATAGCTAACACTACTAACTACTACTATTATCATCCTTGCGCTGCTGCATATGTGATAGTAGTTAGGAGCAACTTAAGCAGTATTTTGTTTGTACAGAGAACTTTTTTCCTTAGCAAAATGTAATGTTTATGTAAAAATCGAAAAATTAAGAAAAAAAATTAATATTCACAAAACCAACAACTACAACAACAACCACATCTCAACAACTACAACAAAAAAGAAATTGCAACTAATTTTTTTTAGATATTTAGAAGAAAATAATGAAATTAATGAATAATTTTGCACCAAAAAAATTAAACAAGGATCAAAAAATTCAAAAACCCAAAGAAAATTTAAATAAATCTCTTATTGTTGTTTATTTGAAATCACTAAAAAAAAACTTAAACCAATCACCTGTTCAGTTAATAAAAATAAAAAAAAAGTTAATCAAAAACCACAACAATTGCAAAACAAAAAAAAAAATAAAAAATTAATAATAATTCATTTTAATAAACGATGATCGCCAATTTTCTCTTTCTTTCCCTTTCTCTCGCTCTTATTGGTTTGTCTGTGCGCAGGCCTAACGGTGTGTTTACTTTGGTGGGATTGTAAAGTTCACATACTACACTTCTTGTTCAGCTACTACTACTACTACTGCTACTACAACCACCACAGCGTTTGTTGTCGACCTTTCTTTGTTATTGTTATTAAGCAAGCTCTGCCATCACCACCATCACCGCCACCACAACCAATACAAGTTCTACCATTACTACTACTGCAACTGCTACTAATACAGCTAGCTACTGCTACTTCCACTACTATTACTACTACTACTACTACTACTACAGCCATTCAAAAAAGATTAAGATAAAGAGAAAAAGAAAAAGAAAAAGCCGAAGATGTCTCTGAAAAGATAATTAAAAGTAACAGCAACAACCCAGAGCTCTATCAAAAAGTGAATCAAAAAAAAAACTACAACTGCGCTATTAGTACTACGAGAAAACTTAAAACTCTGTTAACTAATTTAAACCCCCTTTGTTAAAACGTGTGAGAACAGATCGCGGTTTTCTTAAAGAAAACGAACCAAAAAAATATCCAGTTTTTGAATTTTTTGCTTTATTCTTTTTTTTTTTATTTCCAAAATTACTATGTTGTACCATCGATCTACTATTATGTGGTTGTTGAACGTAGTGCGCTTGTTTGTTGTTACAAAAAATTATTTCATAATTTTATCGAAAATCATTTTTTCCCCCATCAGTCAGTCTATGAAATAAGAGAACGAACGAATCCATTTAAATATTTCACAAAATTTTTTATTAGTTAAAGAACGATCTGTTCAAAATCTGTGAAATCATAAATATATTAATATGATGATAATACGATGATAGCGATGATAATAATGAAAATAAATTTTCGAAATTCTTAACTTAGTTTTTGAACACTATCTACAAATGGGGTATAATTAGTAAACAGTAGCAGAGCAGCAATCTACTACTAAAGTAGTTGGTAGTATTATGTAATCTCCTATAATGGATGTCTCATGACGATTGATTGATGTTCTTCTGTGGTTTGTTGTAAGCTTGTTATGAATGGCTTAAGGCTTAAGGCTTGAACAAAAAAGAAAGAAAAAGAAAAGAAAAAAGGAATGGAACTTCTGAGTAAAAGAAGCAAGAACTTACTCTGGTAGTGGTTTTTGTGTGTGTGGATGACATTAATATGGAAAGTAAGTGGAGAGTGTGGAGTATAAGAGATCGAGTGGACTTCGCGTCTATTATTTCACATAAGTTCAGCTTTGATTTACTTTAAGGGTGAGTTTTTAACAATTTTTTTTTTTAATATAAATTTGTAATAAAAAATCATATAAAAACATAATACTTTAAAACCAGATTTTTATGACCAGACATAAATATGCATTTATTTTTGCAGTCATTAATAAAAATTAATCTTAAACAGCTTACACATAAATAAGCGAATAAAATTCAAATACAGAATTAAAAAAATAAAACTTGATATGTTTAAACTATGTAGAAATAGTAAATGTTTATATGTACGACCGAAAGGTATGTATACTAAGTTTGTCATTTCATTTAAAACTCTCAATGTTCTCCATGCCCTCTTCATGAGCCAAAATTCTTAACCTAAGCAGAACTCGAAGTTTTTTGTTTATTTGTTTTCATGTTTTGTATTCAGACGCTGCCAATATAAGGCACAGAAAATCTCATTTTTCCGTTAGTTATATCCAGTCGAGAACAATAAACCAAGGCCCCCTTCTTAAATGTAAATGCTTTTGATTAGTGTTCAATTTTTTATCAGCCATTTAGCCGTTTCAGCCCGTTCTTCCATATATTTCTGGTATTCCCGTAATTTCAAATGTTCAAACAAAATGCGGAAACTGCAACTTGCAAAGAGCACACTCCAGGCTTCACTTTCATACGCTTCGCGTTACTGTGCCAAAACACCTTTAACAGACAAACTAAAAAGATCTCATTTTAATTATTTAAACGATTGATTAATTGACAGAAGCAGGGTCAAACAATATTGGGTACGAATTTATTAAAAATATGTCGCGTGTATATGTTCGCATGTCCTGTATGTTTCCCATAATTTATATATGATTCGCATACCATTCCAAAGTATGATTTTATATAACATACAATCTTGTAGTAGTCACTGGTAAGCCTGAAAAATAATTTTAAACGCTCCTTCTCCTTACATATGCTTGTCTTTGATGTTTAAGATTGAGTCGCCGTCGATATCCGCTTTTTAATTGATTTTTCAAATTGGTAGGTTTTTTTTTTGGAATTTTTATATTTTAAAAATAAGCTTTTTCGATATCGGATTCCAATCTCTACTTAGTTGATTTTCCAAGTGGTAGAAGGAGTGATAAAAAAAAATTGAAGTTAAGTGTTTTTTCAACGCAATGTTTTGAGAGTGAAATTGTGATTTAAGCACAAGAACACAGATAGGTAAAAATGGTTTATCCGTGTATTGTCTCCAAATGCACATAGATTTGTCAAATTGAACATACAACTTTTCGTAAATGTAGCTGGATTCTGATATTGAACAATATCAGCAAACATATTGAAGTGCTTTCTTAATTTGCGACTATTGACTGGGCGATCAATGCCCATGTAGATCGTCTACATATCTTTTAGATGTACACTCTCTCTGTGATGCAAAACTGGTTTTCTTTAAACTAAACACCGCAGGCAGCCATTATGATAGTTGCGATATTTACAAACTTGAAAACTTGGAAAAATAATTGCTGGTGAGTTGCACTCTCACAAATTACAACGATTTTTTTCAGTACGTTTCAGAAGAGATAGCAACAAAGTATTCATCTGCTTTGAGTTATCTAAAATTCGCATTAAGATGACTGATGAAAATTTTTTTTTTTTTTTTCAGAAAAGCTAGAATTTTGTCAGTTCTCCTGTACTACTCAATCGTCTTAGTGCTAAGCGTAGATTTCTTTCACGAAATATGCATCAAAGTCGGGTGTTACTTCTCTTTTTCCCGTTATAGTCAGAATACTTCTTTTAGTCATTCAAGTTTTTTTTCCATAAACAACCAGTTTTTTTCCCAGACATGTAAAAGTCAGTCAGTTTGTTTGTAAGTAAATGCATGCGTTTGTTGTTTCGTTAATTTCAACCTAATATAGATATTAAACCTTGACTCCAATTCTAGAATATACGACAATTAAATTTAGTAGAGAAACCTGCCTAAACACGTATAACTGATTTAACACAAGCATTGCAATGCGAATTTCAGAATTTTTGTATCATTCAATCATACTGTTGGTAAAGAGCCAAAATGCTCGTACGTATCCCTAGACAATTGATTAATTAGTATTAAATCGTTGAAATTATTTTAGATCAAGTGCGGGGTTATTCTTCCAAAATTGAAGGTTGAAAAGGTTTAAAATCTTAGCGAAATAATCTCAGCTTAAATTCATAATTTGAGATCAATTCCGGGCGAGCGAGTCTTTGTCTCAATAGGAGACGTCTTTCTCAGTCCCTACCTTTCTAACCACCTTGGCAAGCCCTGTGAGGAAAAGCTGTAGATTCGCACAATTCACTCAGGGGAAGATACACTCAAAAGAAAGTCCGGAAATTACATCCATAATCAAAACTTCAAATTTCGTATTTCGAGTATTTACAAGATGCGATTCCAGTTTGGTTCCCGTTCACGCACTCGCAGTTAACGACGAAGCACGCTACGCTCTTCGGTTCTAAACATTTACTTCAGACCTAAGAATAAATGCGCCTAAAGCTTGTCTAGGTCTATAACTTCTGCAGTAGCTGTAATATAAACCAGCGTTTGATGCCTTTGCTTGAGCACGTTGCTGCTTGATTGTCCTCTCATTTTTTTTTTTGCGAAAAAGAAACAAGTCGGGAAAAGTGCAGACGGGGAAATATTCATGAAATCAAAATGCTTCTCGTATTTGACCTCTTAGTGGTGTTAGACTTTTTCAGATAATTTCTTTTTGTTATAAGGAATTTGTGAAATGCGTATTGTTGCCAAAAACTCTCTAGTATACTTTTGATATAATGATAGTTTTATAACCATTACAAGACATCATCGCCTTTAGCGTTTTCAGGGTTTACATTGTCTGAGACTATCTTCTTCTTCTTTAGGGCGGTTTTGTTAAATAATTCCATAAAATAGACATTTTTTCGAATCGACATTTGCTAAAATTCACGAGTTGTTAATTGAACGTGGATTTTTTTCGTGGCACCCACTTTCTGATTACGATTTTAATGTATTTTTGCGGGCGAGAGCGCTACGTTCCTTTTTAAACGCATTTTTTTTTTTAAATTAAATTTTAGTTTTTGTGATTTTTTTTCGTGCACATGAAATTCGAAATCAAAGGACGGAAGGTCGGACTTTTCCGCATTAGATGTTTAAAAAGTTAGGTAAGAGTAAAAATTTCCTGAAGCGATTACTAAGCGTTGCAAACAGAGGTCTTCGTAGGTGAATATAAAAACGATAAGAAGCGATTTTATGCGAGTGTAAGCTGTCATCGCTTATGTTTGTAATTTATTGTACGTACATCAGTATCAAATAAACAATTATGATATAAAAAATGAATAATTTCCATAAATTAATGTGTTCGTAATGAAAGCTTGAACAAAAAATCGCTAAAAAATTATTGTCGCGGTAAGCGTTGTTGTTGTTGTTAAACATTGAAGATAAAAGGAGAAAATACAATAAAAAATCGGAATCGGAATAATACATAAACTAGTATTAAAAACCGTACGAATTATTCATTTAGCGTGTATAAGTGAGTGAGTGGTAGAGTGTGTTCGTATGTGCACAATTATATAAATAAATTTTTTAAATGCATATATATATATGCAAATATATGCATGAATAAATGAATAACTGAATGAATAAAATGTACGAGAAATTCCATATAAAAGCAATAATAACAACTACTACTGAAGCAGCAGCAATAACGGCAACCAGAGATATATTGAAAATAAACTTAGGTTTTATTTTATTTTTTAAATCAGAACTCTTTGTTATGAATGTGTGTGTGTGTGTGCGCGCGTATTTGATAAAAGAACTGACCTATGTTAAAGCTGTTAAGTTTTTATTGAGATGGTGTCGCAGATTAATATTAAAATGCTGTGGCCAGCGGTTCATGTTTTACAATAATTTTACCCATATAAACATATTATTATGAAATATTTTATGGTTAAAATGTATTTTGATATAAATTTTTTTTATATTTCTTCTTCTTCTTTTATTTTTGTTAAATATTTATTTTTTCTATATATTTTTAAAGTATATTTAATTCAACCAGAAAAAATAATAACTCACTCTCACTCACTTACTCACTGTTTGCGATTGTGTTTAACTTACAAGCGAATAATTGATTTTTGTTATTTGTTGGTTTTGTTATTTTAACAAAAACAAATACACAAGAAGACCTGGGGTTTATTTTTTCATTATGTGTTCTCTATACAAATCCCATTAATATATATATATATATATATATACACATATATATATATATATATATATATAATATACCTTTGCGCGCCCCGGGCCTAACAAAGTAGTTAGAGGAGAATTAGAAGCGACGTAGTGGGGGCGGCGACGACAATAGGCATTCAAACAACAACAGAAACCAAAATCAAAAAATTTTCTTTTTTAGTTCGTCTGTTTAGTTCGTTAACTAAATTGTGGCCTATTTTTTGTTTTCTTTAATTCCAGTTAAAGAAATCGGCAATGGTCGTTCTCCTCTACTACAGGAGCCCCTATATGGAACACGTCCCCAATCCTACAGTGAGTATTATTTTGTTTTTTGCTTTTCTTGCCTTGAGCTCTTAATAGTTTAATGCGCGGATAGGATTAGCATTAAGAATAATGGATGATTATTAACATTTTTTGAAGTTAAAAGGTTTTGTGTAGATTTAAGTTTTTATTCAAATCGGTTGAAAAGTTTATAAATTACGAAAACCTTTAAAATTGAAATTATTTTTCAAAAAGTTTTACAATCGCAAAGAAGTGAGAGAGTGATACAATATTGAATTAATTACTACGAGTGTGTCTGTATTAGATATTAAACGGAAAGAAAGATGATAAATTTGTATAGAAGAGTTTGTTTGTTTGTTTGTGCATGTATTTATTTTACTTATTAGTTCTATTTCATTTTTTCATTCCGTTCTTGGCAATTGCTTTCAAAATTGAACTTTTTGTGAACACTTTGTGAGTGTAACTTCGCTTTCTAATGTTTCGTATTTGTATTGACTGGAGTTGTTGCCTCCTACAATATATAACATTGCTTTTATATAAATATTGGAATTATGCCTTACAACAAGTGCTATTGTAGGATGATGATAACTAAAGGAAATAATTTCCTTCAATTTTTCTCTACAATAATATTAGAAAAGTAGAATTTGGTTACCTCGAGCAAATAGCATTTCCATTAGCCGGAAATAAGTTTTTCCAGTAAGTTAAACAAATAAGAAATTAATGAACTTTTGGTCTGAAATGACCGGTTCGTCGAAGGTGAAGCACAAGCCCCAAACATTGTAAGTCGATGCTAAATGTATTTACTCTGAGGTTTTGCCGAATATTCGATTAAAATCTGACTATAACGCTCACACTCTCAGATTTGTGTAAAATACTAGTGAAATTTGGAAACAAATCGTAATCGGGGGTTACTACTCTAAAATGTTCATTAAAATTTTAATAAGATTTTTATAAAATTTTCATAAAATTTAATCAAAAGAAAAAAAGTTTCACGGAAATTTTAACCAAAAAGGACGAGGTCTACTTCACAAAAACACGTGCACAATAGCCAAAAATTTTTAATTCGTCCATCATTAGCTCTCCAGCACATGCTTATCTAAAATCTGGTACGAACATTTTCTAGAGTACGGTGTACGGTGGGCGATCCATCTTTAGCTACATATTTTACATGTGCCATGTGAAATATTCATGACTCATCTATCTTTCTTACTTGTTTGAATTGTCTACCATTGCCTCAATATTTATGATCCATAAAGATTTCCGCAAATTACTTGAGCCAGACATATGAAGAAGTATTTAAATTGTTGCAAACGAAATTACAGAAAGATTACGTACACCTTTTTGCCCTTATTGTAGGTGTAAAAGTATTCTTTTCCCAACCAGTGCTCTACTTAGTAACCATTTGCCATTTTGATTTTAATCTTGCTGCTACCGCTACTATCAGTTGCGAGATGCGAGAGTTAAGAAAAGATGCTGCAAATTTCTGCAATTCTTTTTCAACTGCTACCAAAAAAAACTTTGACTGCTTTGTTCTTAATTTTTTAAGGCAAGTGAGTGAGTGAGCAGTATGGTGTGTGTTATGGTGGTAGTGTGTTGATAGTGATGATGGTAGCTGGTATGTTGACTCTCATACTCTTATATGTTCTGTAGAAAAACTTTAATGAAATCTAAATGTTACCGACCATCAGCAGAACTAGAGCCAAAGTAAAGTCAGCCAACAACATCCGAAAAACCGAACGTGAATATCATGCACAACAAAATACAGTAAAATTACCTTTTAAGTGTTTTTCACTCAAGTGTAGCAGAGGCCAACAGTTGCAAAACATACACAGAAAGAAAGATTTGAAATTCTAAACACAAGCACTACACCACAGAAAAAGCAAAGTTTTTTTCTTTTTTTGGTAGTTTTGTTTCTTTTTCGAGTTTTTGTATTCCAAAGAAAGAAAAAAAACCAAAATTAGTTCATCATTCGTTCTTAAAAAAGAATAACGTAATCAAAGTAAGTTTCGAAAAATCGATAGGAGGATGGCGAGTGGAAATGGTTACTAAAAGGAGGGGGGAACAAGAACATTTTCTCTTCATGCCCTGATAATATTCTATATTTCATAAAATTAAATGAAGTCTTAATCTTTTTCTCCCTCCTCCTTTCCCCCCTTGAGTTCTTTTATTCAGCACTTTATTCAAATTAAATGCATTTGCAACAGTATTTAAAAAGATAATTATTTAATAAGTGTGCTTTATGTGTATGTGTATGTGTATGTATGTGCACTACTGGTGGAATGGTGTAGTATGTTATATGTGTGCGTTGCTTGCTTACTTCCTCCATTTTTCCACTCGTATTCTTTGCGATGTATGTTGAAAAGCAATTAAAAATTGTCTATTTCCGTAGAAAACACTTGACTTGACCCAATTTATTATACTCTATGAATGAGCGATGAGTGAATGATATGCTATATGCTGCTATATGCCCTCGTATGGAATGATATGTGAAATCAAACGTATAAAATTTCGAGTGACATAAATATATCTACATAAGTAATGATATAAGAGAACTTACTCCATAAATATTGGAAAAAAGCATACTTTCCTTAGTCTACTTACTATACTCCCTTTACCCGTTTTCTCCAACATCATTCGTTTTTAATATTTGAAATTGTAGTAAGTGCTGCATATATAAGCACAACTTTTATTCCATCCATTCACTCCATCTCTGCGCACCCTGCTTGTTATGGTTCTTCTTAAGCATGCTGCAGGTTGGAGTATTTTGTTTAAAAAAACAGTCATTTTTTCTCTATTCTTTCCCTCATTTTTCAAACCGTTACCGTTACGTCTTTGACAGGTAACAACCTACAAAATTTCACTTTTTATTTGCATTCATCACATATACTACCGACAGAGCATTCTGCACACTTTCACTTTTGTTGTCCTGAGAAGAAAAGAAGTTATTCTCTCTACATTTTTTCTAATTAGTTAATTGAAAAGAAAAATTATTCTTTTTTTCATTAGTTTGGAAAAGTCACCATGTTATTCTAAAGTCTTTTCTCTGACTCTCATTGTCGATTGTGCTAAGCGTGACAGCTTGAAGCGTCGTTTATTTACTTCAAAGTATTACATTTGTTCAACTCTTTAAAATCTTCTCTAAAATTTAAGGTAAAACAAGGAAATGTATTGAATGTACTTAGAAACCTGTGTAAAGACTTTTCGATGTCTCTCGAAATAGTAATTTAATGGCCGGTGGTCGTTAACACTCCCAATAATTTTGCTGTTTTGTTGTTCTTTTGCTTTTGGTCACCTTCATATTTGTTACCTTTCAAGCTAAAGTCATTGCCTATAAAGCGTCGTATGCTGATCAACGGCAATCCAATGTGCTCCTCATTATCTTTCTAATTAGGGAAGTGGATTTTTTGGGACTTAAAAAGGGAGGATATCCATTGAAAGTTGTTTAAAATGGCTAATCTTTAGAACGGTTAAGGCCACAATAATTCGAATTTTTGAGAAAAACATGGAAGGAAAGAGAACACAACAGATGACATTTTAAACATGTTCTCCATAAGGGTTGGAACTTACGAGCTTATACAAGCATAGAGATTAAGTAGAATTTGGTTTTTGAATGAAGCGGAGATAAATTAGAAAATTTTTAAGAACATAAGGTGCACAAATTATTTCGATATTTGCATATTACCGGTCCGTCTTTCAATGTTACACTCAGCGTCAATGAGAACTCATTATAAAGTATTAATTGCAAACTCTCTTGAAAATTTTCTTGTACACAATGAAGGGTGGATTTTTTACAACACCATGAATTTCTTCCAGTCTGACTATTGAATTCAAACGACTTTGGAAGCGAGGACGACGTACACTTATCAATAAAAAAAGATTCCGATTAATAGTTCAAACAAAAAATATAATAACTCGATGAGCGAAATTCCTTCATTTATTTATTGTGTTTATAACGGCTGAGAGAGTAGTGTTTACTATCGTTTTCAAAATGGATACAATATTATTATTAGGCATTATTTATATTTGCCTTTATAACATCGAATGATAAACTAACGAAATATGCGACAGCGATTATTGCGAGAAAATTCTTGTCACAATTATTTATTTTCGTTTAAAAATTGGTTACAGTACTCATATGAATAATTCTTTTCATGTATTTAAAGTTTCATTAAAAGCGTAGTCGGCGTTAAGCAATCAATGATTACATGATTTTCCATTTACTTTCTTTCTAATGATGGTTAATGAAAATGTTTTGGTAAAAAGTTTGAAAAAGCATTTCGCAGTAACATGAATGAATCCTTGGGGAAATTGGTTTTAATTTCGAAAGCAAAAATCAATTTCGCGTCTAATTTGTTATAAAGTTTTGTTAAATAAGCTTTCTACACAGAAGGATGATGAAAACAATGCGAGAGAGAAAAAAACAATATAATCCTTTCACAAAATATTTAGTTGAAAAATTGGAAAGAATAACGATTGCGTCAATTAGTGGCAAAAGTCGAAACATAGAATCGCTGTACATAGTCACGTATTGCTTCTAAAAGTGTATAAAGGCAGACCCTAGATCACCCGCCAAAATTCTACGTTTGAGCATTCTTATGCTTATGCACTTTTTCGCAACGAATCAAATGCCAACCATGTCCAAT
The DNA here is from genome assembly GCA_000671755.1 of Glossina brevipalpis. NCBI lineage: Eukaryota > Metazoa > Arthropoda > Insecta > Diptera > Glossinidae > Glossina > Glossina brevipalpis. Next base: position 831,158 of record KK351061.1, read on the forward strand.
CGAAGTTATGTGCAGATCGCCGATTGTAAGGATAAAATGCTTAGATAATAGAACAAAGAGACAAATATTCAGAATCAGTTTGGCTAACGCTTCGTTTCGTTTAAAGAGAATGAAACCGACAACAACGAAAAAAACGACTCTGAAACTTCGCGTGTATTGTTTTAGAGGGAAAGTTGTTGGAATCTGGTGATACACATAAATTATTTAAATATTGTGGTAATGCCACTACAAAGTCGTCTGAAACTGAACCATTTTTTCTTTGTTTCTGTTTTAACTTTTTTTTTAATTACAATCGAATGCATCGCCACTACTGTCGTCCCTGCTCGTCGCAACTCTAGCATGTTAGTTTTCTAATAAAGATGTTCTGTTAACCGTTTTGTTTGTATGTATAGGTGCTTGGGTGGGGTGTTTTGTTGTTTATGTGTACGTTGTTTGAGTTTCACATTTATCATCATCTGTGTGACATTTTTGCCATGTCACTAAACCGCAAAAAAAGCTGTTGGTTAAATAGTTGTTGGTGGTGGTTGCTCATTAAAATTTTGCATTCATTGCAATTCTGTGGCAAAAAAAAGAACCAAAAAAAAAAATAGAAAATTTAAAGCCACGCACCCACAACAGTTTAAAGTGCACTCATACGTGTATAAATTTTATCCAAATTTAACCGCAAATTATATTAACTAACAACAAATATAAAATTCAATTAAAACTTCTTAACCAACATTTTTTTCCTTATGTAGAAAATTTGCTGGCGTTATTTTCCAGAATTTGAAGTAAATTTAAACATTTGCTGAGCGGGTTATATGCATGCGGGCTCAAATCGTCATCAATTTTGATTTTACGAATTTATTAAAAAGCAGAATTCTAAAGACTTCAAATTGAACGAATAGTTTCTTCGTTTAATACTAATTTATCGTTTTTTTTACATCTCAGGAATAGCACCGAATCTCTGAAAAATCTCCCTAATCTAACTTAAAGTTGCTTGCAAGAATTTCAATAACACAAGCACATGGCTAAGTCAATACTTTTTTTATAAACTTATACGATATCCTATATTTGTGAAAATGAAGCGGTACTGTGTTTAAATCAGAAGATTCTTCAGTTCCTTCCTTCATATTTAATTATAAAATCTATCTAAATTTATGAATTAAAGGCAATCAAATTGGAACGAGAAACTGGGTCAATATATCAAAAATTATGATATTGTGGGTTTTTACTATGACAAAATTCGACCCCATATAGCAAAGCTCAGTCAGGAAACGTTAGCAGCAATAACCTAGAATGTGCTGCTCTCCAAGCTCAACGCTATCAGCAAACGTTACTCCTTCCGCTAAACACTGCTTACAATCGATTGACTGTTGTCTAGTCGAGTGAGGCCTCAATTTTTACAGTGATGCCCAGCAAATACGTCCTTTCTGGCACAGATTCAAAGCAGCAATAGGTTTTTCCTTACGGGATTCATATTTTATCTAAAATCGGGAAAAAACAGTAGCCTATGGTAGGCAATACTTTGAATAAAATACGTTGCGAAATTGCGCAAACCATTAACTAAACAGGCATTATTGTAGATAAATTTGTATCATGTTCTTTGCGAAATGTTCAGCTTGATCCTCAAGTAGAAGGTATGTGATAGATAGATAAATGTTATTTAAATCATTTGATGCAGGCTTTGCAGGTAGCAGTAGTCAAATCTAATGGTGTTTTGACGTAGGTAGAAAAATAAATTCACTGAGAAATTGTATCAACCACTCTACAACAATGCCGTAGGGGATTGCTAAACAACACTATCAACAGACAGCGAAATGTCTCTCTAAGTAGGAATTTCCATCTGTTTAAATTATAATTTGGTCACTTACCGACAAAAACACAAGAAAAGTACTCGTATTCATCGTAAACCTAAATTTACAATATCGGATTCCAAATGGGCTTTTAAGGTAGAACAAAGGTCTATTCGTTTGAAATGTCGATCCTATGCTGTATGTTGTATCGTGTAAATATCGGAAAACGTTTTAATACGATTTTTCAATACTTTGTAGATAATTAAAAAAATAAATATCGCGTCTTCCACACCTGAGGTGGTTTATTTCTCTTAGCAGAAATTTGAACTAACTATAGTAAAAACTTTATTATTTTGAAGCATTATTTTAAAAAATAGTGTTAAATTACAAAACGTGAATAAATATATGATTGAAATTCAATATGTCTTCCTGGTTATAATAAAAATTCAACTGAATTTAATGCAATTCCAGTTATGCGCTTAATTATGGCATTACGGCTGGAAATTAGATAAAAAGAAAATAATTTTAAACTAAAAAAGATTATATGTAAACTAATAATAACTAAGAGAGAGAGAGAGAGAGAGAGAAAATCAAGTAAGAAAGAAAATGAAACAAAAACGTATATACTTTTAGCCTACAAACACCTTCACTCATCGGACTGAGAGGGAAGGATGGCATCATTAAAACGATGCAAATATACAAAAGCTTAGCAGTCCATCAAGAAAACAATTTTTAGTAAATTAAGGGATCATCATAAGACTTTATTAATGAAAAATTTAGTGCTAAAAAAGGCAGATTTTATGATATGTAGGGAATCGGATTAAACGATGGGGGAGTTCTAAATATCACTTCGATTTTCACAATGGACCCCAAATGGGTTAAATAATTTTTAACTGAATTTATATCGGCTAAGTTTTATGAACGAAAAATACTTGAAGTTTGGACAAAAACGTTGAACTTTATTTAGTTCACTTCATGATGCTGGCGAATCAATTTATATTTTTATCAGCTTTGCTGTGAAAGAAAAATATCAACTCAGTCCGTTTTCTTATGATGGCAATGAAACCAACGCGTCCCAAAGCAGATTCTCCTTAACACGAAAGACAAGAATTTTCTCTGAATAGTTTGGATTGATTCATTATCTAAGCTGAAACTAAGTTTAATATCAAATAGAACACAGAGTCAAGAAACGAATCTAATATTTACTCTCCACCTTCATGCAAATCAAAATAAAGTACTCAGTTGCAAATGAAAAGAACTCCTGGAAGGAGTCCAAATAAATTACTGCCGTCTGACGCAAGATGCCACACAGTTTTAAATTTGTTAAATGTAAAGAATAATATCGTAAGTTCGGTCATTTAGTAACAACATAACCTTGAAATATTAGTGACTCTGTATTAGCATCACGGGATATTTTTTTGTAGCTTTTCTACTTAATTCAAATGATAGTGCCGGTAAGTCCTTACAAGCAATAAACAGTTGTGGTAGGATAGCCAAAACTCACTATGATGCATCAACCACAATGCAGACTTGGCGAATCATTAAGGTGGCCGATGAAGTTGAATATATATGGCGGACACATTTGTGTGTGTCAGGTTGAGTATCGTGGCTTATAGTTTATTTCGACCAAATGGAACAATCATTAGCTATCAGCAATAACTAATGAACTTGGGACGAAAGACTGGCGCAATATGTCGAAAGTCATGATATCAGCACCACAAAATTGGACCCCTTATAACAGGCCGCCAAGTCCAGGAAAGTTGGAATGTGCTGCCTTCCTGCTGTTATCAGTTGTAGTGTATGCATAGCATAGCATGCATGCATAGCACAGCGTGCGAAGAAACATTCAGACAGCACACTTAAGAATATGCAGTGTTTGCATTTCTCAAAGTACGCTAAGCGCGCCCTTTTATTATTAATTGCTTGTTATAATTTTTGTAGAATAAGCATTTTTGTATAATATTTTATACTGATTTAGTTAAAGAAATTTAGTATATAAGTAGGTCAATCTCTTTAAAATAGAATTGAATTGTTATGAACACCTTTTGTTGAGTACTGAGTCTGGCATAGTAGCCAGGGAATCTCTTTGCAGAGTTTACCTTTGCAGATATTGGAGTGTAAGTCTTGGCAGGAATAGCCGAGCAGCTTTGGTCTATATTGTATCCTGTTGAGACGAGGTCTTCATGACCGTCTTGAGTCAGTAAAGCAAAAATCTATTATCATTCCATATTCATTACTATTGCACAGTGGACATTACTCATTCTGTTTAGCACTGGTTGCAATTAACTACTTATAGTATGTTGCAGCGGAGCTTCCATTTTTATAAGGTACCGAGCAAGCGACCCTTTTTGTACACAGTCTCAAAATGCCAGTCGTCTTTCCCTTCACACTTTGTCCAAAACTTGAAGGAAATTAGTAGCTAGTGAGGGACAATACTTTCAATAAACCATAATGAACCGTTCTTTTACAATAATTTCGTAATTTTTGATAGAAAACGACGAAAACTTATATTAGTTTTTTATAACTTTTCATATTTAATATTATGAAATTGAGTGAAATTGAATGAGAGGAACATGATGTAGCCAAATTTTTCAATTCAGATTAGCGAACAGTTTATTGAAGTTTCGTTTTTAAGGAGAAAAATAGTTTTACCTTTGCTTCGGTCATTTGGATACCGATTGACATGATGATGAGAGAGAGACAGTTTGATACGTAGGCCAAGGAGAACGGAAAGAATATTTGAAAAGATAGACAACTAATAGAAACTTTCAATATTTTATAAAATTTAAGAAAATGAAAACAATTTAAAATTTAATTTCCAGACCACATATGTGTTAACGCGTATGTATGTATGTATGTATGTATGGCTTTTTTTTGATATTTCATTACTCTCCAGTGCATAAATTTTTATATATTTATTTGCCTGTTATGGATGGTAACAATCATGGGTTTTGCGTGTATTTCTACTCTATATTTACTCGTCGAGCATTGTATGTAAATATTTTATGCTCTCAAAATATTTTTCATACAATTTTTGTTATGTACATGGAAACGCAATCAAAAGCGGTGCTGTATACAGACATCGCGAGGCTATTGTCAGAGATTAACATTTCAACATTTTATTGTATAAAGTTTTTTTTTTTTTTTGTTGTCCTGGCGGTGTGCGTATGTTTTTAAAAATTTCTGGTCATTCAACTTTTCGGTTAAAATAGTTTTAAAGAGATTCGATAATCGCAAGTAATTGCGTTAAATACATCCAAAATGTATTTATTGAAATGTTTGTTTGTTTGTTGTTATTGTTTACTCATGATTTTGTATGGAATGTAACGCTATTGCAGCTGACGCTTATGCTCTCTGAGTTGCCGCTAAACACAATTGTTTGCCGACCTCTCTGCCATCATATCTGGTACACTATTGTTATTCAAAAAGAAAAATTGTATAGAAATTCGTTTTATGATTTCCACCCGTGTCTAGTCTGCTGTTGAATGAATTTTAATAAAATTAATATCTATTGGAAAACTTCTCATATCGTTGCTGCTATTAAGCATTCAAGTGGAATTGATATTTAAAAGGCTACTCTTTGAAATTAGTTTTTAATAAAACTTTAATGTCTTATGTGTGTTGTGTGTTGTGTGTTGTGTTCTGCGCATCATCAATAATGTTAGTTAGGCCGGGCATAAGGGTTCTTATGGTAGTGTTGTTATGTTTGGCTGAGTAAAAATCCGAAACATGAATGAAAGAAGACGCCAACCATTTCAAGAGCCAAATGCTTCTGTTTATCAAAGCTAAGCTACAGAAAGGGGCAAAACTCCTCGTTATTTTATTTTGATTATCCTGTTATTTCTTTTTTTTTTTTTTTGCCTTAATTTTTGCTTTTTCTAATGGTTGAATATTGAATTTTTTCTTAACTTTGCTAAATATACACTAACAGAAATCTTATATCTACACGTAGTTTTAAGTTCCTCTCGTTACACAGGCAGCATCTGGTAAAACATCATATAATAAAAGTTCTTGTATTATTAATATCGCTCGCTACTGGTTGCTTTTGGATGGATATTGGATTGAAAAGTTTTAATTCTAGAAAAGTTTTACTTTTTTGCCTTTTGCTGCTTTGTGTCGCCTTCTCATTCAGACTTTTCTTTGGTGTTTTTGTTCGTTTGGCGGCCATTCGAATGTTATTCTTGAAAAAAATGTTTCATTATAAATGGCGCTGCTTGTGTTGGTTAAACACTAACACGACGACCATTTAGTTTCAGCAGCAGTAACCATAGCGTCATTATCATCATGATTATCAAACAAATGAGCCTGAAATATAATATGGATGTATTATCTGCAAACAAATTATAAAACCTTGAATTCTTCTAGTTCAAATAGACTTTTTCTTTCACTTTTATTCAAGCTTTTGCAAGCAGAAGTCTTAAAAACTACTAAAACTATTTCTGTCATCCGTTAATAGGAAACGTAACACTAATCAAACGGAGATTCGAAATTTAAATTTTAATGAGTTTTATAATGACCCGCAGAAGCCTTTGTAAATCGTACCATGAAATTATTTCGAATTTTTAGTCGCATCCACCTATTCGTTAAATCTTAACAATAAAGGAGTGAAAAAAAACGACTTTTCTTTTATTGGCTTCAATTGCCTTAGATAGTTAAGAATGAAATAAAAAGATGATTGTGGGCGGGTCAACATTTTAAGTTTCAAAAAATTTGACTTTTCGAACATAATTGTATGCCAGTATACGGTCTCAAAACACGATTTTTCAAACGGCTTGGTGCAGCATAACTCCATCAATTTTTATTCTTTTCATTCTGCTTTTTTCAGCGAGCACCACAATATCCGCTTTTCTCATTTAACAATTTTTCTCTCAAGAAAATGAAAAAAGCGAAAAACGAAAATATTAATAAAACTCGCAGACTGTTTGTTGCCACATACATCACCTCCCAACTATCTATCGCCTTTCCGCAAGAGAAAAAATTATGAATAATTTCAAATTTTCCCCATATGCTCGTGTCAACTCGTCATAATTATATTGGTTGAGTCAAACGCGATTGTAAATAGGATTTACATGTATATGTATATATATATATAGATCGTGAATGTGATGTATGAATGAGTATGTGTGTGTGTGTGTGTGTGTGTGTATGCATTCAAAAATATACATATAGAATACACATATATATGTTTATCCGTTTTTATAAATTTTTCGTAAATTATTTTATGATTCTCGCTAAAGTACGCCTGTCACTCGCAATGGCATATAAATTTATAAAACTTGTGATTCATAAAAATTCCGACCAAAAACAGTGGCGCGAATATTTGAAATTGAAATTGAGTGTTTACAACAAGTGTTTACATTTATGATAGTTGGTCACATTTATAATATCATCAACAATAAAAAATATATAATAATAGAACCTTTTTTATAGTAACAGCATTAATTGCTTTTAAAATGATTTATTACAACGGACATCAAAAGGAGGTATTATTTATATATTCACCTTGGGAAGAGTTCTGGGCACTTGCCATACTTTCGGCACATTTATGAAGATCGCAAGATAGATAGACGGTGGTGGGCGTACAAGATGACCGATCAGATGATAAATTTCTTTTAGATGAAAATACGATAAATATTTTTAATATAGATTTTCCTCTGCTGTGATCCGTAAAGAGCTAAAAATATTTTGGGACCTTTTCAAGTTTTTTGAGCTCTCACGCCAAAGTTCGTACTTAATTTTTGCACATAAACTAGGATCGTTATATAGGTCACGTTTCATTTCGCTGTTTGGCTTTTTCATTTCCAGAAATTGTAACAACAGATAGTGAACGAACGATTGGACCTGATTTTATGTGCACTGACACTCAATCTTACTAATCAGTAATTCATAAGTGACAGGAAATTCTAAATGAAACAAACAAAACATTAAGCTTAACATGCAACCATCTCTCGCTGAGTGATGGATAAAAAATAGAACTTCCACGTATACGTTACTAATTTCTATGGCATTCCGCTTACTATTTCATATATTTACATCGCTTAAGTTAAAAAAGTAAAAAAGGAACAACAAACATTGACAAATCGTTTGAAAAAAAACTTCCAAACAGCATTTGGTGGAAATTGCTTACAACATCCATATCATCATCATCATCATTATCAACTTGATGAAAGGAAAAGATGCAAATATGTGAAGTGTAAGTGGGCATGTGTGCGAGTGAATGTGGATAGAAAACTTTACTCACGTTCGATTCTACCAAAGTATATGTGATATCCGGCCATAGTTGGCTGCTGGCTAATGTCTTTTTGGTATTCGAGTTCCTGGGAGATAAAACGTGGTTGGTTATGCACTAAAGGTGGCGATGTATTTCTATAATGTATTAATCCAAGTAAATTGGAAAAGTTTTAAATGTTATCAAGGATGACATTAATACTAACAAGAAGAAGTATCTTTATGGAAACTTAAAACAATGTTAGAAAAACTTTGAAACTATTCGCTATTGACATTAAACAATTTTAGTTTACTCAGCATTCACGAACATATTTTACGCGACAATCAGAAAGCAGACGCGTTTTCAGCTTATACTGCAGACGTGACCTGTGCTCGGTTTTGCCCCCCTCCGAAGTTTCCTTCTGGGAGTTACAGAGTGATAAAATGAGAATGGTATAAAAACAAGGCGTTTCGGAAATACCAGACAGAATATAAAGCGTCTTTTACTAACGTATCATCATAAATTTCAAATTGTACCTTACAATAGTACATGACACGAAAACTAAGAAGTTTCCGGAAACATCCGTTGATTGGGCTACTAAAGATGAATAGGCGAACAATCTTTCTGTCCACCATGTATGAGAGTGTGAGTTACACACTTTCGATAATATTGCTGGCACATTGATTGCATGTGTTACCGAACGATGCAGACTGACTTTTTAGGGTTGTAATCGATGCGATGGGTGTGAACGACATTCACTTTCAGTATGAAGCATCATATGTCACAGCTTTTTTCGCAAGTAAGTGAACTACACAAAGTTAGTCGGTTTGCTTATTGCACACATGAAGACTATAAATAAGGAACTTTGACCAGCTTAGTGCTTTTCGATAAAAATTCTATCATAAAAGTTGTATTTTTCAAATTGGTTTTTATGTCGTCGAGCCGGCGGTTCGGTAAGACATATTATAATAAGCTTGTAAATTTGTGATATCGGAAAATATAAATCAGAAATATCCCCATAAGGAATTACTACAAATGCATAAAAATAATGCCATGAGAATAAACAAGAGAATATTGTACCGTAAATTTTTGTTGACAATAACATCAAAACTTTGTACTGACCACCATTCCAGTGTTTTCATGCACTTTTGCGAGAACAAATACTCTTTGAGAAACACTTTAAATCGTCATCGGGAATAAATTTCAATTTACTTTCCTAAAGATGAAAGTAAATATACGTTCCCGTCGTATATCGTGAAATGCCTAAGTATTGGAACTGCTTTTATATTTTGTTTGTACTTCTAATGAATGTTACTTCATCACAAAAGTAAGCGTACAGTAGACCTTTCCTTTTCTCTCCACCATATTTAGCGGTATTGTGAATTTGTGAAGTTTTCAGCTTTGTGCGCAAAACCTTCAAGTTTCGTCGCATCGCTTCGAATTAAGATAACGCAGTTCCTCATTTGCGAATATGCAATTTTGGATGCAGAGAGAGATATGAAGATATTTCTTTAATTTTTCTAATGTTTAATTATTTTATAGTGTTTTAATAAGTGTTTATTTTTCTTTCTATGATGAAAAATGTGTGCTATTTGTGCGTCCATGATTGTATTGATCAATGCTTCAACTCTGCCCGCTTATTTGTGCGTCCTGCCATTATTGAAACGTGCACGGCCGCTTACTTCCGGTTGATGGCCACAAAGGACAATCACGCCCCCAAATATTGATCCGAAAATATACTGATAGTAAATTTTTACTAGGGCTCTAAAAGAGTTTGATTTGAAATATTAACCCTGAGTCCTTTTAAAAGGTTAATGGAAAAATCGTTTCAATAGGCCAACTGTGATCCGCTCACATGTTAACAAAATACTGTGGTTAATTCGACTTTGTGAACATCAAACGTTCATGTATCCAAAATTGGAACAAAATTTTATTGTTTTTATTCCTTATTGATTAAGAATATAACAAATTACCTTCTACGTCAAGAATAGTGTTCTCCACATATACACACATATATACATATAAATTATTTATTTAATCCTTGGGTTTTTTGAGTCGAATAATTTGTAATCGTTTAATCGATTTTGCTCTTTATACATGTAATGGAATGAATATTTCATTTCAATACTATTAATGTCTTTCCTGTAACCTATTTTTTCTTATATCATTTTTTTTATTTCATTTTTTTTTTCGTTAATGAAAACATCAACCATAATATTGTTACTCATTTGGCGCGTACATTACTAATCGTCCATTAAGCTTAAAGACTAAGGCATGAACACAAAGTATTATAGAACTATTAAAAATAATTACAGTTTTGTTCATTTACATAAAAAGCGCTTTTATAACAACGGAAACATTCTTCCTTCTTCCTTCCTTGCCTTCTCATTTTTAAAAATGACGACACTAGTAAAGCTCATACTGTGCATTGGTGATAAATGAAAATTTGTCAAAACATGTGATTACAAAAAACCACATGCAATAACTATTAAATAATTTAGTATAAATATTTAAGAAAAAATTGCGTTAAAAATTTATGAGTAGAAGATAAAAATTAATAAAAAATTCACATTCATCTTGGAACGAATCTTGGACACTCTCTACTTCAAACATCTACATCACAAAGTGACTGCAGTAGTTCATGTCGATGATAGTCTTTTCATAAATTTATAAAAAAAAAAAAATAGAACCAATTTCGAGAATGATTTGAAATCGTGGATATTTAGATGCCCGAGCTTAAATTTGTATCTCAATTTTGCGTTATTGTGACATAGCAGACGGACATTGTTGAATTATACCAGAGAATAATTTTTTAAAAATATTTTTATATGAAACATTCTTTGTTGTATACTTCAGGATAGTGTTTCGATCAGCATAACTCTCTCCGTTGGTGTGGTGAGCGTCAAAAAATAAAAAATAAAAATTCAAAAAGGCCATTAAAAGTGTTATAAAAAAAAAATATGCGATTGAATTACATTTTAATTTTAACATCGGCATTCGCGCAATTTCCCAAATGATTTTTAATCAACTAGTTCTCGTGCAAGTTTAAGTAGGTCTCCTCCATCCTCCATCCTCCATCTTCGTATTCAGGCAAACACGTAAGTGTAACAGACATCGAAATCACTATATTTTTTAAATGACACGGTTAATTAACTAAATATGGCAATTAAGTAAATCCACCGGTTGTTTTATTTGCCGTCGTACACGGCACTAAGCTCTTAAATGACTTTTCAGTTAATTCACAGTAAATACGTGCGAATAATTATGAGAAAGCAAAATGTTTTGTTGGTTTGATACGAAAATTTAAATCAGCTAATATGAGTAGGATTTCTTCTTGCTTTTCTAACTTGTGGGTCGTATGGAGAAGTGAAGTACAAAAAAGCAAAGAAACATGAGATGATCTGGAATTGTTTCCGAATGAGTTCTGGGAAATGTTTTTGTCAAATTTGTAATCAACATCTGTCCTGAATATTTTATAACAGTTTTTTATGGATGTAGCTCTGTACGAACTACATCCATTTTTAAACCCGTCCTGTCTGATGACAATTAACTCACCATTCTCAGATATTTATAATTCCTTTTTTAAATTCGTTTTAAATTCCGCCAATACCGATCGATCATATTCCGTTTTTTTTTTTCTGTATTTTATTGATAATTAATTTTCTTTTAAACTTCTATTAAATTATTATTACTCTGGACAATTTAAGTTCGCATATGTGTTGAGAAACAAATTTGAAATTTATTTGAGCGAATAACTGTAAAAAATGAATGAAAATTCTCAACATTATTTGCCGCTCATACTAACGATGACGATATTTTTCCACTTTCTGCGTACCTCACCATCGCCAAAAAAAAAAGACATCATCTCACCAGCAATAACGACAAGATGATGACCATGCTCGTAATGTTCACATGCCTGTGAACATTTAAAAAAAGAACAGAACGCAACCAAAAATATTGACAAAAACATCTCACCGAAGATAATGGCCACAAAAACTCATTACAAAAAAAATAAACGACGAATAGAGCGACTAACACAATATGGGCGGGTAATAACGAAAACTAAATTTATAGCGTTAGAGGTGTGCGTGCTTTTTGCCTATCTTTTAAGGTCTGTGTGCCTTTGTGTGTGTGCGCACGTGTCTGTTTGTGTTTGTTTGCGGGTAGCGTGATGCTCATAAAAGTCACAACAAATCAAAAATGGCATTAGCAACGAATTTCAACCACTACTGTTTCAACTGTAAGAACATCGCATAGCACTACCGCCATCATCATCATCATCATCATCATCATCTCGAACAACGAGCGAAAGAGGCTCACACATATTCTTAAATCGTTAGCAGTCATAAATTTCAATATATTTGTATTTATATTACAATAACAAATGAAGCAATTAAAGAGATTTTCTTTTACTGCAAATAATATTTAATAACATTCATCTTATTGTGAAATATTAATGCTGTGTGCGTGGCGCGGAGCAACGAATCTCGAATTCTCCCACACTACACTCACTCTCTCGTTTAGCCCGTACGTATGTACGTAATTGAAAAATTCAAAAGTCGATGAAACGACGCGTGCTTCATATTCCAAAGTCTATCGGGCAGTAGTGCACGGTGGGGTGGGTTGGCTGATATAGTATATAAAACGATTATTTTTGATTATTAATTAAAAAAGAATCTTTTTGCTTCTTAGTTTATTAACAAATTTATTTTAAAATTGAATAAAGAATTTTTGTTTATTTATATTTACCCGCAGGAAATTTGTTTATATTTTATGTTGCATCACCAAAGTTCAATGCCAGCAGAGTAGTTGGTGTACGCGCGGGAGGCTTTCCTTTTTTTTGTGCACTGATTAATAGAATTTTTTCTTTTATTAGCGTTTACTCTTCGCATCGACTATATATCAAAGTATTTGTTTAGTGACTATACTTTGAAATATCACCATTGAGCACTTTGTGCGACACGATCTTTTAATTAACACTGAATAATTTTACGTGCACAGCAAACAAGCAGAGACATGTGAATATATTATAAATGAATGTTTATCCAATTACTTGCTTAACAATTTAATCAAAAAAAAGTGTAATCAATCCGTTCATAATATAATAAAAATATTTTATGTTTCATCGAAACCTAACAAACAATTATTTGAATAACTCAGATAACTAGGTTTCTAAATCATTTTTCATGTATTATTAAGAAAATCTTTCGTTTCTTTCTGCGCTGTCTGCCTTTTCTTTTCTTTATTTGCAATAAGATTTAAATTTTTTCTAAGTCGCGGTTTGCTAGTGCTGCACATCTTCTTCTACCTTAGCCCAAGAATTGATTTCTTTGCTAGAAATAAATCTTAATAATAAAAATCAATTTTCTCTCTATTCGACAAATTTCAGTGTATTTGTAAGTTAGAAGCCAAAGTCAGGAGAGAGGAGTACAACTATTGCCGGTGGCCTATCTATGTCAAAATACTACCTTGCAGGTTTATGCCGAAAAACTATTGAAAATATGGGTCTTGACCTGATAATTCGTCGGCAAATAAATACTCCTAGAACCTGGCAAAAACTTGTGGCTTACCATCGACCTATAAGTTCTCTTTGATTGCTTGGCAAGTTATACATTGCTTTGCAAGTTGATCTACGTTCTGCCAGTATTCCGAGCATTCGAGTTCCACCCAGGTTTTTGGATTTTTTAGGTACCAATAATTTTTATATCATAATCATAATCATGATAATCACATCATTTGAACGGCAGCTTTCTTTATTCGAAAAGTCTTAATTCGCTGAGGCAATACTCGGTTAGACGATTACATTAACTCAACATTGAGTTGCATAATTTTGTACATATAAACGTGATCAATGGTTTGTGAAGTTACGCATCAAGGGGGAATAGTCAAAAAAATTAAAATATGCAGAATTACGTCGCGGCTTTTCCAATAATCGAATAGAGAGTTTATATCCATTTATTCCATTGCAACGGAAAGAAATTGAAGGCAAACTATAACGAAATATAAATCATTTCTATAAATCTGATTCCTTCCACGAAGACTCTTTTAATTCGCCAATGATCTGTTCTAATGCTTTTCATTTCTTAATTTCAATTTTCTTCTTCGCTTCATTAAATTCCTTTATAAAGTTTTCGTTTTGTATATATTTTGAGTCTCCTTTCTTACGAACGAAACCCAGTAGGCACGTAAAATAATGTTGTTTGGAAAAGTGCTTGTGCAGCTGTAAGAAAAAAAAAAAAAAAGAAATAAATCGCGAATGTACTTGTGTGCAATGTAACCTTTTTTGTTTTTATTTTTTATTTTTTTTTCGGTTTACCAAAAATTTCTTTCTTGTATAGCAAATGTTGTGACAAAAGAACTGAACAAACAACCAGAAGAAGAAAATCTCGGTACAAGTTTTTAAGTGCATTAGCACAACAATGATGTTCTTGTTGTGTCGGTGTTGCAGTATTTCACTTATTTCGCAAGGAAAGAAAAAAAACTTATTATGCATGCGTAATATGTTACGGGGTTTAATTGTACTATTGTATGGGTTATTGTAGTTTGTTGGTGGTAAAGTCTTTGTAAAAGTGACGGATAGTCAAGGTTGGAAGGGCGTGAGAGGAATGTGTACACTAAAGCACTGTCAAATGTGTACGCTTTTCTTTCTTGTATTTTGTTGAAGAATGTTGCCTGCTGCGCACTATAAATTTCTTAACCAAAAAGAAAATATAACTTTATTTGTATTTATGTCAGTCATCTGCGGTGTGCCGCCTTTAAAGCAAACACACACTTTTCTTTTAAGAAGATTGATTGTCAAACGAAGAGAAAGCAAATGAAAGAAGAAGAAGAAGAAGAAGCGCAGAGAAAATTTCTATGAATAATGTTGAAATTATTTTAAATATTTCCCTAGAATATATTTTTAGTAATTTTTTAATTAATAGCATGAATTAATTTCATTCCTCATAATGATGATGATGATTTCCCAACCGCAATATGTAACAAAGAAAAAAACTTTCATTTCAAATTGTGAAATTTTCAAGAGACGAGAAAATAAATAAGAAAACAATGCTGCTCATCCTAAGACGAACCTTGGGACAGATATGTTGCGTATGTTGTGTAAAACGCACAAATGCAGTTTCAATCGACAGATCCGGCACCATTTTTGTATAGCTGTCCTAAGCAGCACGACATACGAATAATTTTAATCAGCCCCCTTATTGCACGATCTATGTTTAATCTTAGTACATATCTACAATTGAATTTGAAGTCAATACAGCGGTTTAATCCAATTCGATGCATTATTAGCTTAGTTTCAGTTTCAGGTCTGATTTATTATAAAAGCAGTGAAGTTTTAATTTTAATAACAAAAAGTTATATTGAGATCGATCTGAAATTCAATTGATTTAGTATTTCAAACCTCAGGCTTAACGGGATTAGAACGAAAGCGAACCAGATGGAAAAAAAAGCGTATATTTATGTGCTATAGGACATCTGACCCATATTTCTGGTTACTTCTAACGAAAGCTTCTACCAATATTTTGGTTGAAAACTCTTACAATCCTGAAGCTGATGGGCTCGTACGGGTATAGGCTAAGATAGTAAGTGTTAGGTCACGGATTTATATTTTTACTTACACCTTAATCTCCAGACATAATCTAAGAACTTAGCAATCAAATATCAGCTTTCCATCTGTGAGAAGTTTATTCGACGGAGATGCTGACGGAGAAAAACACATTAAATTAAATTAAATAATTCGCCGAATTAAAATATATCATGTAAGGAATATCTGCTGTGTCTTTCTCTGAACTTTGCGAAAGAAGTGATAAAGCTAGTTGTCCTACGCAGATGGGTTTTAATAAGACAACATTTTTAATAATTTAATAAAAACAAAACCTTTTATTTTTTTTTTTTTTTTTTAAATATTTGAAAATAACGCAGGTGTCAGATGAAATTTTCTCAAAGAAACAAAGCAATTTATTTGTATTTGTTCATGAAAATATTTATTCGCAAATGCTATTGCCTGACAGTGCTCGTAATTAATTAATCAGTCTTTTCTTGCATGTAAAACAAAAAAACAAAAAAAAACTAATTTAAGCGCAATATATCATGAAATTTCTTAAGAAATAACAAAGAAGAAATGTTTCTGCAGCTTATTATTGAATTATTAATACTATTTAAATTTTGGCGGTGATGTTTACTTAGTTCGTGTCTAACTTCGTCTTAACTTCTGAGCTAAATTATTAAAAATGAAGAAAACCTTTGTTGAACTTCGTTTTCATTTTCTTTGTTCTCGATGTACGTGACATATTCAACCGATTGATGTCTAAAAGAAATCACAAAGAAGCCGTATGCCTGGCTCGAGAAAGCGGCTCGTAATCGGTGGTCTGACTCTCGTGTACTCAGTAATCAGCAATCGTTTATAGCCGCGGCCATAGAAACAGTTGAATAGGGGCGTGATTCATCCGCAGGCGCGATCAAAAATGGCCAAAACACCACAATGTGCAGCCGTTTGTTACGAATATTGGTCTGAAACTTGATATAAGCTATCGAACCATTTCGGCACGCCAACATTTAACGAAATATTTTCAGGCAGTTCTAATGCCTTGAAAGACTCAGGTTCTCGCTTTCCGATCGCTTTAAGTGAACAAAAAGCCAAACGAAATATCATTAGTTTTTATCTTCTTCGTGTATGTTATGTTAATGGAGAATATTTGGGTTTTTTCTACGACCCATCGACCGTGCGCGTATTGTGTTGTACTTTAAGAATGTCATCGTGCATAAGCAGTACTGTGTGATATGTAATACTGGCTTACTTGGCGCAATGCTTTTACAATTTTTAATATTCGATAAAAAATATTTTCTTTAGCTATTTGTATGTGTATATGTGGCTTTTCAAAGGAAAAAAAAAAATAAGGAAATACTGATTGAACGGATTCGGTCTGAGCCGAATTGTTGCTTCTTTTTCAACTCTTAAATAAAACACATGACGCTTTAAACTAACTTTCCCCTAAATAATGTTGTTTTTATACAATACACATATGTTTGTATACACGCATGGCCAGCCTGCCACACTGCTTAGTAACTTGTTTCCTCTACTCGCAACATGTTTATGAGACTATTATAGTTGAAACTGTTTTTCCATAGTTTTGTTGAAAATAAAACTCCTGGAAAAAATCAGGGCATTGCAAATGTAACTATAATGAAAGTGGAAAGAGAAAAAACACTTGCGCAAATGCACACACACACACACACACACACACAGCATTACACATCGAGATATGGATGAATAATTATAAAAAAAATAAAAGCAAAAATTATATAAAACTTATGCAATTGTAAACTTTTTTATAAAAAAAAAAAAAAAAAAAAAAAAAAAACCAACAGCAAATGATTGGTGGTTCATTGACTTAATAGCTAGAAAAAGGAAAGAAAAAACCAAGAGGGGAAAACACAGCGACGACAACAGGCGAATAGAAACTTCAATGTGGAGTTACAACTTTAATATAAAAAGTAATACTTACTGATACTGATACACTCCTCACCGGTAATAAATGCTACACTTTTCAATTGAGTTTGTTATGAAATAAAAACAAGTTTAATAAAGTGCTGCTTGCAGTGAAGAGTCAGCAAACAGACAGCACAGTAGACACTTTTTCTTCTTGTTTTGTCTCAAAGAAAGCTATTAAGGAAAAGATTACACTCACACACACTTATATATATATACAGAGTATTATGGAATTTAATGTTAGTTGACGGTAACTAACGTTATTTGATGATCATCGTCGTCTATATCATCGACATCGACAAGCAATCTCAAGCTCTTAAGCTTCAATGATGTTATTGATCTTATTTAATAGACGAGCTCTGAAGATAAACTCTTCAATATTTACTGCGCATTAACAAATATAACATAAGTCATAAAAAGAAAAGAAAAAAAAAGATCAAAACTGGTTCCGTTCCTAATAACATTCACTTTCGTGAAAGTGAAATTTTAGTGTTTGCATTAACTGCTGACTAGCGAGTTATTTTCTTCTTCTGTGCAATTTTCGCGCAAAATTGTAAAATGACCAACGAGGTCATACCATTACCATGGTTATGTGAGCCACACCAAATAAATTTAGATTTATTTTGAAAATTACCAAAAAAACAAAAAAACGAAAGAAAACAGAAATGAAATGAACTTTACATCAACCAATAACAACAAACGCAATGATTGAGGTCAATTTAATGCTCTTACTCGGTGCAAAGTTCATGAATTGAATCGTGCGTAAAACATAACACCTTTCTCTTTTTAAATATAAAACGTTAGTTAAGATTAGTTGAGATTTTATGTTTTCTGTCTCTACATTATTTCCTTTCATATGTTTTATGATTATTTTCTAAAAGAAAATTAAAAATTGCTTGAGTTTTCTTAAAGAAGGGGTTAAATTACATTAGTTTTGAAGGGAAAAAACAGCATTTTTTCTTCAATTCTTTTCTAATATAAAAAAAAGAATTATGTTCTATTTAAATTTATAGCGTAAAAACGCCCAACACACATTTTATTTCATTTTCATCTAAAAATTTTGAAAACTCAGCTCTTGAATGATAATAATGATTTTTGAAAATCGCTTAGAAAAAAGTATTTTTTGATTTTGTGCCGCAGTCGCGTAACTCTTGGTATCTTCATCTAAATTCAGAAGATGACTTTATTTGAATTCAGATTACGAAGTAACTCTTGTCAATAAACGAAAGACTTGAAACAAGAAAATTGAGATTTAAATTATTGCAAAATTTATACAAAAAAAATTATTGAAAATCTAGAGGAAGTGTTCGAGATCGATACACTCGTTTCTAAAAAGTAAACAGACTGCTTTTGAAGATAGGGATTTAAGAAAAAAAAAATGGCAATACTTTAAAGTAGTAGTAGTAGGAATTTTTAAAGGGTCTTTCGCTTAGCATTTTACTCCGATTGGTCTGTAACTTCAAAATCGTGTAATAAACAATTTAATCATTTTCTAACATTTCGAGTTCTTTTTGTAGACTGATATGTCAGGATTCCTAAAATATGCCTCTTTTTTTCGTAATGGCCCCCGCAGTTTTTTTTTCCTTCGAGCACCCTTTTGATATGAGAGCAAACCTGGAGAATGTAATGGATTCGAACATCAATGCATGCATCTTAGCCATCGACACAGTCCAGTTGTTCCATTTGTTAATTCTTAGTTAATGGTACTCGCTTGGGATGGAAAACAGCTTTCTCATGCTCAAGATTTAATGCAAAACATTAAAAATGCTCTGCCTTTTTTTTTGATAACTCTAGGATGTCACCTATCTTTTGCTTCTTCACTTTTCGAGTATCGAGAATAATCTCCGGATATTTTGACGATTTCAATTGTAACTACCTTTTTTGCAGTAGGCACTGTACTCATCATCAGGAAACCACCAGTGAATTATTATTTTCGTAGAGTTCGTAGAGTAGAGTTGTTGCATGAAATTTTAATGTTCTTGTCGGTTGAGAGTTAGTTGGGACGTTTTAAAAATACAATGTGCTACACCATTCCAGTTTCTCAACAATTATTCAGAGATGTGTTAATCTGAAGAAAGTAGAAAATATTATCAGGCTCTCTTGTAATGAATTTATTAAAATATTGGCTCGGACCGGTTGTTGAAAAAGATTAGATTACTAAAAAGAAGCGGCTTTCTTAGAAAATGACCCTAAGTTGCTTTAATATAAAATGATGTAAAAGTAAGAAAAATTTACTATTGACGTGAAAGCTTTTTAAATGAATTTGCAAATTGTGTACACCAGTCATCTTCAAATTATATAAGAAATACCCGAAATAACCGAAAAATGGAGAAAATTTGTGCGCTAATTAGTAGTTCGTCTTCTAGAAAAGCGATAAATAAACTAATTTTATAAAATCGTATATCTAATGAACCTCAATGCTCTTAGCAAAATTTAAATAATGAAACAATGCAAATATTTTGCTAAACTAATAAAATATACATAAAGTGTGCGTATTATAGCATCGCCGCAAATTGTAAAACCCCTGCTGGTAATGACGATAACTCTGTAGTTATATGCGACAATTCAAACGAATACATTAGAATTGCAAAATAATTTATTAAATGTGGGCGTGTCGCGCTTGTTCACAGCTGGCCTTGAAATTATTTTTTGTTACACTATCTCTTAACTTGTACGTTGCATGACAGAAGCGGTGAAAAGAGGACACGGATAGTACTAGATGAATTGAGAACCAACCCCCTTCATGCATGTTGATCAAAAGCTATATGCGCTTTATAGTTTTTTAATACGTATTTCGGAATGTTACAAATGAAAGGACGGGTCTAGCGTGATATTAACTTTCGGCCATGAGTACAAAAATACGGAAACTGCTCAAAAAGCAAAAACAGAAAAAAAAAAGAAAAGAAAAAGTTTTAATGTTAACATCACATATGAACACGTATGCATGCATATGCACGTAGAGTACAACCTTTTATATATGTTTGGAACACTTGCACTCGAATAAAATAAAATGCTTGTTTTCTACACTAGCGGCGGGTAACTTGTGTACATTTGGTGTGAACTTAGTTTTCATATCTTTTCTATACGTATACGAGCGAACTCTCCTTACATGTGCATAGATCATAGGCATGGCATGAATGTGTTGATATCAGCGTTATAAATATATGTAAATATATAAAGGTATATAAGTATATAATGTTTAAGTGCAGGCATATCATCTTTAAAGATCCTTGTAAACACTTTAACCAAGTGTGACTTTTTCTACTTTTCTTGTTTTTTTTTTTTTTAATTCTTTTTTGTTTTTCCCAACTATGCTTAGTAGTAGTTGTAAGCAATGTTGCCGCATAGAGGCGTGTAAGCGGATGTACGCTACGATATATGATATAAAACACCTTTTAGCAAATGCAGGTCAAGTATCATATCATCTTGTTGGTCTTTTTTTTTGTACTGCTTTTCAATTCGGTTCTACTCTATTCGCTTTTTCTTTTCTCTTCTCTTCTTGCCTTGCCGTCTATATGCGTGCGTGTTTGTGCAAGTGTGCGTTACACTTGTGCACATTTTAAGTTAGTGTTAAGGGTATTATTCAGTACTGTGAAAAATATTTACACAAATTTTCTAATAATATTTTTTATCTTTTGTCTGTTTCTTTGCAGGTAAGTTCTATGTGAGATTAT
Source organism: Glossina brevipalpis (assembly GCA_000671755.1). Classification (NCBI taxonomy): domain Eukaryota; kingdom Metazoa; phylum Arthropoda; class Insecta; order Diptera; family Glossinidae; genus Glossina; species Glossina brevipalpis. The sequence goes on from KK351061.1 coordinate 852,302, forward strand.
ATTCAAGACACGAATGAGAAGAGGCTAAGTTTGCGTTATTTGTCTCTTTTGCTATCTCTCTGTAAAGCTTTGTTTATTTAATTTCTATTGTTTTTTTTTTTTTGATGTGTTTCGTTGTGTGTGCGAATGAATTCATTTGTAAGCAGAGAAGGAACTAAGCGATGATGACAAAAACTGTGCATTTGAAAAACACTTGAGTTGATAAATGAGTTTAAAAATGTAATAATAGCTTAAGTGCACAACGATGTGTGTGTTCATGTATGATTTGTCATTGTATCGGTGTAAAGAAATAAGGACACATAACTTGCTGGTGCGTGCATGAACTTCTAATACACACGTATTAAGTTGTAATATATAGAGAAAAATTAGTTGTTTTTAATGAAGTAAAAAACAAAGAGCCTGAAAAACCCTTGTTCTACGTGATATATATGTGTATAAAGTTGTCAAAGGATTAAATTAATACTCTGTGTAGTACTTGAACAATGCAAGTGTTTCGTCTTTTTCATTAAAACGAGTAAGGACTTCGCATTTATTTTCATGGTATCTTTGAATGCGTACTCCGTTAAGGAAGATATATGTGAGGTATTGTAGAAAGTATTGAATCTATTAATAGAAATCTGTTTATTTAATTCCACATGCGGGATATATACCATTGAATCCAAAGGCAGTTGTAATCTCTCCTTTAATACCCTCCAAATAATATTATATTTAAGCATCTAATGCGTGTATCGTGTGGTCGAAGTAGTGGCATTTTGAAACCATACATAGTGAGTGAGTGCTATGTGTGTGCCAGCATATTCTTACTAGGCAATTTCGCACCCGTTAAGTTGATTAAAAAACTCGGAAGAAAAGAAAAAAATTAATACACAACCTGCTTATATTATATAGCAGTAGTTCACTCACACTGTATTGTGCAACCTTGGTACGGGCTTACGAAATGCGGAATTACGAGAGTTGTTTCTTCTTGTGTTGGCCAAAAATTCTTAGATTTCCTTATTACCCAGAAATCTTTGACGAATATTCCGGCAAACGAATGGGAGGTTTATTACAAGCCTCACGACAGACATTACATTAACTTTCGACTGCTGGATCAACGAACCAGTTCCACTATTGTGTGTCATTGCACGCATCCTCATTCAAGGCTTCAGAATGTTATTAATCTTGTTGTCTTTATCGTAAAAACAATGATACTATACTGCATATACCACTCGGCCCACACTTCCTGCCATATGCAAGAGTTAAAATAAACTTGACTTTAAACCTTAAATTTCGAAATATTCTCATCAGTAACGCACTCGCGACCGCAAGATGGTTAGTATTAATGCAAAGTTTGATGTGAAAATTGAAGGGTGGAATTGTGAAGTCATTTTACGATCATGGTAAGAGGTGCCAGAGTTTGCAATTCGGAATTACTGGATATTTCTGAAGGTGTTTTGGGGCAAAAATAAAATAACACTTTAAATGAAATGAATGAAAACTTTTGTTTCATTAGCTTAAGCGACATGAAAATTTATTTATTATACTTATTCATGATTAATTTCAATATAATATTGATGTTAAATATTAAAACGTTAACGAGAGTTAAATGTAAATATTTTACAATGATTGTGACATATATACATTAATCTTTAGCATAAGCTTTGATATCGAAAACGTTTCAATCGTTTCAATAACATGTCCCCTTAGCCTTTTTCGTTTTCCGTTGACCGTATGTGTACGGTTGTACCGCGTACACAAAAATTTAATAATTATTTGCTTGATGAAAAGCAGTACAACAGCTGCAATAAATCATAAAAGAAAACCCCTCAAAGCAATCATCACCATGAGCAATAACAACAACAGCAAGAGCAACAACCATAATAATCATCATCGTCATTAACATGCGCATACAATAACATTATGATGTGGTTTGCTTGCGAGCAATTTTCCGTCCGTCCGTCCGTCCGTCCGCCTATTTTTGATGACTATGTACGAACGTGGGAGTGTGTTATGTTGTTGTTAAGTTGTGTGCTTCAGTTATTAATATTTTCATTTACATATTTTCTAAATTGTTTGTTAATTACACAACCTCAACTAATGACAATTCAAGTTCACTTAAAATACATATTAAAGAAAACATTTCTTTGATTTTGTTGCGTTTTTGTTTTTATATTTATTACCGCATGACGGGCAGACAGTGTAAGGCTGTTTTACAGGCTGATTGTTATTGTTCCGTATGTGTTGCATTATGCGTAAGTACGCACTGGAGATTTCAGACTCTACCCTATGGTCATATATTCGTTCTGTCTGTCTATTACTACAGTTGTCCGATTTATACTAGATTAACATGTACGCTCTTTATGAGGTCTCGAAATAATGAAATATTGAAACAGTTGCTCGCCCTTTATTTGAATACCCTTATCCTTTTTAGCTTAGCATTGTAAGATTCATTTCCTAAAATTGAACATTTCCATGCTCGAAAATCTATATGAATGTATGTGCGTGCAATCGAACGAATAGCAACTTACATTGGTCCCCCGAAACTACTTCTAGGACTCAACATATAGTGTACATCAACTGTTCTTATCAAACAGATTAAGTGCACAAGGGTGCTTAGGCTTACATAGCATGTTGCTCCTTTTGTTTTCTTCCAACCAATTTTTTTTATTACAAAATATGTCACTTTTTTTGAAAACAATAATAGGGTTTCAGACATTTCGATTCAAGTCGAATGTAATTTCTTTCGATATATGAAAAACAAACTCAGGAAAACAATCAATTTTTATGTTGCGTTTTTGTTTTCTTTTTCTGTTTTTCAAACAATCATTGTATTTGACTAAGTACGTAAATAATTTCCTTCTTGTATAGTCGATGTTTTTCTGATGCATTTTTATTCATTTATCATTTTGCAAAAAAATTTTCAATTTTCTCCATTTATTATCGTTAATATTCTTCCTTTCACGTCCATTCGATGATGGGTGAAACGATAACGTAGCGATGAATACCATGCATTGACGGTACCAAAAGCATCTCAATAATGCTGTCGCTGCTCTGCATCGCGTCTACTTTGATTTGCCATTCATTACGTTTCTGTATGTGTGCGTTTTCCAGTCTTATTGACTTTTAGCAGCATTTTACATTTTCCAGATGTTTGTTAGTTCGACATAAGCAAAAAAAAACCGCAAAATTATATACATTTCATGTGCATTCATTTGTTGGCCATTAAGTGCATCTTTTTTTTCTGTTGCCGCATGATGCTATAAATGGAATTTTCTGCCAAGTATGAATGTATGTTCATGTTCCGTATTCGTGTTGTATTTATTTGCGTATGGATCTTAAAAATAAATTTCGTTTAAAAATTTAAAGTACTTTTGATATCCACCGTACAATTAATTTGTGTTTAGGAGGAAGACAAGTTGTAAGATTTTTTTATTTTTAATAGATTGCTTTTTTTTTTATTTATTTACTTTGTGAAGGATAACCGAGGAGGATGTTCTATTTCAATTTAATAACATTTATTTACCTTCTATCGTAATATTTACTCAACACATTAAATAATTGTCAAAAGAAAAAAACAGTTACGTTTACTTTACGCAAAAAAAAGAACGAAAATGAAATGAAAAATTTTTTATTTTCCTTGTCCGTCCACCCCCACCTATATTCTCGATTGCAAGCTAACGATTTTATTTATCTATCAACGACAATGCAGCCAATCCGCCAATTGCTTGTGCTGCTATACAAAGAATTTTTCGTTATTTTTTCTATTGAAATGTTGGTGGCTAATCTCGTTAGGGGGATCGATTCGATGACAAAATCAAAAATAAAATTTGTTTAACAAATGAAAAACTTTCCTTATTTTTCAACATATTCTTTTAAATTTACGCTTTGCTCAAAAAAAAAAAAAGAAAAACTTCGTTAGTCCAAATATCATTCAACAAAAAAAGGTAAATTTCTGATGCTGCACTAAGCTAATTGTAGCTTCTCATTTAGCTTACAATATACGGGACACAAGCGTATCAGAAACAGTATGAATTTTTTTTTGCTTTTCTTCTCGTCCCTCCTTTCGTCTGTTGGCAATTATGATTGTGGCAAAAAAGCTTGAGTCGGGTTGCTGAAAATACCCTCAATGCTTGAATTTTGTATAATATTTTATTAATATTTTTACAATATTTCCTTTTGTATTTTTCCTTTAGACAAAGTCGTCCGTATCGATAGAACGCGAAAACAGTAGATTGTATTTACAATCTCAATGATTTTTACAATTATTTAATGGAACTTATCTCTCTAATGCTTATTTGCTTCGGATATCATTAATCTACTCTCGATGTACGACTCTCAATGTATAACTATTGTGAGGAATCAATATTCCTCAAGTCTATAGCCTGGGTTAAGCCGGTGTACCCAGGTGTCCGGTATGTTCCCTTTGGACATAATGATAAGCCACAATGTAGTTTTTTTCAATTCTTTATTAGCAATCCATATCAACGAAATAAACTAAAGGAAATAACTGTCCGTCCGTCTTTTCGGAGTCTTTTCACCTCTTACACACACATAATGTTCGCTCTCAGGCCCTCTTAAAAACGGATTCACACGGATAAAAAGAAAAACTCCGACGACGTGCGACTAACCTTGTCGCTGGGTAGATCACAAGAGAAGAAGAGGAAACGCCCGCGTTCCCCACTTGCTCTCTTTTCCGATCTGCTAGGTGGCGTTGCCACCATTTGCCATTTCCGTTTGTGATTTTCGTAGCAATAATTTCCATTTACTTTTTGATTATCAGTTCGTCACTAAGATCGCAAAAAGTGAACTGAAGTCTTAAAACTGGCTCCATATGTGATGTAATGAACTTCTTAATAATGTAAAAGAAATTTGTATACCGACATAGAAAGTGGTTCCTGTTTTGAAAAACAACGCAGGCCCGTCTCTATCCTAAAGTGACAAAAAAATAATGTTTTCTTAATAACGTAAAATTCCATGCACCGTGATAATGAACAAAAGTTGTTTGATATGTACGTATGAGTATATTACACAATTAATTTAAAAATGGAAGAACTTCATTCATGTTAATAAATTTAAATCTTTACATAGTAAAGATTGAAAAACTAAACTTAAAATGAGAAAAGTTTGTTTGTTTCCCTTCTTTCTTTCTTTTTGTTCTCCGTATTCATTGAATCTTGTGTCTGTTTATTGATACATTCAAAGTTTATATCGCTTTTCTTCGCAGTCTACCATAAAATATGACCAACTATTTTTACCTCATGGAGAGAGGGGAGAATGAAAATGTATTACTCTTTTTGTCTTGCTCTTAGCGCACCGTTTAGTAAAATATGTAACGCGCTGAATAACCAATAATTCGCGTGCAGTCCAAATTTCAAATCGAATTAATCAAGTTCGTCCATCTGGCGATGGTGGTGGTGGTGGTGGTGAAGATGAAAATTGTATTTCTAGTAGATATATTTTTTTTTTAGTTGATTTTTACAGAACACACAAGAGTCTCAGAACTTAAATGTATTGATGCTAAAAACTAAAAAGACGAACAACAAATGATTAGATGTCAGAGAGTTCGATCTAAATTTCTTTCGTTTAGTGTTTCCTGTAAAACTTTCTGTGACAAATATATGTTTTTTATAATCAACATGAAAAGTTTTTTGAATGCACATCGATCGGGTTGGTTTTATAAAATGTTATCTCGTATAAATAATAAAACGGTGTTTTCTCCGTGAAAATCAAAAATTGATTTTTATAAAATTTTTCTTTTCTTTTCGCGCTAATATTAATTTTCGTTAGGAGAAGAAAAAGATTTATTGAATCGTTTCATTCATGAATGCATTAATGAAAATATTTTAATATGAATTAAAATAATAATAAAAATGTTTCTTACGGTCAATAATTGCTAAATAAATGTCTGAGATTATATTTACACATACTGTGAGGGGAGGGGGGCCTCTATACAACACCCGCGCCACCCACGTACTCGCAGTAAAACGCATTAAAAATCTATACAAACAACAAATAACCGATTAAGATTTACATTAACAGAAACAAAAACAGCAACAATAACTGCAGTGGAAGTGTATGTAGCCTCATGACCAAAAGAGTGAAGGCAAACAATACAGCCGGTGGCCGCCGCCGGCTATGCATTATTTAAGAATTTTCTTACGTTTAGCTATAATTTTCCAGTTAACAAAGCAGGAAAAATGATGAAATGAAAATTAATGATTTTCTCTATACGTATATATATATATATATATATACATATGTATATACTTCAATCTTTGTGTATATTTTTTTCTAAATTAGTGAATATAATACATAAACCTATTTTCATATCTAACGAGGGGTAATAAAATTTAATTAAGTCTTTTTTTCCACAAGACAAAAATTTTGAATTTTTTCCTACTTTCTAAAAATTTCCACAAATGTTCATGTTTCTGTATACATAACATATGCCGCTCTTCAGTCGGGCGCCTTTGATTTGTTCGTTTGTGTTTTCTTTTATATCAGACTATTAGAATACGTAGATACACCAAATTTATTCTTACGTTTTTTTCAAAAATACTCGCATATGAACACTACATTCTTAAAGCTGTGGACGACATTCAGATAACAGAAATTCGGTTTCCGGTTACGAAAATGAATGAATTTTACTGGATTAAGTATAAAGAACATTAGACGAAAGCAAGCGGCGCTGCAAATGTAAAAAAAAAATGAACTTAGGAACGTTTTATTTACGTCTTTTGCCTGTATCCAAAGGATTCGCTCGCCACGTGTCCGTTTTATCTTGTTCTCTTCATAACACATTAGCAAGTAAAAAAAGAAAAGTCGATCGCTACCATTGTCGGCGTAAACTGCGCGAACGCTAGACTGCGTTTCTCAGCGATCGTATTAGATTCTTTGCCTTGATATTAATCCCACTTCGAATATGGATCCATAGAATTGGACACTGGCGTGAAGTTAATGACTTAAAATTTAAATTTCTTACGACTTTACAAATTGTCCGAAGAGAAAAGTAGCCGTGTTTATATTTTGATTACTCTTGACTCTATGAACATCTTTGACCTGAACTATCGAATAGTTGGTTCTAACGGATTCAAGTTAGTCATCGATACGGGCTTCAAACGCTAAATTGGCAATAAAAATATATCGAAATTTTTGATTTTTTTCCGAGATATTTTCATTCAATTTTTTCCCGTAATGGAATGTTTTAAAAATGGTGAAAACCATATCCCTTCTCAATTGAACGAAATATACGGCTGTTGGTCTCGATTTTACGAATTTTTTTTTTAACTTTATTAATTCTGTCAGGCACAACGAGAAAAACTGCGGAACGAGAGTAAATTTCTGGAATGACATCATGAATTCGTTAACTAACTAAAAAAGTTTCATTACTTAGTAATCGTAAGTTGACCAAAATTCGACTTGAAACTAATGAAAACTTTTTTCTAAATTTTTATTTCCCCACTTGTTTTAGTAGTTAGTGTAAATGACGGACTTCCTAATTTATACGTGCAGTCATTAGGATTGACTTTTATCACTTCAAATCGCCGAGACATTAACATTAAAATATTTCGAATTTTTTGTTTCTTTTTAAATTTTTGTTTACAATATATTATACATAATTCCCGATATTCGAGGGTGAGGCGTGATGCCCTTTTCTTGTTGCTGAAATGTTTGTCTGTCTCTTGAAATTCTCCAATATAAAGCAGAGAAACTTTTTAAAGTAAAGTTATAAACTATGGATCAGATTAGTTATGATAGCAGTTTTCAGTAAATAATAAAATTTTGAAAACCTTTGTTTAGATGTCAACTGAAATGCGAAAAAATAAACTCTTTTCAAGTCTTTTTTTTTGCCACAATAACGATTGACATAGATTACTTTGAAAACGATTGTGTTTTATTTTTCATTTATTTTGCAAAGATTTAAATTTTTTTGTTTCAATTTTAAAACAATTTTTTGATTTGTATCCGTACAATTTATTATATAAACTGGATCGAATATGCAAATAAATTAATGTTTATTTATTTTCTGCAATTTTCTGAAGAATGATCACAATAGTGTACTAATTGTGACAAGAGCAGAGTAAACAGCTCCTAGAATACCTTGACTTCCACCTTGATTTTTTACTACATCAATTGGTTTAAGATCATCGTCTGAATCAACTTACATCCTTCGGTTCCTCACTGCAAATATTTTTCCGCTGCATGTGCTTTAATTTGTTTTGGCGCTAAGATGAACGCTACTACCAATAAACCCATATATTCGAAAAGCTGTACGATAAACAACTTTAAAAATTAGGATTTATCAAAAAACATTCGCAAAAGATAGGGTTTCGGGCTACTAAACGAATATGGAAAATTTGGATGAACTGCAACGATTTGTCCATTGTTCATTTCCTAACTAAAATTATGAATTTATCATAAAAGAACGTTACACATTGCATTCTATTTTCGTTGACGAGCTGCCACTTCTTCCATCCTTTAGACAACATATGAAGAGAATCATGTAAAGGAGCTGTGCATAAAAAGAGTCACTTGTTCGGTATCGACCTTACAATAAGCAATAGATTGTATTAATCAGATGGAATAACTTGCACTGATAACAGCGGAGAGGACAGCACATTCCAGCTTAGTGCCACTAAAGTTCTCGGACCGTGTTTTGTTATGTGGGATCGAACTTCGTTGCGTTCACAAAAACTCACGATATCGGGACTTTTGATATTGTGCTGTTTTTTTATGTCCATTTCATCAGTTAGTGTAGTAGCTTTCCCTAACGACTGATTCCCATTTGGTTAGAGCAACCCACCTAAACTCCCTCAATCTGTCAGCTTTATCGTTTATGTTAATGTTTCGCGTAATCTTGGTATGACTTGACTCCGCCATAAATGCTCACACTAGGAAGATTGTTTATTCTTATAAAAAAGACTGTACCCTGCCTGAACAACTTCAAATTAAAACTTTTTGCAAAAATATCTTTGGAAAATAAAAATAAAACTAAAAAAGAAACTTCATTGCAGCTGAATTTTCTATTTTCTATTCAAGGCCGACTGTGTTTGTTATTATTTAAAAAGTAACTACACTGTAGCTGTCACGGTTTTTTTATTTTGTTTTTTTTTTCTGTTAACAGTAAGAGTTACAAATTCTTTTTTATTTTCTTTTTTATGTAAACAAATTAGATATAATTTGTTAGCGAAGCTCGAGTTAAAACTTTTATCATTAATTAATATTAGTAACGTTCATACGGCAGACTGGGATTACGACAAAAAGGCGAGAAAAAAAACTATTCAATTACTTGTGCAGCTGTTAATAGTCAGAGTGAGTACAAATAGCTCGCAACCATATTAGTTGTAGAATAAATAAGTAAGAAATGATGTATTTCTTGCCGACTTCTTATGAAAACATTTAAAATTGGAAAATTAATTAATCAAAAGCTCTGCATTTTCTCCTCTCTCTCGCAATTTCTCCGTATCTTTAAAACAGCATTCCACCTATCGGTCAACACCCACCCCCCTTTTTTTTTCCTTTCATTTGCATATTCGCTTTGGTTGGGTTACAATTAGCTGTTCTGCCATTATTTGTTTTTTTTCACACGAAGAAAACTTCCATGCGTACTCTACAAAAATGGAAGAAATCAACCACGCCTATATTACATTGTACAGTGGATAAATTTTTCTTCTTTGTTTAGTAATTCTTTTCAATATAAAAGTGTTGGTTATCAAGGATTCGGTTACAGCATTAATGCAGAGTAGGGTGTCAGAGGATCAAATATAGCGACCATCATATAATTTCCCGATATATATGCAAAATATCGAATCAAATGTAAAGAATACCTAAATATTTTAGAAGTACATTTCACAGGCTTCTTTACTGCCTACAAACTTGTGTACTGGACCACGGACCAGAATTTGCCCCTTAGAGTCGCACTAAATCGCCGTCTAATGGCAGGCAATAGGCGACCCCTTATATATCTTATAACGCTTCTTCTGCATGTGGAACATCACTAGATCACAAAGATTGTCATTTTGTTTTCATCTAATGAACAATTTCGCAGGTTCCACCTTTGAAAGCTTTTAGCTCAATCATGTTTAAATTTTTTTCCTTTGGTTAACTGCTAACAAAATCTGCAGCACACATTTGCAGGGTTTGTTAGTGTAGTTATGAAAAATAATGCATGTAATTACATGATAAAAATATTCATTTAAAGTGGCCGGCAATTGCGTCCACCTCCCCCTTATCTTAATTGTACTTAAGACATCTTTGTCTTGTTTTTTCTCAGTCAAACATATTTTCTATTAAATTAAATTATTGTTACTCTCTGCCATTTATATTTAATTAATTGAATTACGCTTTATTTTTCCTTCAAAGGAAAGCATTTGCATAGAAATTTTTTAATGCCTGCTTGCTTTTAGGTGGTTTTTATGATACTTTTTAATTTCTAAACACATAATATGCGGGCAGCTCTGCAGCAAGAAAACTTTCAGTTTTGCTTTGACTTTCCATTCCGAGGGAATTTGCTTGAAAGGCTTTCGACCAAAGAAAAAAATGTTTTTTTTATAATCTTAGCAAAATAATCTTTTAAATTTTGTGAAATTAAGTGCCAGCCAAAGCTGCTGCTCTAGCTTACATAAATACATCTTTGGTTTTCTTCCTTTAGAAATTTTTATTATTAATAGTTCCTTTTTATCGCATTTTAATTAAATCTCAATTAAAAAACGTCGGGTAAAGCGAAAGAGCTGTTGTTAGAATGGGTGGCGAGGGGAGGTTGAAAGAAAAATCAAAATAAATATTCTCAACTTCAGCAGCAGCAGCAGCAGCAGCAGGAACAGCAGTAGTTAAAAATCACACACAATTGTAATTATAGTTTAAAGTTAAGAAAATTGTGGCTATAAAGTTCTTGGAAAAGTTTTTGCAAAAACTTTATCCAGATACCAGGCCAAGAAAAAAGGAAAATGAACACGACAGCACCTTTGTACGTCTTAAAGCGAATCTTTGATACCCTTAATCGTTTGTTGATTACATTCATAATACTCCAGATTTCAAAGCATTTTGCAAACCTTTAGACACGATCTGCTTTGTCACAATTTCAAGTTATCTATGAAGTGCTTAACGATTTGCAATTTTTCCTGGTTGCAGAGAGTTTCTCACAAATTAGGGGCTAAATATTAGACTCCCAGTGAAGAGTATGCGAATGTTAGCAATTTGCAGAAGAAATCCAAAGCGATGATAAGATACACGTACGCGACCAAAAAAGATTTCATCAACGTATCTTCCTTTTTCAAAAAACTACAAGCAGAGTGATTACATTAACACACCAACTTGTACATCCACTCCGCCGTTGGGTATACAACCTCTTTGCCGGAATGTGGAGAAACAATAAGAGTAGAAATAGAAGAAAATAAAAACAAATCAAATAAAAAGAAATAATTAAAAGAACAAAAGTCATTCCTTATATGTTGTTGTCCTGCATGTGAAGGCAAAAGTTTTGTGTTTTGCTAAAATATCATAAGTGTTTTTCGAATAAGAAGAGTTTTCTTATAAATGTATGTATGTAAAGGCATTTAAAAAATATATTAAAAAATCTGTAAAATTTTCTTAAACATTTTTTAAATTAACATTAAAATTGAAAATGAAAAGTATACAGAAGTAGTTTACTATTGAAATCTAGGGCCGGAAATTATATCGACTCCGAAAGTCGAACTTGGACCAGTCAAACGCGAGTTCAAAATATCTATCGAAACATTTGCATAAAAACTTATCAAATCTTTACTCGAACTTTGTGTGACAAATTTGTCTTTAACCTTGAGAAAGGAAAGCAGTTGTTGTTCTAAAATTGAATTAAGAAGTAATGAAAGCTGATAAAAGAAAACGGCGACATTTTTTTAGTTAAGTTCAGTACATCCAACCACGTGAGAAGGCGGCTTTTGGTAAAGAATTTCGTGGCAAGCTAGGACATCGCATTTGAAAGAATTTTGGCGTTTCAAAGCTTTTGACCCATGCCCATTGACAATGCAACTTCGAGAAGTTGATCTTGATGAAAATTTTGTCGTTGAAAAGAATCTGAAAAACAAATCAAATATATTTTTAGTTCTAGCATTTATCATTCCATATAGTCACCGCCTTGGAAAAAGAGCCGCCCTATGTTGTGAAAACCATAAATTTCACACAGTTAATTATTCTGCTTACTTATATGTGACATGAAACATACGTAACCGAACAAGAAAAATAGCATAAAGTTCTCTTTCAACCACATATTATGTGTAAACGTAACAGTATTTATATAAAGCATTTAGAAAACAAAAAACCTTATTTGCCCTGCTCTGCCACATTAAATATGCAAACAGTTAGACTTAGACCTTACAACACCCACGCAGAAAAACTGTTTGCTTAATTTACAAAAAAAAAAAGTGAGAATAGTTGCTGCTATTTAGCAAAACGTACAAACAAGAAAAGGGTGGTGAGAAGGGGACTGCAGAAGCGGTCTTTATTTTTTTTTTCTTTTACAAAATCAACATCCACTACTACGAGTCTCGACACTAACGATAACAGCTTTGTTGACGACAGCAGTAGAGCAGGTGCTACAAAACTCGAACTTATATATGAAATGAAAATAAATGTACCATGAAACGACGGTTACTCTATTAAAACAGTTACAAAATTTTTAATGCTATTTTGTAATTCAAACGTTTGCGACTCGAAATAGCAGTCGAAAAAATACAAGTGTGACTACCGTTTGCTTGCGTGGCTTACCAAATGTTTCAGGCTTTTGAGGTTGACATATATGAGTTTATTGCAAATTGCGTTTATATGCAATATATCTGAGACCATACATGCATACGTACATACATATATATATATACCGCTTATAAGTGCAAGTGCAGACATAGAAAATTACATATGTTTGCGAAAACTGGTTGAATAAGTTTAATTACGATTCTCTCCTTTTTCTTTTTTTTTTTTTTAATTTCATAATTTTGATGAAAAATTTATGTGGTGGGAAAACATGCAGAATTTTGAGAAAACTTTATTGGACATTCATTGAAATACTTTTTGGTAAAAGCAAAAACGAGGAAAATTCCATTCACTAGAGTCAAGTCAGTCATTCATATTCATTCAATCTGCTTTGCTAGTCATCACACTTACGTAGAAAAAAAGAAAATAAATATTTTTTCTTTAAATTTAGTTTTTCTTTTGAACAAAAATTCAATATTTCCTGTTGAAACTCTACACCAAGTGTGGTATATAAGCAATCTATTATTATTTGTTAAATTAATGCAATAAATGAGTTTTAATTTTGTTCACAATCCCAACTCTAATGGCTAAATATGCTCCACTAGTCACTTGGACGACCAGTAGGATGCTATGCTTTAACCTATACATTATGTTATCGCCTGGGATAGTAAAAAAAAATCTTTTTCACAAAAAGTTTCGGTTGACCTGTCAAACAATAAAATTTTAATTGACAGTTAAGCGTTACATATTTAAAAATACGCGGATTGCTTTTTGTATGAAAGCTTTATAAATCATCCGTCCATGTGCTGTCAATTTTCATTAATCATGCCTGCAAACCAAACCCCGACTTTGCTCGTATTAAATAGCAATAGTCTTATATCCATTCCCCATAAGGTCTTCATTTGTTTTCGCTTTAAATTTAAAGTCTTATCGTATGCTTTCGCATAATAGAGACAGCGAATCCTACTTTTCGTTGTGGTCACTTCAATTAGCTGAAAAAGTTGCTTCTGCAAAAAACTTCCAGACAATCTTCAAACAATAAGTTTATTGATGACGTTTGAGAGTCGAAAACACCTGCAAAAGCAAAAAAAAAAATAATAATAAAAAGAGCAATCATTTCATAATTAATAAAATAATCAAAGACATATATTCTCATGTTAGAGTTCCACTACGAGCATAATTTTTGTTTAATTCAAGATTGAAAAAACTGAAAATGACAAACTTAGACATGACCAGGGATGGGGGAACCGCTTATGCATAAATTCTTGAATATATATTCACCCATGAATTTTGAACGTAATCATGAATGTGAGCACGAAGCACCTCTCCCACCTTAGAACATGCCTGACGAATGTGATGAAATAATGTACGCCTGGTCAGCGTTTTCTTAATAATGTGTGGGGGATGGGGACGGCCAAGCATTCTTCTGCTTCAACTCCTTTCGAATATAGTGTTGTTTTCCCTTCAGAATTGTTCACTTTCCTTTTAAACTTTTGAAAATGACTGTTCGCTAAATTTTGTTAAATCTTCTTGCATGTTTGACATTATGTTTCAACGAATAATGTTTCTTTAAAACTGTGTCATCCACTAAATATAAAGAAACTTAATTTTCTAATAGAAATGAATCTGACGTGCTCTTCGTCTTACTCAAGCATTTTAATGTAATTATAGAATTTTACAAAGATTCACTTTAATCCGAAAATCTTTTCATACGGACGGATGATGATATGAGCATTACGATGATGAAAACCTATCATGAGGAAATCCTTGAATATTAAATAAAACATTTTATCTACTTTGCTTGATGAAACTGTTCGCAACTCATGTAATATGCGTGAGTTTAGTGATATTTTGATGCAGTTCCTGCAGAAAGTTAGCTGGCAACGCCTTTTTCATACCGTTGGAAAGAGTCAGTCGTTCTCGGTGCTTTGACATAAAGCTCCCTAAAGAATTGCAAAGGTCAACGTTTCCATTAAATAACGTATTAATCCTTGCTTAGGTCTGACCCAATCACCTCCACGTCACACATCTTCACATCACAAAAAAGTCTGTTTAACGGCATACGTTCACTCTTTAAAAGATTTCTGCAAAATTCCAACCTTTGTTAGTTTTTAAGAGACATGAACGACATATGTTTTCGTAAAAATCAACAGAAAGATGAAAAATTCAATTCCAAATAATTTAACTCGTGTGTTAATTGAAACCGTGTTTCCAAATCTTGGGTGAATGAAAAGGTTATACCATGACCTGAATACTCTTTCGCAACACAATGCTCATCAACTCTGCGTTTTTAATAAGCTTTTTTTTTTATAATTCATAGTTTATGGTGTTCAGGGTGGTGGTGACTTTTCATTTCCATTTCGTTGCGGTTGATTGATGGATAAATGTGTTAATGCATTTTGAGATTACAAAGGCTTTTTGGCATCGTTCACAAAAGAAAAAAAAACAAAAAAAATGGAAATATGGAAAAATCATAAAATAAAGACTTAACTTTTAATACAAAACCACAAAATATTAACTTAGCGCGGAATTTTATTACCGCTCGTGCTTTTATGCGCTCCAAATATAATTGTGTTGGCATTGTATGTAGTATTATTAGCGGAGAAAAAGGATATAAATCATACTTCTTTTAAACACATCATTAATGCGAGTTTAGTTTATTGATTGATTGGTTAACTGCAATGAAATTTTTTAACTCAGAATTATTTAGTAACTAACCTTCATTCACAGACGACCGAAACACCAGCAAATAAATATGATCAAGTCGATTCAAGACCTTAGGCTTGTCAAAAATATATGTATAATTTGTAGAGAGTTTGATGTGCAGTTCCAAATTTTGTCAAAAAAAGGACAAGTCTAGTATTTACAAAAATGGCGATTGTTAGTTAAGAACCGAAAAAAGTCCCGAGAAGAAAAAAAGGAGTTGGAATGAACCAGCTACCGCTTTGTAATATGAAACCGGTGCACACCTACCGGTAGGTAAACGTGAGATCAGAGTTGCTGTTGTACAGCAAATACACTTCTATTGTATGAAAATGGTAAGAAAATATTTCATTCGAAGTATTGCCCCATCGCTAGCTATACATTTTCGCTGTCAGTCGAACAGTCTGGGTGCCCAAAAAAACTTTTGCTCTTTTGAGGCAAACTCGTCATCATCGAGCAATTTTCGTAAGTAGCGAAGTGTTGCCCGACAAGTGCGTGTCGTATCAATTGATTGATTGATCGATAAATCACATGGGTCAGCACTTCCCAGTTGAGCGTTTCGAACGAATGAATGGATGGATGTTATGTAAAAAGATTACCGTCTGTTGTTACCTCTTTTAATATTGGGTCTGCTTTTTGAACATCGAACGGTACAAATCGATCAATTGTTATGGGAAGATTTTGTTATTAACCGTTTCAAAAGATTTCATCAGCTCAAAATAGACCATTCAATTTTGATGTCAATCCAACACGGAGCATCATCTTTCTGTTGAAGTGATTCGGCCTTGCGGTCGATGTGAATGGTGCGCCTGCATCTGCCCATGACTTTTCATCCCTATTAATGATCAGATACAGAAACGAATTTTAAGCAAAAAATTAATACTACCCCCGAATCCTCTTTATTTGTTGGAGAACGCGACATGTTCGTCAAACCTATTATAAGCTATGCTGTTGTATGAAACTCGTATTATTGCAAATTGAAAATCTTTGTCAGATGCCAAAGAAAGAAAGTGGCGCCAATGACACGATTTGAAGGCAGCTACATCGACTGACAGTTGGATTCATCTGTATCTGTGAGCAAATTATGGCCTAATATTTCAATACCATACTTAGTATACTCATCGGTAGCTTCGGCTGTTTTTTGGTTTATGATTTAATGATTTCTTATTAAATGTTTGGTAGCATTGTACGCATAACAGTTCAATCGTATTTCGCTGATGAGTGAGTTATGCCTTTTTATGTCCTGTTATCACAATCCAATCCTAGGAGGAATATAAGTTTTTTGCTTATTTAGATGCTTCTTATTTCAGTAGTTAATTTTATTATAAATTCCTTAAACTTTGAGTATTGAGTCCAGTTGTAGTTCAAAAGCAATAATTTTATGCGTGAAAATTGATAAAGAAAAAAATTTACGGAGAATGTCAAAATAAAAGAGCTTTTGCTTGCGATATTTAATGATTTTTTCCACTACGTTGGCCTTGTTATTGTGTGGTTTGTTGTTGATCATTAATTGCAACTTGCCATTGACACATCGAAATTTCGCTAGTGTGTTGATTGTGTTGTTATTATATAAATATTTGTTTAAATAGGTAGCTTTGACATACATGTAAGGTGTCAAATGCAAATTAAGATGCTCTAGTTTTCCTTTAATTGCCGTTCACCAATGTTTATTAGTAATTTACAGAGAAAGGTTAATGGCGGAATAAATATAGAGGAACGACAAACGACAATACATCCATTACGACGCGCTAATCATGTCAAAACCTATTTTAAACTAAATATACGTATATTAAGTTAAGTAAGTAAGTAAATATGTATTTTAAGGACGATGTCAATATTTATTAATCACAGATAGGCTTTCAATTACGCTCTGGCAAATAATGCATCACCATGATGATGTGTGTGTGTATTATTTAAATTTAATATCTCTCTGAAAAAAAAAGAAATTAATGAGTTTTTAATTTAATATTAATTTCACTTTGATTTACTTTACGTATTTTCATTTTATTAAAAAAGAAATCACTCATACGCCCACCTACTATACCAAAAACAATAATATACGATATTGTTAAAGTTTCACTTACTATTCAAGGAAGCATAAAAAATAGTTTTTTTTTCGCTCTATAGTATTGGGAAGTATTTAAATATTACACAGAAAATATTTCATTTTGTTTACGTTTACAATATACTCAACGTATATGTCATAGTCGACAAATTCCATATGTTGTCATGGAAAAAAACCACTTGATGGGAATGGTGGCGGCCTACATTTCGTAAATTGACAGTCTGCTCTACCTCCCTGGTCACATGTATATCTACATCGCTTGCTTTTTTTGTGTAGAGAAATGTGCTCTTTATGAAAACTAATGGAATTGCGTCTGCATTAGTTTACACAAAAAATAAAAACTAAAAACTAAATACAAAATGATAATATATCTTAAAATATTTAATGTGCATGCGAGATAATTTAATGGAAATAGTGCTGGACAACATAATTTAGTTTAATGTGTTAATGCTTTCACAAAATACCTTAGATAGCCTTCCAGCAGCTACCCATGCCCAAAGTGTCGTTACCGTTAGTAGTTCTGTTCAAGTGAACTATTCGTAAGGAATGCGTTTATCAAACGCTGCTAAAAACATCTAGGTGAATAGATGGGCAGGAGTTAGTAGTAGTTAGAGAAAACGGTTTTCCATTACTTAAATGATAAATTTGGCAACAAGAGACGCTGCAAATTTTTCTGTTTGCCAACACAAAGAATAGATTTTTGTTACCCTGACCCGTGAAACAAAATTGAGCAAATTTTTGTCTAACTTTTGAGCTGCAAAAGCACGATTGTTACCTCGAAATTTGCCTTTCAACTCAATTGCTTTTACTTAATTACCTGTAATTTAGAAAGAATCCATTACCTGTTTAACTGTCGTGAGAAACGAAATTCCCCATGTAATGTTGGGTTCAAGTTGAGGGCCTTCCATGAACTTCTCAAGAAATTTATAGTTTCGGAAGTCCGCTAAAATAAACTAAACACCTTTATGTATTTTTCTTTCCTAATTTCAAAATGCTTAACCTAACTTGACCCTAGAATATTGTTTATATAAACATGTGGATGTTGTTCTGTCTATTTTATATTATGATTATATCGCATACTGCGTTGTTGCCCTTTGAAAGTTTTCATTTTCATCATATTTTGCACAAGTTTGTTCTCTCGCACGCTCGTAAAATCCATGTGCCAACGTTTTTTTGTACCGTCAGTTTAGAGAATAACGCCGAAAAGTGCTCTTCTCTTTTTCCAGCGGTTCAACTTGTAACAAACAAATACGGCTTTCAAGATCGAAAGTTAACTCATTGCTTCTAAAGAGCATCCGTGATGTTTGAAGTTTTTTCGCTTGCAAACGGCATCTCTAATATTACAAAGGAAAGAATGCACACTTGGCAGTATTGATATAAATTTCTTGGACTTTGAGATGAATTTATTAAAAACCAACAAAACATATCCTTCAAGTATAATTTTTCATTTTTTTGCATCAATTACGAGAGAATTTTAGGATTTCTGACAAAGAAAAACAACAAAGTATTCGGCGAATACAGATCTAAAGTTCGATCAAACTTTTTCGAAAGTAATCTAAATAGTGGATATCAAGAGATCCGTTCTGACACAAACGTCACTTATTCGATAATGCAGAGAAAAAAGTTATACTTTCTGTAAGGAGACAGAATTAGTTACTTATGATCCCGAAACCCTCAGCTGCTTTGATAGTCAGGTCGTTTTGCGTGCAAGATAAATTTAATTATTTAAAGGTTATTTTAGTTAACAAGACGCGATTATATGTCGGAAATATGAAGGAATAAATTAGCAGATTGATATTACTTATGCTTTAATGAGCACAAGCATCACGCCGCCTGCCTCTATCATCTTTCAAGATATACACGTTAATGTGGTTTTAAAAAGAGTCCTTATATTACTGAACCCGAATGAGTGACATGACAACCTTTTCTTTATCATGATTAAAAAGTAAAGAATTTTATACATAATAACCGGTTCAGCAATTCACGACTAAATCACATATCACCTCCCAAGAGGGAAAAGAGAACTGAACTCCTTTACTAAATATTTATATCATTTATCTTTTAAATCTAACACGATAACGTCAGTGTTTTGTTCATTAATTAAAATAGGTTCCCCAACGAATAGTTTGCTTTTTGTGCGCTACAGTAAGTAAACAGTGTGGCTATGCTGTCATGTATGCACATACATACATAAACACATACGTGCGAAGTTCAAGTTAATTAAAGTTTAGCCGCACTTGTTGTGACATTTTGACAAGTTTGCAGTTGATTTTCTTAGTAGTTAAACTTAACAACAACAAGAGCAAGTAATCAGTGACTGAAAAACCTACAGAGCATAGATGAGATGACTGAAACAGCGAAAGATAACTAAACAAAATTTGTTTAACATGTAAATGCAAGTGTTTGCGTATGTTTGTGTTTGTTTGTTTGTACGTGTTTTCTTAATTATATTGTTATGTTATAAGTATAAATAATTAAGCTCTCAACTCGGGCGTGTTAAGGCATGTTTTTTTCTTTTATTTATTTAATAAATGTTGTTCTTAAATAATTAATTTTAATTTAATATAATTTGCTTTTAATTTCGATTATTATTTTTCAAACCGTAATTTTAATTTCATTTATTTTCTCTTTTTATCGATTGCGTTCCATCTAAAAATTGAATACCACCACCCCCTCCAATAAAAAAAAAAAACACAAAATATGAAATATGAAATCGAAAAAAAAAAACAATAACAAAACCAATAATCCATGTGTGTGCATGCTTGCCAACCACCACCACCAACCATCCTGCTTGCGCCTCTTTCTCTTCTAACCTCTCCACAATCAATATCATCAAAATATCACCAACAATCATCACCAACTACAACAACTACCAACAACAACTACAACAATAATTTAATCATCATCAACTACTATTACTACTACTACTACCGTAAACCGTTATATAATTAATTGACAAAAATATAAATTTGTGCATGCATATGTTGTGTCTTTGTGAATGTGTGTATGTGACGCTATTAAAAAAATAATGACAAAAAATAAATAAATTAATAAAATATGAATAAAATAATAAACCAAAAAAAATTTGACAAAAATATATACAAAATGCCGAAAATCAACTCTCGTACAAATCGAACACGAAAACAATTTCTCTAAAACCAAATATAAACAACAAAACTAAACAGTTGGCTTAATATCACCACCTACAAATTTTGTTCAATTTAAAGAACCACCACTCTTGGGACCGGGCGCTGCATTTCCACCATTTGCTACACCAGAATTTCATCCCACTACACCGGAAAATTGGAAAGGAGCCACCATACATCCCACTGGTCTCATGAAAGAGCCAGCAGTTGTACCCGGCCGCAATGCCCCTGTGGCATTCACTGCACAAGGACAGACACAGGTACATAACCAAAAATAAACTGCTCTCAAAACCTCTTTCTCTCTCTTTATCTATCTATCTATCTATCTATCTATCTATCTATCCATCTTTCTTTCTTTCATTTTTATATCTCTTCCTATCTATCTATATATCTATCTATCTCTATCTCTCTCATATAAAACTATCATAATCAGATATCGAAACACTCATACGCTCCGCTCCGTATCGTAGGGAAAATTCATACGCAAAAGAAAAATATTTTACATAACTCATACGTCTGGCATTCCTTCGTATATGTTTTAACTATTATTGGAAAAGAAAAAAATGATTTTTTTCAAATCAAGTGCGCGTCTTAATATATAATAATTCGTCTAATTGCATTTTTCTTTTCTGTTTTATTTCTTTTACTTCTTTACACATTTTACAATAGGGGGCTGTCATGATGGTTTATGGCCTGGATCACGATACATCCAATACTGATAAATTATTCAACTTGGTCTGCTTATATGGAAATGTCGCTAGGGTAAGTCTTATAAACTTAAATAAGAGAAAAAACAAAACACTTTGAAGAAACAATGTTAATATATTGCTCCCAATGAACATAAAAAAATAATTCATCTCCTATCGCGCCCATAAACACTTCAGGTATTAGATAATTAGAAAATTTTGAAGCATTCAGAAAGCCGTGGTACTTTGAATCCGTGCATTAGTCTTATTCATGCCCAATTATAGAATGAAATTCCGTCTTTCAAACGCGCTCAAACGTAACACTAAACATAATGACAGTTTCTCCACAAGACAATATTTGATGGAAGAAATCATTCTTAAATGATAACGTCACTGTAAGGGCCTAAAAGAAAGAATTTTTTTAACAATTTTAATGGGTCAGAAGGAAATGTAGTAGAATAACAATATTTGAGGACTTTTAACATACATTCAACTATTAAATAAAGAATTATTTCGGAAAAATATTCAAAAATGAATACGTTCGCGATCATTTTGTATAGAATGTGGTAAATTTGAATTTCGCTAAATATATATCTATCGAAGCACATCGTATTCTTGGATATATTGTATTTTGTTTGTTTAGCGGGTATTTGAATGAAAAAGTTGATTTTCGACCAAAATTAAAGCAGTCTTATTAATAACACAATATTTTAATCAAGTTATTGAAAAAATCCTTCGTATTGTTCTAGAGAACGTTGTTTTAAAAATGTCATAAAAAATGAAAGAATGAAAATTGTTAAAGCTATGCTGCTTGCTGTTGTGAGAAATAATACCTCCAGAAAAACGCTTTTGAAATTTGGAAATACTTTGCAGACATGTTCTACCATATTTCTATTAATTTCTATTAGGTCTCATTTTTTTCCTTAAAGATTTTTTTTAGTAAAACGTGCCCCTTTGGCGGCATATGTCAAAGACAGAGTCGCACATTTTACACTTTACGTGAACTGAAATGACGAAGAAAAAGCAACAAAATACATAATCCCGTAATTGAGTTGATAATCAATTCCAAAAACTTTATCCTAAACTCTCCATTAGCGGTCATGCCACCTATTTTTGCTTGGAAATGCTTTAAGGTGGTCATGAACCCTGTCTAAAGACTTCAGTAAGGGCATTAGAAAAGCGAGAAATCAACACATAAGACATTTGGATTTAGTTTCATTCAATCCTAGCAATCTTTTTGGATCGCTTAGAAGAAGGTCCGAAATTTCAAGGGAAAAAATTTTTTTGCAGACGATGAAGTTTCAAAAATCTTCAAAGTATATACAAAAGCAAGTATTCAAAAGTATTCCCGTTTTTAACTGTTTCTAAATCATGTTGCTGTGTCCTATAAATAATCAAATTCTCTTCAAAGGAGATAGAGAAAGAGAATAAATTGGAATTTCTTAAATATTCAAATTGAAATAATGCCTTTCAAGTGTTGTCCTTGCAATAATTAACGGAATATCCATTAAAAAAATTAACTCAATTGATGTGATAAACTTTCATGAAATATTAAGCAGCCTAAATATTTTAATATTGATACTTAATTTGCTTTTCTTATAAAGTTCTCGTTTCTTTTCCGTTCTTTATAAGTTTTGACAGTCTTTTCGTTTTTGTAAATCTATAGTTGAGGGTTGATTTGGTTGTTTTGTCTGTTGTTCAGAGAAACTCTTATTTGTCTACTTTTGTACTTTCTATAAATGTCAAATAACGGTAATTAAGTCTAGAGACAAAAAAAGCTCACTTTTTTCTTACATCGAAATGATACAGAAAGCGAAAGTATGAAGTAGCGGCACTCTGAACTTAACTTAATATTGAGATAAAAAATTACTCTTTCTAACCTTTTTTTTCATATTTTCATGAATATAAATCCAAACAATCAAAACCTACGTACAGTCGAAAAAAATGCAGAATTAGCTTTCTTCTTTGATTGTGCTTAAATTATTTAAAAGCATTTGAAAACAGAAGCGATGCAAAAAATATTACATTTAATGAAGTATCTCACAACAATTGCCAATTGAAAATGAACTGATAGCGATTAGAGAAACTAAAAAACATAGAAAAACATTCGTTAGGAAAAATCACAAAGCAAATGAATAAAAAGCTACAATCGACTTTGTGTTGAAACTTGGAAAACTATTGTGTTATGTGAATAATGAATCGCTTGGTTGGTTTTAGCTGTTAATTGCGAATATCTTTGTAAATAGGACCATACTATTTTATTTATATATATTGTACTAGGACAATATTGTTTTAGAGAAGCATTTTAATCTGAAGTATTCATGGATCGTTATTATACTACTTTCAGTCAAGTGTAGTAATATTTTAGATTTCCGCTTTTCTTAATATGTTTCACTTATTCAATAGCAGCATCAAATGTTATGCAGGTGGACATTACGTTATATACAGCACTTAATATACAATATAATAATATATAATATATAATATAATATATAATATTATATATAATATATATATATAATATATTAGTATTTTGTTTTTATTATTTTATTTTAGAAATCCGGCAATGAGATGCCATAATTACGTACAAATTAAAAAAGAATTATTTGCAATCATAAACAGAATTAACAACGAAATTGATATTTGAAGGCTAAGCATTACGCTCAAAGAGTAAAATAACAAAATAATACGAAAACTAGAATACAAGTATATGCTAAATACTACGTATATAATTACGGCTGCACCTAAAGAGATATATATACACATGAAAGTAAACTCAACCCTAGCTTCGTAGATTGATTAGAAATAGTTTTCCGCAGCCAATTCCATGACTATAATAAATTATTATATATCAGTTGATGAGCACACTTTCAAATATAATTTAGAGGACTTCTAGAGTCCTAACGCTATCACTTTGTATCCAAAATTTTGTATGTCGAAAATAATCACTCAATTTCAATTGACCACAATTGCAACTGTTTGGTTGAAGCACCCGTAGGATCAAGACCCAGTGCTACGGACAACATAGTTACATTCCTATAATTCATAATCGAAGCCTGTGACGCATGACCATTCAAGCATATCTTTTCAGCAAAGGAATCGTAATCATATATGATTTGATTAAATTTTCAAGTATTACTTGGTTGACAAAAATTCATAAGCCAATTAATAGTTTTAATAGTTTAGTAATCGGTTCTTCAAGGTATGCTGAAAATGCCCCTGGCATCCAGAATTTTCACATATGCGTAATAAAAAATGTTGTTGTCGATTAGCCATTCTCATTGTGTAATCAATAATGGATGGAATATCTTATACACACAAATTTATGGGTGGTGAATATACAGAATATCGCATTTGGTAATGTATTTAATATAATTACATGAATGAATAAGTATTACTGTGAATCCTTTACCATCATACCTCGCAGCCCAGGTCAAAAAGTAAATAACAGAAGCCCTTCTCAAATCACATTTCAATCCAAGAAGCAGAACTATCCAAGCATCCATTGCTTAGTATAATCGATAGACCGTTTGAACGGGCAATACGGAGTAAGAACTAAATGCACCCATCACAAATATGCACTTCAGAAAGGCAGGCAACCATATCTTACATATAATATATGTTAACTAATTTCGGCGTGCTGAGTAGATTCTTAAAATTAAATCTTAACTTAAACGACTAATAATCAATGACATAACAATCTATTAATCAATAATCTATTAATATTATAATCAATCAATAATCTATTAATACTATAATTAATATAATAACTATTAACTAATAATCTGGTAAACAAATAATCCCATAATCCAATAATTTGGGAACTAATAACGCATCATCATACTTCTAATGTGATTAGTTAAATGAACGGATGGATCAAATGGGAAGGAATGATCATTATACAGTTTGCGCAGAACACGGAACGGATTGTAGTGTAGGTAGTTGCTGCGACACTGCGATAATCGTATTGGCACACAATGCCTACAGATTCTCGACCGTACATTGAAGGTTACCAAGTAACATAGACGAAGATATTTCACCCCTAGTTAACTTCGGTATGAACATAACATCTCACGACGTTTGATAAATGTTCATAAGTCGGTCAGCTTTAATCTGTCTTCATAAGGTGGGAGGAATAAATTTGAATCCCAACACAAAGAAGATACGTTGAATTGATTCCACAACGTCAATATAATATTTGTAACTTGGTGACCAAACAACTGCTGAATAATCAAGAATCGGTCTTACTAACGACGTGTATAATCGTTTAGAGACATATGAATCGGTGAAATCTTTTTGACCATCGTTTAATAAATCCTAGAATAGATTTAGCCTTATTTATTGTAGTCTAGAAGGGAAGTATAATAATATATAATATGATAAAAGTCCCACTTTCCACATAGCACACGTTCAAACTTCGAGGCTACTAACGAGACCAATAATCCGACCATATATTCCTAATTGAAAACGGTAGATTATTAGATCTTAGCTTTGCAGATATAACCACCTTTCCATCTAGGAAGCCTCGGTTCCTACATTTAAATTGTAGGCAGGCTAACCCGTCGAACTGCTTTGGCGCGTGTTAAATCTCACTCGGATTCACGCAAAATATGTCTTTCAAGAGTGAATAAAAAGAAAAACCTTTAGATTTAAAAGTCTCAGGTCGAATTTCATTTAAAAAAATTTAATTAAAAATAATTTGACTTAAACGTAAACGTACTTTACACACACAATGCAAAAACGAAAGCTACATTTACATAAAAAAAAACTTGAAAGCATTATAAAATAGTAACAAATTCACGAATAAAACTTATGATTATTCATAGAGTAATGCGTAAAAGACAACAAAATTTATCTTCATTCAAAGTTTGCAGATAAATAGAAAGAAACCTTGAAGGCACGTTTCTCTTTTCTTTTTTCTTTTTTGTGAAAAGTTATACAAACAC
This sequence comes from Glossina brevipalpis, assembly GCA_000671755.1. Classification (NCBI taxonomy): domain Eukaryota; kingdom Metazoa; phylum Arthropoda; class Insecta; order Diptera; family Glossinidae; genus Glossina; species Glossina brevipalpis. The sequence goes on from KK351061.1 coordinate 878,553, forward strand.
TAAAAGAAAAGAAATAGTGAAATGGATAATCGAATACCTTTTTTTTTTGGTTTCTATTCCTTTGCTTGCCTCACCCAAGATGGGAAAATGTTCTTTACATTATGATGTTTCTAAGAATTTATTGACTTATGTTCAATATAACTGAAATATAATCATTTATAAGCACGACTGAGCACAAGAATATTTTTTAAACTAAAACCCATTAATATCATTATCTTGCATTCAATCGTCGTAAGCTGTGGGCGTTGAAAGTAATTCATTTATTTATGGATTCGTCGTCAAACAGCACATGTTTGTTTGCCATGCAATAAACTCTTTAAATATCTATAAATGACAAGATATGTTTTTATAAATAACATCATCATCATCATTATCGTTATTTCGTGTTTATAAACACTTTTCACATACACACACACACATACACAAACTAAGTGTAGATTACATTATTATTTTAGTAGTAGATATCACTGTGGTGTCATTAGAGCAAACATTCACTTACCAAAAGTTGTCCCTTTTATTGTTCTCTTCTTCGCTGGTATAAGATTCTTTTCTTTCTACTGATTATAGTCAATTCTCTTGTTACTACTACACTTATCAGAGGGTATACATTAAATTTGTCAAATGTTTGTAACACACCATCCTAAGCGCAAGATGCACGAGTAGTAACGAAACATATGCAAGGAACAAATTCGATTTCGTTGTAGCCATCTTCGGTCGGTCTTTGAAAGTGATGATTGCGCTTCCGAAAAATTCTCACAAAAATGTTTATCTTGTTTATCTTGTTTATCTTGTCTCTCTCTCTCTCTCTCTCTCTCTCTCTCTTATTACAAATTGTTGTGATTATTACACTAGATTCTCAAGGAAATATTAAACCAACGAAAAGGATGATATCAGTTAGTGCTTGATGTCAATGCATATGGAATTGAATGAATTGAATGAATGGCTTGAATGCATGAATATTGATTTCTTTAAAAGTTTGCTTTTTCCCAAGTACAGCATCAGACAAAACTATGTTATTTACGATGAACGTCTTAAAAACAACTTTTCATTATAATGGTGCCGGATTTTGGCATGTGCCCGATAAAGCGATATTGCTTTACTGATGGATTCCTCACAATCCTAAAAATTGAGATATAAAATTAAAACTCAACTTATAATATGTACTCTTAGTTCAGTCCGGATCATTTCAAAGGCATGTGGATTTTTTCAAGGCTATAATGAACAAAAATTGAATTAAATTCAAATGGAAATTAGTCCAGACGGACCAGCTCGCTCCCAAAGGCAATTTTAACTTTCTTCTCTGACGTATTGAGCTAATGGATATTTAAGGCTCAATGCATGGCTCTTTTGCTTATTTCTTGTGTTTATCTTAAATGCTTCAAATGCTATTGTTCTTTTCCTTCAATGTACTCTGGGATTGCTTGTAAGATGTATCAATGAACAACATTTAAACAATGCAGCACTCACTACTATAAACTGAAGCGAGTGAAATAAATCAACATTCGGGAGTCGTGTGAGGTCACAAATGTAATAAAATATGTGTTAGTAAAGAAAACTTACTTTCTTGAGATTTAATATCACAAATTATCAAAAAAAAAAAAAAATCCCCAAAGAAAAAGCAAAAAACAAAAAGCAACTTTCCATAGTGAGTGAGAAAACACGGATGTAAGAAACTCTCTCAAGCACTCTTGCGTAATCTTTTATATTTGAAACAAAAGCTGTTTATTTAGAATTTAATAATTTTAATGTAAACTCTTTAGTTGTTTTCTATTGTTTTGTTTTCTCTTAAATATTTATTAACCGATATTTTGTATTGTATTGGTTTTCGTCATTAATTGTGTTTTATTTTTTTTTTATTTTTTTTGTTTTGCTTTGTTTGTTTTAAATAATAACCATTCATTTCACGGTATTAATTTTTCATTTCATTAATCATTCCTTCAGGACATTTATATTAATTTATTTTATTAAAAAAGATTAAACATGAAACACAACTGACATTTAAAAAGGACGTCAATGATGAAATTGTACTTTTAATTAAAAAATAACAATCTTCGTTAAACTTTATCTCTTAAAACCTTTATAAAACCATTATAAACATTTTTTTTCCCCCCGATTATTCGACTTTAATCGACTTTAACAAACTGGAAAAAATAAGGAGAAATATTAAAAGAAAAACAAGAACAACGACAACAAAAACGCGTGATAGCACTCGTAAGAGGAGACAATAAGTGTTGCGTTCATAAGTTCTCACATTAAAAATGGCATCTCCTACGTCCCAGTTGTGAATTTTGTTTATCGCTCGATCCGCTCATTCTTTTTTATTTGAAAATTAAACATTTTGAATGATTTCGTCGTACAGTCCACCTTTTTGTGGACCTTCAATGCAAAAATAACAATTTTGCTCTTGCCGCGAATGAAATTAATTCTTTCTTCGATGCTTCTTCTTCTGTAATAAAATTGTGAAATTAAATTTTCTCTTCTTAAATTATGCAAATTATGCATTCTTAGTTTGTTTTATCTATACTTTTCCAAATTCCTAGAAAGTTTGTATGTATGTGGCTATGTAATCACATTATATTGTACATTGTTACATGATTTATACATTAACTCTTCATGGATATATACACATATATATCTGTAATCAGATTCATGGAATTTTTGATTTCATTATTATTACGTAGTTGTTGCTGTAAACCACATGCATACTTTTGTATGAATAATGATTTCGTTTATTTATTGAATTTTGTTCAACTGTAAACATGTTTACTGTACACCAGCTAGCTATGGTTACTACCGCAATCAAAAATTATTATTTTAACTACAACTTATTTTAATGATGATTTATATCATAGATAGAAGGGGGCCATAAGTTATATACGTACACAAAATGTATTGAAATGATTACATAGCCTTTGAGGAAAAACTCTCTTTCTCTCTCTCTCTCTCTCTCTCTCTCTCTCTCTCTCTCTCTCTCTCTCTCTGTCTCTCTGAAGTGTTATCACATAATATAATAATTTTCATTATTGCTCTGTTTTAAGCCAAATTTTGTACGCAAAGCTCCGTCGATAGCAGAAACAATTTCTTTGAAGTAATGCTTTATTGCATCACCTAGGCCTGGCCTAACAACCATTATCTCATGTAATTGAAACGAAATTTTTAGAAAGTTTCTCGGTTTCATGCTTATTTCTTTTGCTCGTTTATTAGTATTCTGTTAGTACCATAAATGCCTGTGCCTGTCTCTGTCTCTAATACACAAAACGTATTTTCTTATTGGATTACCCTAAGGTAATATCACGCATTTTATCGAATCTTTGTAAAACAATATTTTAAAACTTGATAGTAAAAATAAATCAAGTGAATGAATGTTATTTTTGTGGGCAGCATTCTTGATGCCCATCACATCAACTCGATACAATACAACTGTGATGTATTTTATCAAACATGGGCGCGTTGTTCGAAGGAAGTGCTTTTTTTTTTATACGCACTGGCCTTTTAAATGGTCCTGCAAAGCAGTGGCATTTATAATATGCAAAACAGATCGGGGCTGTTTTCAAATTTAATCCTTGATTGAACTTAATTTGAACTTTCTATCCGAACTTTTTTTGGAACGATAAACTTTTGAACAATTAGAGGAAGGACGTACAAGGCCATACCGATTAGGAATCTTGCGCTTATAAAGAATATAACAAGTGTATACCTCGGAGTGTTGCAGGCCTGTTGTGTATGCGTTCTAAGCGGCAGGACAAGCATAACATACACTCGCTCTTTGTAGTAGATATAAAAATATATATCATCACCATACAGAGAGTAACACTTGGATAACATTCTTTGCCGTTATAAATAGAGAGACAACACCATGGTCTCCTATGACAATTGGATGCTGCTTTAACTCTCTTAGGTTTAGGTGGTATGCAATTACGTCCATTAGTAATGCCTTTCGTGCAGTCGCAAACTATTCAATTCTATTGTATCTGGCAGCAGTTAATGTGAACTGTGAACCTTTACCGATGATACGATTGTTTTAGTCCACCGAGAGCAATTTCATCAACTCTCTCTCGCACATTTTATTTAATTCTTCTATTCATGTACTTAGGAAGCATGTTAACATGTGTATTTATCACCTCAGCATTTGTGTGTTGCATTCAAGTGTCACTTGACTGCTTATGACAAGAGCGTTAACATCAACATAATAATCATCATCGTCACTCTGCTGCCATCATGTAATCACACATGTATGTGTAAGAGACAATTAGGAAACATTAAGTCTTAGTTTGCTTCTGTTTTTCTTTTTTTTTTCTTTTTTCATTTGCTCTCTAGTCTTAAACATTAAAGTTTAGTGAAAATAATGTAAAATAGAAAACAAGAACTGTTGGCTGTAACACATGTAAGAAGATCCCCCGGCACTGCTGTAAACTGCATACTTATTACAAGTAAACTTAACGACTGACAAACTGACACTGTTTTGAAGTTAATATTTGTAATTGTTGCCGTTTGGTTGACTGTTGATAGCGGGGTGACCTTTTCAACAAATTAAATATGAAGAAGGAAGGGGGAGAAAAATAAAAGGCTCGGGTTAGTTATAGGATCTGTTTTTACCACCGTTATCCCCGGCGTTAGAAACGCCCCTATCACGACGAAAAGGGAATAAAATTTAACGTAATTACTGCTAAGCAAACAATAGCCATACATGGGAATGCATGAGGTAGGAAGAAAAGCGGGTGAGGAGTTTTTTCTGCTTTTGTGTGCTAAAGTTGAATGTAACGTACGCGTGAATATAGCCGGAGTCATGCATTTAGTAGAAATCATATGGAATTCTTGTTTCTCATTTTGTTTTGCAGGCTTTAACAGCAGTGTTTGCAGGGTATGATGTTGTTTCAAGCAATTAAGTCCAATTAACACATAAAACGGTCCTTTTCTTCTATCCATCAGGAAAGCTCATCAAATTTGAAGGACTTTTCTACAACTCCTTTTTTGCTTTGCTCTACCTTGTTACAGTTAATATTAAATTGTAAGAGAATACGTGATAGCAGTAACATCCTGACATAAAATCGAAACGACTCCATCGTGTGCTGCTTTTCCTATATAATACAATGCGACACAGTAAAGCGAAAATCATTAGCATTCCGTGTATAGATACGGGAAAGAAAGGAAAGGGAAAGGAAAGAAACGTAAGAAAATATGTTCATGTTCGTTTATTTGAAAAATATATGAAAAAAGAAGAAGAAGAAGGAGAACATGAAATATTACAAGTTGTTGCCAAAGGAATACTAGTGGATTTCTCAGGAAGCAATTTTAAGTAAGCCGAGCGAAAAAAGCAGAACAATAGTGAAACAAGCGACAAAACTATAAAACAAAAAAAAAAAGACTTTTTCTTTCTGCCTTTTTTTTTCTTCATGTTCCACGTTCATGTTTTTCTCTTTTTTTATTAATTCATTCTTCTTATTCTTTTAAGAATTACTTTCGAAAAAGCAAAATCATCAAAAATGTTTCATACGCATTTGCTCTTTCACAAGCTTCATAAAGAGAATATCCGAGTTATCCCCAAAAAATGAAAGATGAGTGACAAGGGACAGAGTAAGACGGGGTTAAATAGAATTTATATGACAGTTTTCCTTAAAAGGTTTCCATTTTCTCTTAATAACTTACGAAACTTATGATATCTGCACCGTAAGCTTTCTTTGAATAGTGATTTATGACATTTTTATTGCTTAAATCGTGAAAAAGAAGTTGAACTGAATATGTGGATGTGTAGATATACACATCCTTAGCTGTTACGATTTTTAGGTCGATTTGTCTGCTTTTTTTATTTATTTATTTTTTTTTCTTTATAAACAAGTGTATTAAGGGCATGCAAAGATGAAAAATAATGAAAACAATTCTTCAATACAATTAAATCTTACGATTCTCCTCATCTCTGCAATCATGTAAAGAACAAACGCAGCCGAAAAGGAAAGCAGCAAATTTGTACAAAAAACTTCAAAATACACAACAACCATTTTTTTTTTCTGACGCTCGCTCAAACTTGGCTACAATTCTTGCAACCTAAAACAAGACAGCAACTCAAAAAAACTTACAAAAACTTGAAATAAACATTTTTTCATCTGACGCTAGAAAATAATTTTAATTGTTGTAGCCTAAAAGCAGACAGCAATTAAAAAAAGATAAGATTCCTTTAAAAATATGCAACAGAAATTTGTAGGTTATTTTCATATTTTATTTGGAAATTTTTGAAATGAAATAAGATTTATTAAGACGTCTACTCTTAATAACGACAATAAACCACAAAGAGAGAACGGACTCTTGCCTAAATGCGGCCTTCAATTTCTCTTTACTCTATGAATTAAATATAAAATTCCAAGTACCTATAACCCGGTCCACCTATTTATCCGTGCGCAGATGATCACAATTAAAAGACGGATTTTGCAATTCTATGGAAGCTCCTCGTGATGATCTGGATGCATGTCCCAGGTTTGTCCTTTGCTGGCGAATATAATTTTCTTCTTATCATATACTTGGAAAAATTCATATCGGGACCTCTTCTAGAAGGTCTTTAATATGCTATGGTAAATGTAGCTCGTTCTGTAAAAGTAACAAAGCTTTTGATATATTCGAATCAATGCAAAGCATTGAAATGTTTGATTTAAAATTTTTGAATTTGGGACCAAGGTCAACTTTTGGTTACAAAAGAGATCATATCTCATCTTTTGTATATGTTGCAAGCGAACTCTTATGACTTTCCTTTTTTGCCTCTAATCGATGATTATTATGAATAAGCGACTTGCTTTGGAGACGAAAAAACAATAACTGACAACGCGAAAGTTGTTTATAGCCAGGAGCAGCGTTCAAAGTTTAGCTAGACTAAGGGAAGCGTGTATTATTAAGAGAGATATTAAGAACGCAGTATTATTAAGAGCTTTTTTGCACAGCTATCGATACTTCATTGCTAAGCGATTTGAAATTTTCAAAAACTGATCGTCCGTCTTAGTAAAAAGTTATTGAATATTTTTTCATTTTTTTAAGGCATAAGTGAAAGTGAACTTTGTTAATTTATGCATATGCGCGCATAGGCACACACCTACCGGACGCACTATTCAGCAACCTACTAATATGTAGTATCGAGAAAAACCAGCTGTTAAAACTTTTTAAACGATCATAATGCAAAGTTGCGCTGTAAAATGCAATGAACCTGTTTACACGCCGTGCTTGTGTATTATTTTGTGTATTATTTTGAAATCGCACGCTATGCGATAATTGCGTGTAATAGAAACATACAAAGTATTTATGGTTAAGTGTGTTTTTTCGGCATGCATTTGTGTAAATGAATGCTTGTTCGTCGACCAACCAGGCAAGTATTTGCAAACTCGTATGTTCATACGGTACGGTGCCAGTAGGATTGGCGAACGGACGATTGGACTGACAGACCAACAATGAAATATTTTAGTTACACTTGTGTGTTTAAAAGGTTGTCATTATTTATTTTGTTGTTATTGTTTCTGGCAGAAAATTGACCAAAAAACAGATTTTTATGTTGGGTAAAGTATCTCAACAGCAAAAACAAACTCAGTTACACTTTAGATTTGTGTATGTCTAAGCGTGTCTATGTTCTGCCTGTGTGCATATATAGAGGAATAGTGTGTTGTAGTTTTCGGTCCATGTTTGATGGTTTATAGTTAAAAATGCGATTCAATTGAATTGATTTGATTTCAGTTTTGTTTGCATTTTTCTTTTGCCGAAGCAAAGCAATCAGGCCAACGCAGCCAGGAGGGCATTACACTATCAATAGTTAGTTAGCTATGGAAATTGTTCAGTTTCTTTTTCTCAGCTAGCTGCTGCCACGCAAAAATGATTACAAATCCAGTTTTGTGGCAGCAACTAATAGAGCTAACAAAACGTACAATTTTTCAGTTCATAAACCTACAAGCATAACGTTACGATAATGATGATGGTGTTCATTACCATTAAGTGGCTAATAAAAATCGTAAACAACACCAGCAGCCGCAGTAGTAGGATCAACAGCTATACTCCCATAATTACAATAACATGCTCGGTCGTGTTCGCTTGAGTGCGTATGGTGTGTGCACCCCGCATGTTACGAAAGACCATAATTGCAATCATTTTAGGAAAAACGCTATTACTCCACAGCCACTTTGAAGAGATTTTGAAGAGAGAAACCTTCTGTCTGTTAAGCTTTTAATTTCTTAACTGTTAATTTCTTGCTTATTCTGCCTATTAATTATTTTGTTGTTATTGTTGTTGTTGTTGTCGTTGCAGATTAAGTTTTTGAAAACCAAAGAGGGTACAGCTATGGTGCAAATGGGTGACTCAGTTGCTGTCGAACGTTGCGTCCAACATTTGAACAACATTCCCATCGGCACTAATGGCAAAATACAGATTGCTTTCTCCAAACAAAATTTCTTATCCGAAGTTATAAATCCATTCTTATTACCCGATCATACACCCAGTTTTAAAGAATACACAGGCTCCAAAAATAATCGTTTCCTGTCACCGGCTCAAGCCAGCAAAAATCGCATACAACCACCAAGCAAGGTAAGCGATGAACGCAATAATAATAAAATTAATTTAACACATTTTTTAATTAAATTTTGTATGATCACCTTTTTCAGATTTTACATTTCTTTAACACACCACCCGGACTCACCGAAGACCAATTAATTGGCATTTTTAATATTAAAGAGGTACCCGCCACATCGGTGCGTTTATTCCCTCTCAAAACAGAACGTTCCTCATCCGGTCTTATTGAATTCCCCAATATAGCTCAAGCTGTTTTGGCCATCATGAAATGCAATCATCTACCAATCGAGGGAAAAGGTAAGCTAAGCTATTACTTTTCTCTTCAATTAATAAGACTTCTCTTGACATACGATTAAAATCGATTCAAGCTGCCCTAGCCTACGTCAAGTGAGTAAGCCAAACATAGTAATGAGACTACAGTTAGGTTAGACACATAATAAGAACTGTGTCCTATCGCATTTTTATCCTCTGAGTATGAAATGAATTTACTTATTATTAATGTCTAAAAGAATTTGATTTATTTCGAAAAAGCAAAAAAAGGAATAAAGGATTTCCTTTTAAATATACTCGAAACTATTTCATCACCATACTTGTCTGCAAAGAGCTCATTGAAATTTTTATAATCTGCCCATAAGTGATTATGATCAATCGCTGCTTTGCACCATCTTTTCTATTTTGGCAAATCCCGACAAATCCTGATATAAATAACAGTTTTCTTTATTCGCTTCGTCAACATGTTTTTTGAAAATATTTGAAAATGTATAGTTTCGAGCCGTTAAGATTATATTTCCGGCTAATGCTACTTCAACTAATTGCCGAAGGAGTAACAAAACAGCTCTATAGGGATCTTACTTCGTTCAAACTAGCATAAGTAACGTGGTGCTCTCAGCAAAAACGGTGATGATAAACGATGATGAATAAATACTTTCAAAACATGAAACGAACAATTCGAAAGCAGGAATCAGGTACCGCCCGCAAACTTTGCAACCAAGAGAGGTCGAAGATATTGCCCTCTGTCTTATACATATGCAAAATGATTGGCGTTATCTTTAAAGAGTAAGCAAAATGTTTTATATTTTCTTCTAATGCCGCTATTCGACTAAACTTCGGTTGATGTTTGCAGTAGAATATAAGAAGTGCGTGCTGCCTTTTCTATAAAAACTTCGTCTAATTTTGTGTTCTACAGAACGTATTGGTTTTAACTGAACCCCAACTGCTTTACGAGTACATTTTTCAATTTGTTTTGAAACATTTTGTAAAATATTTTTTTTATTTTCCAAAACGTTACTTATCTACAAATAAAATTTATTACATTCTTGCTTAGAGGAGTCTACTGTTACAAGCTGTGGCTGAAGCAGTTCATTCAAAAAAGAAAAAATCTCTTTTTTTGTGTGGCGAACAGTAATTAAGTGTAAAATTTGTTTGAAAACTGTGAAAAAAAGCAGAATTTCAAATTAGTTATAATAAAAAATTGTACAAAAACAATTGGTAACACTGCGGAATTCAGTGGAGAGAAAATTAAAGCTAAAAAGTACCAGAATAATTCACTTTCAATTGAATCTAAAGCCGAAAAGAAGGAGTAAGCATGAGAAAGTGGTTATATGTGTCATCCTAAAATAAAATATATAAAGATTAAACGAATTAAAGAAAACATCAAGTGCAATTTAGATCTTTTTCTGTTTAATACGTGTAATTATGTTCGTAATGCACGTATCTTAATAATATAATCATCTCGATGGATCAATCAATTATCAATTTTAATAGTAAGGCTATGAGTCACACATTTCTCCTTTGCTTGGAGACTTTGATTGAAAGAATGCATCAATATGCAAAATGCCTGGCCCTTAGCTGGATTAACTTGAAAGCATTAAAAAGTGCCATTAACTAGTCGTAAGCTCGAATTTCTGATTGGCCACTTTTACATTCAGACGCTCCAAGAACTAACCGAGCTAACCGAGCGCAATCAATTTAGTAGTTTCGCTCTTTGGTGGAGTTTGCTCCTCAGATGTCTCTGGCCACACAACAATGTTCCCATGTTAGTGTGGTCTTACAATCGCAACCCTTCATGCTCACAATTAATTGGCGAATTTCCTAATGTAGCAAATGCCATCAATCAATGTGGCACAAGTACAATCTACAAAATCGAATAGTGGCTTAACTTAAGAAGTGCTATTCGAAAACCGCCGTATTTTTTTAAAGTCGGTAGCTTTCCAGAAAGCTATTTTGACCTATTGAATGTACCGACGACGCTCTCGATCCATTTTTTGTTAACATGCAAGAACAGTACGTAGTTGTCGTGCCTTTAGCAAACTGTAATAGGCCTCTTCAATGGAGGAATACGTTCATCGAGAGAAATCCCATTCCCTCCTAACTTATGCAGGCCAAATAGGAATGTGTTAATGGATTATGGCTGGACGATCGTTGATCGGCTGTTTAGCGTCATAACAAGAACAGCATAGTCATTGTTGGATTGTAAAATGTTCGGAATCCACTCTACGCAAACTGCACCATTGCTAGCAGCTATGCGCATTCAACTTAGTGAAGATTACTCTCTTCGATCACCATTACTTAGGTAAACTATTAATTTTGTGGTTATATTACGCAAGGACTGGAATTCAAAAACCCGCTTTCAAAAGCGGAATTGTTTCGAAACATCTCTTCTGCCGCTAACGAGCTTTGAATTGCATAATTCGCCTAAAAAAGAAAAGGGAAAATCATATTTTAACGGTCTTACCAGATTGTAAGATCGCAGCTTGTGGTAAGGGCTTTCAATATATGCTTTAATGCAAGTAAATGCACGATTTAAGATTGAATTTATAAGCAACTACGAAATGGTATTACAAAGCGTGATTTAAAGAGAAGAAACAGACATTTTGATTAATTTGTACAATTGTGAGTGACGTTAATTTGACAATTCAAGTACCGAAGAAAAGTTAAATTACTTGTTGAACAGTTAATAACCTCAACAAAAAAGAGGCGCAAATGCTTCTAATGAAAATCACGACTAATAGACTAATAAGAGGAAATACAACTCTATTCCAAAGTTGATCGATTTGACTTGTTAATCGAAAGCAGTTCACCAAAGTACCTTCAAAAATGAATACAAATATGGGATTTCTTACATTATTTTGGAATGCAAACATAGATCGAATGGTGTGGGATATGGATGACTTGTATTGTTATGGCGGACACATTTATTGTTTGGACTTACTTGATGACTTTATTTGGATAAAAGATTATATTATATATTCTTTGTCGTTTTTAATATATGATCCTTTAAGATTTTAAGTTTTGAGGAGAGTGTACCGCTGTGCAAACAATCAGTGGGACTGTCTGTAGTTTTAGCATCTAACACCTGCGCGTGTTATTCAAGATGTACTTACAAATCGAAAAGCAAACTTTTAATCGATTATCAAATCATATCTGCTTTTTTTCCAGGTACCAAATTTCCCTTTATTATGAAATTATGCTTCTCCTCATCAAAATGCATGAATGGTGCTTGGAATAATGCCACCAACGAAGGCATGATTGAAAAGGAGAATGATGCTGATTTAAAAGGGGATGTGTATAATTGAGTGAACCTAATACAAGTCTTGTAAATTCTCTTTCTTATCTGAAAACAGCAACAACAGCATACACAACGAGAAACCTGAAGAGATAAAGAAAGAGAGGCAAACATTTACAAGGCATTGTATTAACACAAAATTGAAATATAAGCAGACAGCATCAACAATAACGACAAAAACAGCAACAACATCAATTGCAAATGTAATGAAAAGTAATTTAAAATTAAAAATTACTAAAATATTAACTTGACGCATGTAGATTATAATCCTTTTTTTGTTCTTAAAGAAGAAAACAAATCTTTTGATTATCATCTTATTCTCTTTGTATTATTGTTTTTGTTAACTGTTATTATTTACTATTGACTTTCTTTATTAATTCTTTCTTTTATAAATTCAATTAACTTTCCGTTACATTTCTTTCCTTATTTTGTATAAAATGAAGGAAAACTAAAAAAAAAACCAATTTTTATTATTTAATTGTTAATTTGGAAGAAAAAAAAAACTACTGAGAATGTATTATTTTTAATAATTAGTTAAAGAAACGATACACTGATGACACACCTATGAGCAGCAAGGATTAAGAAATGAAACACGTCGATGGAATACGACGGAGTATTTCATTTAAAAACTCTTGATATACACAACAACACAGGCTTTAGAAAATTATAAAACAAAAAAAAAATATAAAATTATAATTAATAATGATTTGACAATATTTGAATGTAGATTGTAGCAACAACAACAACAACAACAACAACAATGGCAAAATAATATTCCTAAAAATTATTTTAAAAATATTCAAAAACAAAAATGTGCAAAGAAGCAGTAAAAGCTAAAACGAAAAATTCAGCAAATGTTGTACATTGGTTTTGATTTAGATTCTTTGTGTAGTATTATGACTTGATATAAAAGTAAAAAAAAACACCACAAATCAGATATTCGACATAAAAATTTTGACAAACCCGTAGCATACAAACGTAAATGCTTAGTTATCTAGAAAGAGGGAAAAACAAAAGCTTAAAGAAAATACTGCAAACAGTATTTTGGTTAATATTAATTTAAAGAGAAAAAAAACGGACGATTGCACAATTTTTAGACGTTTTTTTAATTTTTGTAATTTAAATTTTATCTTATTTTAAAGAAGTTATATATAAAAAAGTTATATAAAAATCTTTACTTTAACTTTAGCAAACAATCAATCAACAAAAGACATTTCTTGTGCTTAATTTTGTTTTTAACATAAAAATATTAATTATAATAATTTATATAATATTAATTAAAACAATAATTAATTACTTTTGTAAAATAATTTAATAAAAATGAACATTTAAAAAAAAATCTTATACATAAAAGGAAATTTAAATTAAGTTAGTCCCGATAAAAACGAAGAAATAAAGTTTACAAAAATCTTTTTTATTTTAACGTATAAACAAGAGGAAAAATGATAACGTTATGGTCACCGCGCAAAAAAAAAAAGAAACTAATCTTTAGCACAACAAAAGGAAAAATGCTAAACAGTAATTTCTTCAATTTTTCCAAGAGAGATAAAAAACTCGGAAAAATGGTGAAAACATATTTTTTAAAATATTTTTAAAAAATCTTGAAAAATTTTTTAAATAAATAAATAAAAATTAATGAAAACTTGAGAGAAAAATAAAAAATCAACTTTATAAACATATATCAGCAATAAAGGCAACACTTAAACCATATCAAAGGCGTATAAATTTAAAAAAAAAGAAAACAAAAAAAAACTGAAAGAAAAGAAAAAACAGATAACAACAGCAACAAAAACTCTATACTTTTAGCATTAATGTATATGTGTATATTTATTTGATATGTAAGTGTATAACATTTTAAGCTTAAGCTTTCGAACCCTCATCTCAATCATCATCCATCATTCTCCAGAACTAAGAGAGTCAAGAAATAATGTGAAAAGATACGGAAACCTTTGTAAACAAGAACTTACACACACACATCTTCAAAGAAAAAACAAAAATATTTTAGAATTTTTTCAAAACAAAAATTTTTCTTTAAAACGAAAAAAAAAGGAAATCAATTTAGGAACCAAAATTTTGTTAAGAAAGCGGATTAAAATTCTCTTAATTTTTCTTTAAAACTTTTGATTGCGATGGGCTCTTCTTTTTAAACGTCTCTTAACTGGTTCCTTTTGTTCGAACTTTTTTTTTTTATTGTATAAATCTTACTGTTCAAGAGGAGAGTGACTTCATAAAATCAACGAAAATCTTTCTTAGGCATAAAAATTTATTTTTCAATAAATGCTTTTCATCGCTTTTCTTTCATCCGAAACTTTTATTTCCGTTTACTTGAATGTGTCTTATTCGCTACCAATTTTATCTTAAGACGTTAATCTCTTTTATTGTTAACAGTTGTGAAAAGCCATGGTTTTAAAGCTCTGGACGCGGAAAAGCTTTTCGTTTATGGTTGGTTTCAAAGCCTATTGGGTTCAATTTGCAGCATTAAGCAAGAAAATTTTTGTTGTGTTAGAAGACAATCTTAATTTACGAATTGGCATTAAAAAATGAAACAAAGGATACCCTTTTGAAGCAGTTAAAAAATTATTCAATTAAAACCTTGACCAATCCTTTGAAACTGGGGAACAAGTAAAAAAGTTATATTCGGCTCTGCCCGGATCTTTTTTATCCACCACTGTCTTAGAAGAAACCTCGAAAACAACTAAATTTCGATACTCTATAGTATTGAGTGGGAACGACATGTTGTTCTTCGTGAGCGGAACAATGTGCTCCTGGCATTACATGGATAACCAAACATACGGACGGACGGACAGATTGTGAAATTTATATTAATCGAGAATATGCACGCCGCATTGGATCTTGAAATTTCTTCCTTGATCCTCCTTGCATACCTTTTCAGATTTTTCGATATTTTCTGTTTTTGTACAGGTACTACAGGATTGCTAACACTGTATAAATGGAAATTTTTATAAATCTATCTGCTATAGTTTCTGGATAACCAGCACAAAAATCTGGTCATTTCTGCTTTCAGAAATAGAGCTATTGTCTGCTTACGTTATACTGTTGATGTCTTCCTTATCCGATTGCAGTACTAACCTGCGGAAAAGAACTTCCAATGTTTCCGCCAAATTTGAAGCTAATAACTTCATTTTTGCTATCAAAACAATGTTTATCACAGATGCTGATCAAGGATGTGTGCACTTTATAGGATTGCAAACAAAATGACAAAATTAATATACCCCCGCCCTTCAGTGCTGGATATAAAAACACCTTAATTGTTAGGCGTGTCAGACATCAAAAATAAATTTGTATACGTTTGAGTTGTACGAAACTTGGTAAGACAGAAATATATAGTACCGCCTAGTTATTCCGATCTATTGTAATCAATCTTTCATTTCATTCACTTAATTCAAAGTCTTTTCAACGTGCTATTTTGAAAATATCATTCGACCGTAAATCGAGCTATGAATTTAAGATCATTTGAACTTTTATCTTAAGCCTACTAAATCGCACTCTTCCACGAGATACAAAACTATTACGCTAAATTCGAAAATTCTCTTGGTTTCCGGTCTGTATAGAAGATCATTATTAGAATAAAGGAAAACAATATTGAAATGGCCAATGCAGTCAAATCACTTTAATTTTCGAAAAATTTTATCGAGTTGAAGTGAAAATCTTCAGCTAGAAAAAGAATATTTTATCACAAGTTTCGAGTTTATCCATAACGCATGTGTCTTCGATTTAGTAATTTCGTAATAGACCTCCATTATGACTGGAAATATGCTTCGAATGTGAACTTTTCTCAGCGAATATAAGCGTTTTTAATAAAACTGATACTTTAGACTTATATTTCTAGTATGAAAGCGAATAGATGCATCTACGTTTTTCTCCCTCTCTCACTCACCAACAGGCTGATAAAAACATAATAGAAACTCAACGGAGTCACCACAACACAAATACGTGAGAGAAATTAAAGAAAAGGGTTAAAATGTAATGCTGAATGGTTTATAGACTTTTCAGTGTTTGAACTTCTGCCAAATTTGTTGTTAATTTTTCGTTTCGTTTCCACTTCGACATCATTTACACACATTCGACATTTCATTATTGAGCTTATAAAGGAATTTTTGACTCACTCGTGTTGAGGAGCTGTTGAATAACTAAATTTGCTTTCTCTTGTACGCTAAACACCTAATAGACTTTTTCCGAATCTGTAGGTCTTTGTTAATTATTTGAAGACTACATGACAAAAGTTTAAAAACTTCTTGAAAAATTCGAAGCAACTTATTTAACTTGAATACGATTCTTTCTGCTTACTAAAGAAAATTTTAAGGCATAAAAAAAGTAAAGAATGCTTCACATTAATTACGACCGACTTCAGAGAAATACTGGAGATTTTACCGATGGTATGGCTTAATTTATTTTTCTTTCTTTATGATCAATCGGAGCGGTGATAATAATTCATAGTTCTTCTCCCATCGGAGGGATTACGGTTACTTTTTTTATTGCATGTAAATCTATTGGTCTTCGGCTGCACTAGCATCTCCGGATGTATGCCTAAGAAAGTGAAACAAAAACGTTCGTCGATGTAAACTTTAAAAATGGATTTATTAGAGGAAGGGTTTTGCTTTTCTTTTTTGATGCAACTTGAAACAAGGTGGCACTAGGAAAGTGAAATCTTTTTAACGACACTGATTAAATTATCTCTTTATATATAACTTTCGCAGTCATCTGCGTGTAATACCAGGTCAAAAAAGGTGATTCGAATTTTGAACTGATATTTTTTTAGTGGCCAGAAAAAGTTTTACCAGCTGCTCGAATGTTAGAAATTTAAGTAAAACTTTTGCTTATTCTATTTTTCATAGATCACATCGAAACACGTTTCTAACGTTCGGAGATTCCATACATATTATTGCTCAACGTAAGAGTCATGTTCTTCCATCGTTGAACTTTCCGAATCGTAGAAAGCTAGAAGCTCTATGCATCGCTTTCACATAAATATCTTTAGACTATGGCAATGAAAGGATAACAAATAGTTAAGAGCAAAATTTCAACTTCTTGTTATAAATAGTCCAAGATGATTAGAAGCTATCTTTCCGCAATATGGTTTTTAAGGCATACGTTGGGAATGGTTTAAATAAACCCATAAATCATTCACAGTAAGCAAGGACAGGGTCATCTTTCGAACGAAAAGGAATCTAAATTTCTTGCTTAGTCATTGTAATTAGATGACACGAACATAATTCTCGGGTGAAGTATTAATAAAACGAAAAGTCCATCTATCTTTTCCTATCTTTATTCGGACCATGCCTGGAACTATTAATTTTATTATAATTTTCTTTATTTTTTCAACATTTATGTTTTAAACAATTTGTATAAATCAATAAATAATTTTTTAAGTATTTAATATTATTTGTTAATGTGTACTTATATATATAATTGTTGTGTATTTTTTTAATAATTTTTCACATATTAAGTTATATATTAAAAAAATAAAAAAAAATCTTAAAGTAACAAAAATTGAACTGCGCTTAAATTTATTTATAAATATTTTGTTATTTAAATAAAAATAAATGCAAAAGTAAAAGGCAACGATTTTATTACGAAAAGAAAAAAAAATAAGAATAAAAATCATATAACGAAATAGTTAAAAGCTCCTAATTATCAACTAAATAAGCCAGTAAGCACACAACCAATCGGTTAATCAACATCAATAAAACCACTGACATAACAAATGAATAATAATTTGATTTAATTATAAAAAATAACTTAAAACAAAGAAAAATAATTCTCGATTGCTCTCATAAACGAATGAATCGCTTAAGTAAATAATAATTTGCCTAATTATTATTTTAATGATTTAGTAACAAGAAATCAACAACACTTTTAAGCAAATAATCGAACGGTAGCTATTATAACAAATACAAATAAGTTAAAAAAAATTATTAAAATTAATATGAATTTATGTTTAATTTTCTTTTTAGTTTTGAGAAATAAAAAATTCAAGATTTTATTCGAAAACATTAAATAAAATCTATTTTTTATTACTTTCAAATTTTAGTTTAAACAATATTTTTTATATAAACATATATAAATATAAAAACATAATTATTTAATATAATTTTTACGATACTAAGTTCAAAATAAATAAATAAAATGTTTTTTGTTGTTAGTTATAAAAAAATTTCTTTTTGTCCTTATATATATATATATAGTTTCCTACATTCAAATTTTAGTACATTTTTTAGCAGAACAATGGTACTTAATAAATTTTTTTTAATGAAGATCTTTTCCTAGTAATTTTTGTTGTTAATTTTTTATTAAGTTTTCTACGTTCCTTTTGTTTTTCAAATTAAAAAAAAAAAACACCTTTTTCTGATAAATGGTTGTTACGGTTTTTTTACCCACCACACCAAGATGTTGTTTGTCTGACTGCTTTGAAGGGATCATTCCTGCTGCACTTACATAATCTGCAACAAATTCATGAAAATTTGTGTCTGTTTTGCTTCGGTCTGTAATCCTGTTTCTATTTTTCCCATTTGAATTTAATTTTCCTATTCTGTAGTCATATATATAATATAGGTATGTATGGATGTACATATATTTTATAAAAAAGTAACACATGATACCCAAAGAATCCGTATAAGAGGCTGCAGAAACTATATTTAGTCTTCATCAACGTACCCCGTGGGTATTTAATGTTAAACTTATATATGACTATCTGAAGTACACACACACAAAAATCAAAATTACGCGTTAAAAAGATTAGGAGAAACAGTCTGACTTATAACCTGCAGTATATACTGACCTCCGTTAAAGATACACATCAAAAGTGAACAATCGTTTAATTCGTAAAGGATGTGTGCAACTCGATAAATCAGGAGCAAACCACATAAAAACCTTCAACTTACAAATCGTAGCAGATACGAATATGAAGTAAGAACACTATGGAACACTATGATCAATACATAGGCGGCACTCCAAACTATAACTACAGAGTTTTATTTGATAGAAGCTTTGATACAAAATGTTATCTATAGCTCAGCATAATAACTATGATCTGATTGATCCATGGGTATGTCTGCAATTGAAACAATGTATTATTTATGTGTGGGTTGGAGTGGCGGGTACTCATTATTTTTTTTTATTATTATTTTTTTATTTACTTAAATTAAACGGGAATTGACTTAAAGACAAATAATTCTATATGCCAAACACGAGAAGAACTTTTATATAAATTAATACTAATTCTTAAAAATAAAACTGTACAAAAATATTTTTTTATAAAATCATAAGGAACATTTTTCACAAGGTAGCGGTTAAGAGATAAAATGATATAAACAAGAATATATCAATTCATACTCTCCGCTTAAGTAATTCTTATTTCAAGGTCCTCTTCCGCTTTTCTAGCTCTTTAAACTAAAATCTTTGAAAATATTCTTACAAAATACATAACAATAACAACAATTAAATTGCCAAATATAAAAGAAAAAGGAAGGGAAATAAATCCTGATTTTTAACATATCGTCACTTTTACTAAAACAACAACAGAATTATAAAAAGAAAAACTTAAAAACCAAACCAAAATATATATTTAAGCAAATGTCTTAAAATAAATCTTAAAACAATTTAAAAAATATGTTAAAAAAATTGATTACTTAAGATATATCTTTTAGTTACTAAAAATTAAGTGCTTGTTTTGCTGAATGATCGAAAAATAATTTTTGAACGCATGCCAAGCGATATGTTTCATCGGAATTTTAACATTTTACTTTGATTTTGAACATTAGATGACGTACTCTTAACATCTTCACGTTCATTCGCTGTAAGTACAGTTCAAATAAAAGTTTAGTTCAAAATCGACTTTATAGGCATTTTTCGCCCGCTCTAGACGATTACAGTTGACTTTAATTAGCGAGCGATTATTCGTCTTTTTAAGGCAAGACTTTTCTTCTTTCGGATATTCGCGAATTGTGAACTTTGTACAACATTTGCTTTTAAAGACTTAGTTATGATTTACTCAAGCTCAACAGTTCGCTATTAAAATCTCGCCTACAGAATGTGAATGCAGCACTCAGGAAAGATTTAATATGTTTGACTTTTTTTCCGACCTTTTCTAACTGTACTTCCAAATTGTCGGTTATGAGAGATACCGTGAATTAGGTGATAATTCTCTTACTGATATTGAGTCTCCATGCAATGGAAAACTGTTTGGACCTTTCTTTGACTGGTTGAAATTAAATTCAGATTAATTGAATTCTGTCAGCTGGACAAAAAAGTGTCTAAATAAAGTTCTTGCTATAAACGATACGTTTAAAAGAAACAAATTAGAAATTGTAGAGATTTAAATTTGAATTCAAGGGCTTATCGGCGGAAATTCGACGAATAGAACCAACATTATTTTGAAGATAAAATCGCTTAAGGTAGACCATGAGCGGACAATTTGTGTCTATTAGTTTGTAAATAAATCCAAAACATTAACCCTTGGCTCCTCTCTCGTCAAGAGCACAATTTAAAAGTCGTTTCTCTCTTCAGAAAAAAATATTTTAAAAAAAATTGTTTTTTATTCGAACGGCATGCGTTTAAAATTAATTTACACTCATGTATATATTTTCCCTTTTTTTTAATGTGGTTTAAAAAAAATGTTTAGTGAAAATTTCCGCCTCTCTCTTAGTCCAAATTACTACAAGATTTAGTTAAATTGAATTGAATTGAAAGCAAAACACAAAAATGAGTTTGAAATTCTCCAAAAACATTTCTATGACTAGAACATTTTTCCTTTATTTTTACAACAAAGATTATTAAGAAATGAAATAATTTAAAAGAAAAAAAAAAATAAATAAAAAATTTATATATAAAATAACTGTTAAGGTTGTCAACTTTACTTTCGTAATTCCTAACTTTAAATTTTTTTTAAAATTAAAAATCAAAAGAGAAACTAAAATAAAGCAAAAATATTTTGTGTTTTGTTTAATTACATTAACAATTTGTAAATTATTTAAATAAGTTTAATGTATAAAAAACTAGTATATAAAATATTTTCTGAGAAAAAAACAAAGCAAGCCAAACGATTTAAAAAAAAAATAATAATTTTTTAAAGCATGCTTTTTGATCTTTTCCCACAATTTTTGATTAGTTTGGAATCATTGTTGAAAGTTTGGGTGAAATCGTTGGAATGTTTTTTTTTTTTTTTGTAGGTCTGTTAATATCGAAGTTGCTTAGAATTTTTATTTATTTTATTTATTATTTGAAGAATGATTTTTAAATTTATAAAGCAAAAGAACAGTCACAAATTTATTTAAGAAAAACAATATAAATTGAAACAAAATAAATCAACAACAACAACAACTTTGTACACCGATCGTATAGAATGCATATGCAAACAAACAAAAACAAAACATAAAACTCTTATTGATAGTATTAAACTCTTATATATATAATTCTAGACTCATATAAACACATATACATATACGTATATGTATGTACATATATGCGCATGTATATATATATATATATATATATATATATAGATATGTACACACAAAAGTAAAAACAATCTGCAATTTACATGTATTTATTCTACAAAAATATTATTCTTAAACTTGTCCTTTGGATGGGTACACTAGAGCACACTCGCGCGTGCGTACACGCGCATCGACACGTACATACATACACTTACACGTATATATATACTTACATTCGACCACCATGTACATGCCTGTAGATACGTTTGAATTTCTCCATAAAAATGTGCGAATTTTTTCTTTTTCCATAAAAAAAAATTTGATTCTTACTCATCCTATGGCTTATATACACTTATTACCACACTTTGCTAAAAAATCTAATCAAACTAATAGATTTTATCTCATACTTGTAGAAAAGCCTTTTTCTCCATCTTCTATATCTTCAATATCTTTCTGCCAAAAACCCTATCATTATTCAATGATTGACATTTTAAAGAAATGCTTCCTCTCGTAATGTGGATTTCTTTCTCCTCTCACTTCGTTAATTTTTTTTTATGTCGTAAGAGTGTCATGAAGTACTTACGATTTAAATTTGCATGCGATAAACCCTTCTTTTTGAGACAAACTTCGAGTTAAATTAACTCTAAAAAAATATTCCCCAAAATCTTTAAAATGATTGCATGAATAACTTCTAACGGCCTCATCTACAATTAAACTTCATTCTTAAGAATTTTATATTAATTTGTAACCAAACTTGAGAAATCAAAAATTTATATTCTTTCAAAGTCGTATGAGATTTGAATTGGATTTTTTTTGTTTAAATGTCTGTTTTTTGAAAAACAAAAATTATGAAGAAAAACCCGTATAACGAATTTGCAGTTATAGTACGTGATTTTAAAATGTTTCTCACATAACTTCGACAAGAAAAAAGAAAAATGAAAAAAATAATTACTTAATGAGAATTCGTAAAAATATATACAAACGCATAAGTTCATATTACTTAGAAAATCTTTGTCAAGCTATTCTCTAACACACAAATACACTAACATTTACTCCCCTTACTCATATTAGCTCGTAACACCAGCGTAGACACTTTTGATATAAACACACGTAAAACGAACTTGAAAGAAACGAATTAAAATTTAATGGATCTTATAAAAATATTTCTATTTTGTAAAAAGTAGTCTTATCTTTGTTAATGTTAAGGAATTTGTTAATATATTTGCTTTGTTTTCGTTTTCTTCCTTTTTTTTCGTTATACTCTTTTCTTTCGCGCTTTAAACAACTCTCTCAATTTATATATATATATATATGCATATGTATATGTGTGTTAATAGTAACCGATAGTAACTTTTGGATCAAGCACTTTTAAGTATAAAAGTCGAGAAAGCGTAGTAATAAGAAAGCAGATCGACATTTTTTAAGTATTGATAGAATAAGAAAGAAAACGAAAGGTAAACCCAGAAAAAATATTCCATTTTATGCAATTTTTTTTTGTCCAAGGTTTTCTCTATGTAGTGCAATATTAATACAAAAAGAATGTATATTTAAATATTGAAAATATGCCATGAAATTGATTGATCATGCTGAAGTCAGGTCCAGTTTTGCAGAGCATAACGCAGTATGATTTATCTTATCTAAGTATCTCAACATTCTGCTCCGCGTGTGGATTATATTTCTGTCTAAAATCTTTGCTGCAAATATTGCAAAAGTCGATAAATATTATCGACAGCAAAAGCTAAGTTTTTTGAGATTTGATTATTCTTCAAAATGCAAATTCTTTTCCATTGTTAACGATGCCTTAAGTAATTTTTGCACACATCATGGAGATGTAATAGAGAATGAAATAAAAAAGATATTTATAAATCTCACATTGGATCACTTGGAGTCTGACTTTGACTTTTCATATCTATTTTCATTCGATTCGATTCTTTGAGTGCCCTCGAAAAATATACCGTTAAATATGTAAAACATGTATATTGCAAAAATGATTGGAATCGTGAACTCATGCCAGGTAGAAAATCGTCTCACTTTTGATATTAATATCGCCGCCCATTCTTTGCCTTCGATAGAATAGTTGGTTTCACGTAATAATGCTAACTACAAAAATGTTCTTAAAGACCGCTCAAATGCAAATTCCACAATTTATACCGATTCTCACTCTTCGATTCCCATTTGAACCTATACTACGGCGATTGAAAGTAAACAAGCTTTCATGAAGAAAGTTGATGTCGCGAATTCACATCTGGTGAAAAAATGTCTGAAAAATTGCTAAGTACCATGATTCACGTCGATATTTGAAATGTCATCTTGTAGGGCAGTTAAGATGTATTTTAATTTTTTTTATTGTTGAACGTCTTTGTCTCTTTGCTTCTAAATTAAATGTTGAAACATTTCAATTTTTATGCGAAGAAATTCACGTTTCTTTCTTTTCACTCTCGCTCTGCCTCTCTCTCTCTCTCTCTCTCTCTCTCTCTCTCTCTATTCTTTCTCTCTTTCTCTGTTATTACCCTCCATTATTATTATGTATATATATATACACACACATACATGTATATATATATATATATGCATGAAACCTAAGTTCTTCCATTATGTTGAATAGTTTATCGATTTAGTTTAACGTTATGCGTTATTAGGCATTTAGTTAGCTGAGTTCAATTCGGTTATTAATTACGAAAAATCGTAATATTTTAAGAAAGAAACATAGTAAAAAAGACAAACACACAATATTATATCTTACATTAATTAGTATACATAAAACAAAAATTAATTAAATTAAACAAAAAAAAGAAAAAAATGAATTTTCAAAAAAAATATTTAGAATACTTTTACCCATAAGATCCGAAAACATTCTGTACACTTTACCCATAATTAGGCTAAATGTAAGTTTAGCAGCTTGACATAATATTTACACACTTACATGCATACATACACATAAACACAAGCGTAATTATTAGACATTTTATTAAACATTTAACACTTACAACATTTAAATGGAAACAACATACTTAAGAACATATACACTTACATTAAAGAAGAATTTTCATTAATTAAATGTTTACCAAAAAAAAAAAAAAAAGAACAAAAGAAAACAAAAGATTTATATATTCACACATACATTTATACATTACATTACCATACATGCGTATATAAAGCATTACTTAAATGTGTAATATTTGTGTATTAGCATTTTCAATTAAAGCAACAAAAATAACTCTTATAAAAAATCTCATATACACTGGCAAATCCATACACACTCCCCACTCTAAAAGGCAACATTCTTTTATCCACATGACAATGTTTAAAATTAAAGAAAAAGGAGGAAACTACCCTTAGCCAAGATCTAAATCAGTTTTGTAATTTTTTTTTCGGAGCGAAAAGATAATGAAACACACACAACAATCCGTTGACATGCCATACATACACACACATCTATATCAAAACCAATTTACTCTAAAAAAAAAGCCAAAAACAATTTGTACACAAAACTCTTATAATTATACCCATTCTACAGCTACGTAGGCAAGCACCATTTAAGCAGATGTTTGTAACCATTGCATTCGAAGGAGTTGAAAACACTTTGCTATACAAAACCACTTTTTCGAACGAATTGATTTAAAAATATTTCTTAAGCTAATATAGGCGGGTAGATCGTTGGGTTCATGTATGTTCACCGAAGTAATAAGAAAGGAATGGACGGGCGGACGGACGGACATTACGCAAAACAAGTAGTAAAGGAGAGATGGACGGGGTTTGACGGAAAAACCCAAGTCAAAATCTCACATTGATTCTCTACTGATAAATTCTAGAATACGACTTAAACCTGAAAATCTAATCGATTTTTCGGCCTCAACAAGTAATGGACTAAGACTAAATCAACATAAAATTAAATGGGCAAGTATTACAATAAAGACAAGATTTAATACATCTTGTTTGTTATTAAAATAATTTAATTTTCTAAATATACTAGAAGCCTGTAAGTTACTGCCAAGAAAGATTAGTCCGCTATTTCAACCTTCTCGATACTCTGCTCACTTGGCCTAAAATCTTTTTACAATTTCTGTCATTTCTTCTTCTTTTAATCTTCTTTAGACCTTCTTATGCGAGATTATTAATTGTGAGCCTTTAGCTTAGCAGCATGATTGATTCACAGAGATCCCCTGATAAAAATAAACGTAATTCTTCTTATAATCTTTCAAAAGTGTAGCTCAGAAATTGCGTCGTTTTCAACTCGGTTTTAGTTACAAACGAAGCGTTGGAAAAAGGTATTACATTGAGTCAAATATAACTAAACACACGAAAAACACAGCCACCATAATTATAGAATCATTATACACAACTATAATTGCAATAAAATATAGAGAAG
Source organism: Glossina brevipalpis (assembly GCA_000671755.1). Taxonomy (NCBI): domain Eukaryota; kingdom Metazoa; phylum Arthropoda; class Insecta; order Diptera; family Glossinidae; genus Glossina; species Glossina brevipalpis. Next base: position 904,474 of record KK351061.1, read on the forward strand.
AAAAAAAATCACAACAATTGCAGTAAGCAACAGCGAACAAACAAATTAACAAAACAAAAATTGCTAAAAAGAAGAATTAAATTTGCTGATTGATCGATCGATTCATTGATTAATAACACACAATAACAATAGCAACAATAACCTAACCCTGCTTTATTAAATACCTATACAAAGGAAACCTAATAAGAAAAAAAAGGAATTATTTCAAATCAAACACAAAAATAATAATAAAAAAAAACAAGAAAATTGACTACGGATACTAAAATATTATACTAATGAAAATACTATCAAATACTGCAAACATGTACATGAGAAAACATGCTATTGAAAGAATTCCAAGAAAAAACTTCAAACATATTTATGTTTTTCGTTTTTAACCATATTTTCTTTTCAGTTTTGGTTTTTTATGTGTGAAAAACTAAAAGAAAAACCCAATAAAACCAGAACATATTAAAAATTCAACCTACACTTTAAATAAACAACAACAAAAAGTTGGTTTTATTTCTTAACCACAACAGAAGTGTTTCTCTAAAACAAAATTCTTCGTTTTATGAATCGATTTTTTAGATTTATTTTCATTTTATCTTTCATTTTATTTTTATTTATTTTTGTTTTTGTTTTCTTTTTTTTTCGACTCAGTTATTAATTCTAATTTGACATAAATAACAGTTTTTTACAGTAAACATACAGTAAACAAAATTATGATTCACTGTACACAACCTGTACTCTTCACTATACCTTTCTCTCTTTCACTCTTCCCAAACCGAATTAGTATCAACGTAGTATCGAACAGTACAGTGCAGCTTAGTGTACATAGTATCATAAGAATACAAATTTTCATATTTAAATATATATTGGTTTTCCCTCTCGTTCTTTCTCTCTCCCTCTCTCTTACTCTCTCTCACCACCTCATCCTTTTTCAGTCAGCTACAACCTTAGTTAACTCTTTGTATGAGACGAAAATTACAAACAAATAACAGTAAACATGAGTTTTAATTCAATAAAAGAACAACAACAGTAACAACATTTCAATAACAACAGCAAACAATAACAGCAACAATATGTATGCCGCTTGCACCTCCAGACAAATTCATTAAACTCATTACTTTTCTTAGATGTTGTTGATGATGTTTTAATGAAATTAAACGAAATATTTATTTAGTGATGACTTTCTTTGCAAAAACTAAGACTTCTTTGTTTTCTTTCCTTTTCCTTTTGTATTCAATTAAGTGATATTTATTGCGTATATCAGTTACAGTAGCCGAGTTTTACAATAATTGGTTTTCATTTTTCGATGAGTTATTTTTAAGTCTCGTTTCATTTATTTCGTTTACGTATCTCTAGTCTCTGTATTGTAGTGTTATAAGTGACGTCAATGGCAGCGGCTTTGACAAAAAGATGGAAATCTTAGGTAAGTATTTTCACAATTTGTGTTTAAATGTTCTCGTTCTGCTTATGAAACTCTTTTCTATAAATACTTGATATAATAATTTTTATAAAAGTTAAGATAAAGAGATTTTTCTTTTTTCTTTTTTTTTTTTTTTAAGAAAAATTGGAATCGACTTTGGGGTGAGCTTTCCATATTAAGGATTTAGATTTAAACAATTTTTCAAATAACAACAAAAATTGATTTGCATAATATTTTGATGTAAACTTGTTCGTTCTTACTACGAAAATTATATGCTACTACTCGTTGTTGATGACGTACTTGACCGTCCAGTAAAGAGTTGAGGCTATAATCTTACAGTTAAGATTATACGCTGCAGCCTATTGTTGGTGAATTATTTGGTTTTAGTTTTGGAGAGATTCTTGGATATTCATTTGTATACACTTAGATACTTTAAATGTGTTTACAGTTATCTGTTCTCTGTTTCTAAAGAACAAAATCTTTATGGATTCGCTTTAGGTTGACGCTCACATAGCATTGTATAGATTTCCTTAAATTTCTTTGGTTTTAAACATCCAACGTTCTTTTTGGATTTACAGATGACAAAATCCTATAAGAAGCAGATCTTCTCTTGATCACAATAAAAGACTAACGATCACTGTCACTGGGCAAATCACGTCTTCTGAAGATTTGTTTGCAATAAGCGTTTTTGATTAAAACATTGGTCTTCAGATAGTGATGGTCAGGTGCTTCAAAAGCATCCAGTACCTAAAGTTTTAAAAAATGTACTGTATAGGAAGAATATTGAAGAATCAAGAAAGTTATAAACCCTAATTGAGTTACTTAAATTTAATGTCCTTTCGTTTGAAGATTCATTCGTTCACAATTGTGCAATGTACTTTGACACTTTACCTAAGAAATATTTTGGAACTGAAGGCAATTTATTGACGTTATGATCTTGAGATATTTCCAAATTGTTATCAAAGTAAATTTGCGTCTCCAGCTGTTTATTAGGGTTGCGTTAATTATTAGAAAACTTTTAAAACGAGTTGTCCTTTCGACTTGAGAATTATGCGACGTCAGAAGCATGGGAAATGAATAGCAGGCAGATATGTACGTCGAATGATTGATTTGCAATCATTTCTTCACAATAAAACCTCATTCCTATCCCATTACCCCGTAAAATTAGTGCCCATTTCCAATAAAAACTCCGAATTGACAACCTCTGAGCAAAATCAGAAGAAAACCATTCTGCTAAGATTCCGTTCTTTGTCACTCTTCGAGCTGCAGTCAAGAGACATTTGTCAATTTTTCGATCAACGAAACAACTTTAAGTTCTCAAACAGCTGTGTCCTATACATGTCCTTAAAATCAATGCATTTATGTCCATTCTATTATTTAGTTCTTAGGATCATACCAAAAATATACAACCGCCGTTATGGTACATGGTGGCCACTATTATTAATACATTTCTTAGCTTCCGCATGGTGGCGGAATAATTTTGTTCAACGGCATTCTTTAGCTCTTTGACTGAGAGATATTGTAAAAAATCAAAGGCTGATGATGCGCTTGTTTTTATACGATCTTTCTACAAGAAATTTGTTGCTTCCTAAGTGCACCTAGAGGCCACAGTTTTGCTTACAGCGATCGCTTCTTTAGTTACAGGAAAATGATGTGTGTAAGTAAGCCATACATTGCGGTGAGTCTTGAACCATGCACTGCTTGTGAGGCCTTACAAATAGGTAAAAAATGGAATCAAAGCTTTTTGCGTTTGTTCTTTTTTAATAGATTAATAATTTAATAGATTAATAGATTAAATTTAATAGATTAACAGATTAAAAAATATATTTTATCAAAAATAAAAGAGAAAACAGTTATGTGAGCGTAACCAAGCATTGCATAGGGTTCTTATAAGAGCTATGACAGATGACATGACCACCCACGCAAATATGTAGCCAAATGAGAGCACTTGCGTAACACAGCAAAAAATATTTTAGCGTGGGATGTAGTGAAAAGTTATTAAACAAATACATCGCGTAGAAGCAATACACGTGCATTAGTCCGAAGTATAAATTTCCAGAAACCAACTCCTGTTAATTTTAAGAGAACCTGTAATGCCATTAAAAAATTTTTGAAATTAAATATCTGAACTCGTGCAAAGAAAGAGTTTAAAGTCTAAGGTCTCTTTTTTCAAATAAAGTTTTACGCTCAGCAGATAAGCAAAAAGACATAAATGTTTTATAAACGTGACGTTGACGTTGTAAAATATGTTCTGTGAATTCTTCAGCCAACCATAAATCTTCATTTTTCATTTTTTCAAGCTCTAATGTGTGCTGCTCTAGGTGTTTATATTAATAACGAAACGTCGAAAACTTAAAAGCGCTCACAGGACGGATTAAGTAAACAAAAATCAAAAATTAAACTCATTAAACTCATGCTTATATGCAACAATGCAAGCATACCTTCGTTCCACATCTCCCGGCTATTTGGTGGTGTACGTATGCATCGCTTGTATGTTTGCCCAACGCAAGGCAAATATTGAAAATAATATAATTATTATGGAATGCACTATAAAGCTTTAAAAATTCTATCCTCATCATGAAGCATTTTTATTTATTTAAATCTAAAGATTAATTTACTTCAATTAAAAATCTAACGTTTTTTTTTATGCATTTTTATGGTTGTTTTCATTTATTCTCTTTCATTATTTTAATAAACAAACATTCATAAGCAAATATATGCATTTCATGCACATTTATTGCAGTTTTCAAATGTATGACATATTGGACAACGGACAACGGACAACGGACATCGAAGCAAACGACACAATGAAAATAATGCTAAATCAACTCTATTCCGCAAAATATGCAAAAAAAGAAAAAAACATTCATGCACATACACATACATATCACATAAATTTTTGTGGTTTTAATAAATTGTGTAAAAAACAATAACATAAACTGTGCAGTTTCGAAGAAAACCAATCCATACGTACACATACACAAATGAAATTTAGTTTTAGTTAAATTTAAAATTTAATTTATTTTATATGCATTTAATTATTTATTGTTTATTTAAGACTAAATGAAATTATTTTCCAATTTCACAGAGTCAGGCAAACTTAATTTTATTACCGAAAGCACACACACACACACACACGCATTACTTAAAATAATAAAATATTTAAAAAAGTGATTTATTGGTTAAAGATAATCACTAACTTAAATCCATATTTATATAGCAAGCGGTGTGACCAGACGATCCAAATTCTGCAGTAAAATACTGTTTTCTAATTATACTGCTTTATTGTACTAAAGAGCAAGATTTTTACAGACAGATAAAAACGATTCCTGATTAAATTTATATACGCTCATGCGTTTTTTCCTAATTCCCATAACCTTCACGGGGGTGTACATATTAAATGACCTTTTTAGCACATAAAAATACACACAATAAAGGCCTTATGAAGTTTATACATTCGTGGTCGGCGAGAAAGGCTGATTCGATTTAGTTAACCTAGCGACTCTGCCCGCTCCTCTAATTGTTGTCTATGCGACCGATGAGAACAGTTTTCCAAAAACTGTTCTCACATCTTATCCAACTTTTTCTACTTCTTTTTTCGTGACTTTTAGCGCATTTATACACATATAAGGGACATCTCCTAAGCGACAGGTGAACTTTGTAAACAAGAGTCGACTGATAATTTAGTAGATGCTTACAGGCGTGTCACTAAAGACCGTAAGATAGGGTAAAGTGAAGTTGTTGTAATCACAACACGAACAATTTACAAAACTCATACAAAAGTGGTTTAGGTCGTAATTAAACTTCAGTTGAAAATTCGAGGCGTTAAAAACTGACTTGTATGACTTACACACATACAAAGGAGCATTGTAAGTTTGCTGTGAAAAGACACTAGATCTCGCAAGTCGCCTTTTAGCAAATGAGAATTATCGATATAAGCATCTTTGAGACTAATAGACTTAGGCTTGAATCGTGAAATTTCACTTCATCGTATGTTCAAGTTCCTATAAAAGCAATGGATATATTCTTCAATATTATAACAGGCTCAGGCAGAGATTTACTATAGCCTAGAGGGAACGCTGACTAAGCCAAATAGTCCTGTTAAAGGACTTAATTGAGATTTGTTTTATCTCCCTAGAAAACTTAGATTGAAAATAACGAGACATAGGCATAGCACTGCCCGCAATGTGCCACAATGAGCGTTATTTGGTTTAAAAAACCTCGAGGATTAGTCTACTCTTGAATTTTTAGAAGATACGACGCCATTAACTCTTAGCTGTGAGTAAAATTCATTTTCTTAAAGACAGCAGCAGACCGCAGCAGACCACAGTACTTCGTACTTCTGTTCGTACTGTATTACTTTTTACTGCTTTTAAGAGGCAGAAGAATGTTATACTGCTTGTCACACGTAACGCAACATCTGGGCATATTATGAAGTATGCCATGTATATGTATGTATGTAGTTTCCATATGCAAACTTTTTTGATTATCTAATTTCTATCAGGAAACGGATGTTATTATACTTGTATACATATACACTTACTTAGGTACATATATATATACATTTTTGTTACATCTGCAACTGTTGTTATTTTACACTCAATTGAATTTAATTATTATTCTCTCTGGCAGTTAGCATAACGTCGTAGGCTTACAAACATGTTTTATTTGTATTTACATAAAAATTATATGTTGATGATGCTGTAAAAACATATTTTCCAAGGTTTTCAAAATCTTCCTCTTAATCAATGTTTATTATAGTAAACAAAACCACAAAAAAAAAAGAAGCAAAGCTTTTACCATTAAAAGTTCTCTTCTGGCAAATAAAAATACATTCGAATGTAATTTAATTTAAGTCTACATATTAATAAGCCTGTGTTTTGCTAAATAAAAGCACACATGTATGTCTGCAGATTAGTCTCTTAAAACTATGTGGACGTTCCATGAAAAAGTTTTCAAATTTTATATTCAATAAGTGAAGGTATCGATCGTGTTACCTAACCGCTTAGGTCTGCCTTTGTCTACTGCTTAACCACACAAAATGATGTCCTAACGAAAGAAAACACAAGCATGCAAAACACTATCTGCTCTCATATCTGTGTATGTGTTTATTACATCGATACATACAATTTCCATTAAACTTTGTACATCGAATGCTTTTAGTTTCTTTCCGAAATAGTTCTTGAACGGGGGGAGAAATGAAAAATAAAAGTTTTCAATTTTATTTCTCATGCATTCGTAACGAAGGTAAATGGAATGCACAGCATATCATACATACAAGGATATCAGAATAATAGCAATAATAAATATCTATTGAAATCAATGAAAACAATTTACGAAGCATTGAAAATAAAGAAAAAAAAGTACATTTTTCAACGCATGTAGGTCAGGTTTTACGCTGTAGCGGCTATGTGGAGAGCAATAGAAAGGGCGGAATCGATTTCTAATAGTTATTGTGTGTGTGTGAATGTTTAGAAGCGCCTTGGATAGAAATGTTACTAAGACCGTCGTCTTTGAACTAATCTCTAGAAATATTTATATTTAAGAGATTCGTCAAAAGCTTTGTTTCTCAAAAGAAAAGAAGTATCCTGACATAATGGCTTATCACTCAAACACGATTGATACGATAGCAATTGAAAGAAACATTTTAACAGGCTTTTAGATGATGCTACAAAATATCCACTTTTCGGAACTGCGAGCGATAAAACCAAACAAACACTGACTAACTAATGTACACGCAAAGACACACCTCAACGAATTTACACAAAATCAAGCAAATAGAAATCCTAGAATCCTAGAATCGATTTAACATCAACACTTTATAAGATCGTAGTGTTCATGGCGTGAAATATTTAATTAATGCTACATGACGTTTTTGTTTAGAGATGTGCGTACAACCTCACTTGGCTTTTGCTATAATTTATTGCTTTCCTTTAACTTCGGTTTGAATTGACCGTTATGTCGAACTCTGTACAACTCTTGCACGTTTTGTTTACAGATATAATTAGCCGAGCGGGCCGCCTTGCTCGAAATTTGCCACAATTCATGGGTTTCCCTCATTCGCAACTTAGATAGCGCGGAGTGTTAAACTCTATGTTACTTACACTTCGCCTTTACCTCCGGTTCGACGTTGTTGACAGTCGCATTGTTCAGTTGTACAATTATTAGTAATAGGATTAAGCAGCAATCATCGTTGGACCTTTTAAACATACTCACTCTAACATTCTCTCTCTCCCTCTATTTGTCTCACTCTCTCTATAAGTTCTTTTACTTCGTATTAAAACCCCATCTCTTAATGAATGTTTATTAGTAATCCATGTGAAACAGATAGTACCCCAATGCTAGCAGAAATCTTTAAATACAAGGTTCATGGAATATTTCTTGATTCCTAATAATGTACACTTTTGCGTTATTGGAATTAATACCTATGAAAACCTCTAAAATTCTTTTGGTTGCACATGACGTTCTTCACTTTATTTAAGCTTTGTTGAGAGAAGAACATTAGCTGCAATTAGCACAACAGATAAGAGACTTGAATGGGGCTCGCATTCGCTTCACGAGCAAATTGTTGATCAGACCAGTTAGATGAATTCAATCAACTATGCAGACTTGAGTCTTTCTGGTCCTAAGCTATAGAGAGTTTTCCTCAAATTCTTCTTCAGTGGTGCAATAAAAGGTCGACCTATTTCATTTCTTTCTGTATTATTTACATCTATACAAACTTAATGAACTCCTCCATCGCAAGTAGTGTAAACTACAATAATGAGGTAAAAATTTAAAAGCCCTTATTACCAAATATAAAGCATTGTTTATTACTCGCCCAGCTTTTTTAGATACAAATTTCCCATGTTTAGTGTACAGGCATTTACATGTGTAGGATGCTTCATTTTTCATTGCAAGAATCCATAAATTTGGATCACATGGATCTCATAAACTGCGCGTATCTTCTGAGACAATGTCCTTCTCCGCATCCAGCTTTGTACTCGTTTCAGAAATTCTTAAAGTATTCTAAGGCACATATTCTTGGTTCAATTCTAATTATTACCTTTAACTATGAGCCTAACCCGCTTAAAAATAAACTATATTTTCATTAATAATTTACGATCTATAGCAAAAGTTAGAATCATGTAAAAATGTAACGATTGTTTGCTCTATCATTTCTCCTATAAGATGAGTATGCAGCAGTTTTTCTCTTTGTTATATCCATCAGCGAAAAAACAAAAATCATTCCTTTCGTAGCAATCAGAAATTCCCATAAAAGAATCCACAAAGCATACGTAACTTCGAATTCAAAATCACGTCCAACTGCAAAATAGTCTAAAAGACGAAATATTGCTTTCGTTAACCTGCATTAATCTGCAAGAAACTCCGATCTACAATTTTAAACAAAATGCTCCTGAAAGATCAGAGCAAAAATGACGCTTCCACACTGATTGCCAAATAATTTACACATTCGCTTGTAGTGGTGTAGACATCCAAGGTTCGCTTTCAGACTCACTTTTTAATAAAAGTCGTTCTTATGCATTTTTGTTAGAGAATCAAATGAAAAACTTTATCAAAAGAACGCAAAAAAAGAATATTTATTAAGGAATTTTTTTTTTTACTTAGCAAAGCACTTAGCAAAACGAATGCTGTCTATTAGCTTAATAGTTGTTTTATCCTATGTGTTTGCTTCACGTTTGGACATAAATTTGTATTTTTATACCGACCACTGAACAGAGGTATACTCACTCGATTTGTCTTTCCGTTTGTAACACATAATCATAAGCATTAGTAATTAGTGTCTTAATCAACTTGAAATTTTGATGGCATCCAAAGGCCATGCGAAGAAATACAGGCTGAGAAACTCGGCATATACCCGTCCTATCTTATTAACGACGCCAACTCGTATCTTTGCAAATACAAGCTTATGGTGTAATTCGCCCATAATTTCCGTTACAAAAATTCCATTTTTATTTACAATTCTTAGCAGATGCGCTAAGAACAGATTTCTTACACCTTCACAACAAGAAAAATCTCAAATTCCTATAAATGACTCATAAAAGAGTTTCAGCAAAACTAGGCGCAGACGTTTCCAAGTTTCATTTAAGAAGTCGGTGTAAAAATATCCCCCATAAATCAGCAGATACAGATACGTCAACTTTTAATAAAATATTTTACAAAATCTATATATTTGCTTGAGATAGTGGGGATCAACGAATCGTCCTCAGACGAGTTGAAATTTTTTACTTTTTCCTTTTTAAGTAAATAATTTGGTTTATAAAATTTCTATAACTATAAGTTAAGGGACCAAACATTTTTGAAACACTTGCTTGTTTTCTAACAAAACAAAAAAACGCAGTTAAGAGTTGTTATGAATAACAATAAAAACCGCAACATAAACAGCAACAGCAGTAACAACCCACCTTTTATCTAAAACGGTAAGTAATCTTGACAACAAAAACCCTCTATTCGTCTACTAACAAAAGAGAAAAGCGATAAAGAAACAACAACAAACAACAAGAAAATTTCCATTCAATTTAACGAGAATCGATGGCTACAAGAGTATGAAAATTACGTGTAACGTAACGTGTAATGCACACGCGCATGTATATGTAAACACGCGTATGCACGGGTTAGTTATTGTAATTAGGAAAGCTTTTTAATTAACATAAGACATAATGATAATAATATAAGAAAAAAAGAAAAAAAGAAAAAAAGAAAAAAAGAGGAAAATAAATAAAAAGCAACAAATACAACAACAACACATACTCTAGCATGCATTTAATTTGTATGCGAAAGTTAAATTTAATTATGTTTATTATTATTATTATTAGCTTTCACAAGGACGAGTATAAAAACAACTGAATTAATAAATAATCATAAATACATTAATATTTAAATGTATAAAACATATACAGCAAAATTTAGGGAAATTTTTTTTAAAAATATAATAAACTTAAATAAACATAATTAAAGTGAAATGAAATGTAGAATAAATATATATATAAATGAAATCATATACAAGAAAAGGATAAAATTAGATTTTAAATTAAATTAAATTAAAATTATTCAAAGACCTAGTTTGATTATACACATAAACGAGCACTTGTTATTTAATTATTATCAACGAAACTCACTAAAACAAGAGGAAAAATCATGAGAATTTGCGAAAGATGTTTAACACTTCAAGACATTTTCAACTGAGGTTATAAAAGTCTTTTCTTTTTAGCTTCGAAAGCGTTGTGACCAGAGGTCAATTGATAATAATTTCTACTTAGGTATTCGAAGTATTCTTACTAATAACTTTTATATAGAAGCCAATGTAGTCTATCTATCACTTTAGCAATTCTCCAAAAGAACTTGTCCTCTACAAGTGCATTTAATTAAAATGTTAGAATTAATTAAAAGAATTTGTAGATTGACTTAAGTGGATTCTCGAAAGAAAATTGTTAATGAGCCTTAAAAACTTTTTTTAAAAAAAATTCTAGTTAGATTGATTTCTAATCTGAAAATTATAGGATTTCTTCAGCTTCGATTTTCATTGGAAAATGTACTAATCATTCAACGATTTCCACTATAATAAGAAATCTGCAGAAATCTCACGATCTGAATAGAATCATTTGCTTCGCTGTAATGAATTCTTAGGACTAAAGCAGTACGTAGGCAGACTTTTGCTTAATGTAATTATTAGGAAATCCATAATTACGATTACTTCAATATTAATACATAATATATGTATATATGCAGGCATGTCTTTGACAATGGGCTGACTGAGTTTATCAACAAAGCGGATCTCCGAATCTATAAAATACTTTTAGCTACCAAATTAATACCTTTGCAAGATCATGGTTTTATTTGACGACTTAATCTTTAAAAGTTTCGCAAGCTTAAAAGCTTTATGAACTTAAAAATTTTACGAGTTTTAAAAGCATTGAGGATTAACGGATTTGTTAAGTTTTTTTCTTGAACTTCTTAAAGGATTAATGAGAAAAAAAGGCTCTTCAAGATTTTTAAACCTTAATTGACCAACATGGTTTCCAACTACCCCAAGCAATCTCCCACAAAGCAGAACTATATAGTAACCACTTGAGGCAGTAAGCCCTGTTCGCAATATCTCGTACAATTTTTAGCTCATATCTGTTGTATACATATTTTTAAATGATTGTAATAACTTTTTTTTTTAATTAACATTAATTTTTACAACTTGTTATATATATATAGGTATATATGCAACCATATATACATAATATATAACTAATGACATTAATAAAGAATGTAATGAAACGATCCTAATGTCAATTTCGAGTAAAACTTACTTCAAGAATATGAATAGAATTTTGTATAATACATTCGAGGAGAAAAAAAAAATGAAAATATATAAAATATATATCATAGAAAGGAAATATGTAGAAAAATTATTATATAGAAAAGAAATCTTAGTTAATACCGAGTTTAGAGATTTCTGAATAGTACTTTTAAGCTCATTAGATGGAAATTAGTTTAAAAGAATTATTTTATTCTGTTTCAAATTATGTTTATTTATTTTAGTTTTGAAATAAAATAAAATAAAATAAAATAAAATAAAAAAACGATAATGTGATTACGCAGCCAAATTATAAATAAATTAATAGAATGCTAACAATACAAAAACGATATAAACTTTTAAAAGCTCAATTAGTAAAAGCGACACAAAAAGTGTGGAGAATAATGGTCAATTTGTAAATTACTTTAATAAAATTAAAAATAAAATTAATAAAATTAAACATATGTGCAATGAAAATAAATATGAATACGAAAGCAAGTGAACATTTAGCTTTTAAGCTTTTTAACAATAATTTTATAATAATTTATGTTTCTACAAATCTTTGTTATCTCTCTATCGATCTCTAGCAGGAAATATCGTTTGTATACATAATATATTGCAAACGGGAGATTTTATGCAAGATTTAACAAACGAAAGTTTATAAAATGCATTAGGAAATACAACAAAAGTTATATTAAGAAAATAACTTCTTTTTTATTATTATTATTATTCTTCTCTTAAATATGAAATGAGTCCAAAACCAAGCCACCGCCTAAAATATTTACATATATTTAATAATAACTAAATTTAAAACAAAAAAAGAACATACAAGTAATCTATCGATACATATATATGTGTATATATATACATATACATACAAACATATATATGTGAAATTAATATGCTCTACGTGCAAACATAAACACAATAACATTAATATTCTATTCTACTATTCCCTCCTATATATGTAGTAAACAAAACACTTAAGCCACAACTGAACTTCACTCTTCACTCTTGAAAAACACAAACAATTACATAAGCAAATGCATACTTTGTATACAAAGATGTTTATGTCCTCTATTGTTAAAAAAACTAAAAGTTTTATCATGTCATCCGTTGCTGATGTCATTATTCCAAAGTTAAGCCAAACGAATTTTTAATATGCAAAAAAGAAAAATCCTCGATTTGATGAACGTGTATAATGTACCCAAAAATGCTTTCAAGTTTGTCTTTAGACATTGCATTCGCACCTAAAATAATCAGGTGTTAAAGACTTAGATGCCTTTCCTTCAAAACTTCTACGTTTAAAAAATCGATTAAGCAGCGTCTGTTTGTGTGATTAACTATCAAAGAGTTATGACAAAACGAAAGTCCACAATGATTGCACCACAAAATTATTATTTACAGAATATGAAGACACGTAGAATGCATTAATTTTTCCTCAGAGAAGGTAGACAACTAATTATTTAACTTTCAATCCAAAAAAAGCTCCGACAAGCACACTATTGGCGATCAATTCACATCGCCTTGTTAATGTGTTCAAGTTCTTATTGCATCTTTTCTACGAAACTTATTGTTTTTCATGTTTGAAATTATTAAATGATTAAATGATGTGGTGGCTTAACATTAAATATTCACTTACATAAGAAACGTATCGCTTGTGATATCTATTCATTAGAAAATACGTCAAAACTCGCCTCGGAATGGGTGGTTAATGAAAGTTGTGCCGCCTATCCAGTTTATCTGAAAGATTTCTTACTTCAAAAATTTTCAACATGGAATGCATGGCAGCACGAATCGAACTCAAGCAAGTCCAAAAATGTTCTGCAAAATTCTTTGGCTGAAAGGATACCGACTGGCATTTCTTTTGAAAATTCAGATAAACAATTGATGCCAGAACATTTCATTAATGGTTATCTACGGCCGCTCTTACCCTTGCTGTACAGAGCACGTCAAAACGATCTGCTTTTTAGAGTTTTGTTTTATTAAAAGGCAGATTGGAAGCATTAGGCCACAATTTATGCTTAGGAAAAAACATGCAACCGTGCCATTTAATATGCCTTACGATGCGAAATCATTGATACGTAAATCATGCTTCGTCATGTTTCTTCACACTTCTACTCGAATGTTACTGATAATCTCAGGATTATATCCACAAGTAGACGCTGCTTAAGCAGGCTGCATCAACTAAACTAATTTTTCGGATCTTGGTACATCTTAAAAGTTAATCTCAAATTAAATTTGTAATAATTTTTAAAGATTCTTTAGACATAAACGTACACATATAAACACAAAGACATAAGCAACACGTAGTCAAGACCCTTACATAATACATATAATTTATTATTAAAAAAAAAAAAAAGAAAAGAAAAACTGAGAAATTCTTGTGTAATTTTCACTTAACTATATACTTAACGCTGACTGCAAAAATACCACCAGGAAATTTTAGAAAATTTACTTGATAACGAAAAACTACTAATAAAAATAAAATAAAAAAAATTCTTTTTTAGAAAAATGGGAATTTCTACAACAAGAACAACAACAAAAGAAACTGTCTAATTAAACATATACAAGCAAGTATATCTAATAACCTAATATCGATCTATACATATACATATACTTATACTTATATACATAAAAAACTATTCTTGTATTTAGCTTAAAACTTTAAAAAAAATGAATAAATAATTTAGAATTAAAACATAAACAATAAACCTTAACTCACAGGAAAAGCTTATAATTTCTTTTAAAACAATTTCTTAGCTAAGAGCACTTAGCAAAAAAAAAAGAAGAAAAACGAAAAAAAAAATGATTTTAGGTGTTTTACTATTCCAACTAAACCCCTGCTTTAAGTGTCGAAATAGTGATAGATAAAAAAAAGAAGAAAAATTCTAATAATAAAACAAGCGAATAAATAAAATTATAATTATTTTCAAAAAAAAAAAAAAAATTTCAGTAAACTTTTCATTCAATTTTAATTTGAATTTTAATTTCATTTTTATTATTATTATTATTATATAAGATATAAAAAACGAATTGTTATTGTGACTCTCTTTATGTGAGAAAATAATTGAAAATTGCAAAAAAAAATTGTTGAAAATTTCGAAAACTAAAAAAAAAAACAGAAACAGACAAAAATCTCTGATACGACGAAAACGGAAACTGTTATAAATTATAGCACTAACACACTAACACAACTACCAACTATCCGTTTACTTAATAAAGTTTTATTTAGCAAAAATAACAACAACTTAAAATAAAATAAAAAGAAAACAAAGAAAGGTGAACAGATTAAGATTAAGAAAATTGAAAAGATCGTTAAAACTCAACGGTTATGTTGCACACAAGTGAAAATATATAAAAATACATAAAAAAAATGAAAAATATTTCAATTTAATTCCCTTATGAAACATCTACACTTACATACAACTCGACATACTAAACGAAAGTAATGAGATAAAAATATCAATTAAATAATTAATAAAAACACTAAATGAATGAAATAAATTTAAATAAATGGATATTTAATAAATTATCATAACATATAAAAAAAAAAGAATTTTTTTTTATGAAGAGAGAGAAGGTAAAGAATACGAATTTTTCTGTTTTGCGTACGAACAAAAGCAAGCATGAAACAGGCACATACGGCATTATAGGGCGTATAAGTACTTTTTAAATAAATACTGCGTATACGTATTAGTCGCTTTATGGTAGAATAAGTTAACGATTATGCGCGCGTATGTTATTTATATGCACACGACATAATTGACAGCCGCATAGGTAACGATGGTTTTCCTCTTACTTTGCAAAAATATGATGAAAACTCGGAGAAAACAAATTCTTTTTCGTCTGTTAATGATAATTGGTTCACATCGACTACGCCAACCCAATTATGCACTTATTGATTCATAATTAAAAACCTTGCAATATTCCATGATAATGATAATTTAGAATCAATTCAATTCAGATTCAATTCTTTTCAATTAATTTCAATTCTTTTATTAATTGAAGACACGACAGACGATCGACATTGACTCGCATTCTCTTTGGAAACAATAAAAGAACAAGAAAAGAGCTCCATTAGTAATGATCAAGAGGCGGTACTGGCAGACAAATTACATTACAAGGAATCTATGAAGACACCATAGAATAGCTTAACAAGTGCTAAAAAAAAAAGTGCTAAAGAACTGATAGAATCTCAAACAGATCTTAAAGAATTTCGAAAGGAACAAGAAGAGAGTCCAGGTAATGGCACCAAAAACAGTAGTGATCAAGTTCAGTCAATGGTCGAAGCTGAACGAGATTTCGAGGAAGTTATGAAGAAATAAGAAAAGATCTTAGGTAATGACAGAGAAAATAGTATTGAGGAAAATATGATGGAAACTGAACTAGATCTTAAAGATGTTATGTACAAATACCAATAACTAAAAGTAATCTTGAGAACTTTACTACATCCCATAAATTTATAACATGCGAGGAATTAGCATCACAATCTGCCGAAATTATTATGGAAGGACAGAAAACTATAGACGTACAAGAAAAAGTTTCCAATGACAGTAACAACAAAGCAATAGTAGACATGATATACGAAGACTTTTCTACAACGCCTTCCGACAGCCCCATAACATCGCATGCGAGTAGGCCTTAAAAGCCTTGGAACGAAGTGCTTTATTTATTCTCTAATGGATTTACATATGGAGTTTTATAGATCCTATGTTTGCGTGGGTGCCGTTTTCACATTTCTTTTACGTGTTTAATAGATTTGATTTTATTGCATTCGTTGTTTGTTTTTTATTTAAATGAACTGACTGACAATATACTTTTTATTATTTTAATCGGTTTAAAATCATTTTCTGAAACTTATCTGTCCGTCTGATGTTTGTCCTCGTATTTTTGCGTTCCACCCTTAGATTACCCTGGCCGAAGAGGCAATCCTATTCAAATTGGCCCATAACAGAAATTTGACATGCATATTGAAACACAAAATTGTGGACTCTAACAAAAGCCCTTATATGAAATTTGGCCCATAAGGGAAATTTGACATAAAAATTGATTGTACCAAATTAGGAACAAATAGATCTATTTTTTGTACACCGCCTCATACAAGAGTGTCCATGAAAAATAAGCATTTATCTAGTAAAAAGCTATAATTTTTGATATTTTATCACAAGAGTAAAGGAACATTCAACGAAAGAACATGTCAACATTGCAACAATCGATTTTTAGGTTCTTTGTGTATCCATCTTACTTACTACGTACTTAAATTCTCTTTGGCGATAGATGCGAAGACCATTGTCGTTGTCAAAAAATCTTACATGTTGATCTGCATTTACTCTTTCCAGAATATCATCGACTCCCTTTTGTTAAAACTACTGAGGAGCTTTTTAAATTTCCATCCAAAGTTTGCCTGTTACCTTCAATAACTTGTTTGTTACTTTTTTCTGTCATCTACATAATATTTATGCATTTATGCATGCAAGCCTTAGAAAATTTTCTTATGTTTTTTTTCTAAGAAAAAAACGTAATTTCAAAATTTTGTATTGGCCAATGATATATTCGACAACGTGATAAAGCTCTTGGTTTTTGTGGGCATTATGACCGAGACTAATGTGTTACATAGCATTCGTCCAGAAACTGTAGATTCGATACATATCCAAAAACTTACAAGCTTACATATATAATGTAAATTATTGCAACTATTGGAACCTTTAGCAGGCCATTTGGCACACGTATAGCTGTCCTTTTCTCGAGTCGAGTTTTTCCTAGAACAATTATGGCCTCAAAACTTTGCTGAAACTTTAAGCATCAGCTTTTGCTTACTTAGTCATTCATATTTAAAGGAGACTACTAAACCTACACGATAATAAAATAATTATAAGCGAAGTATACGCTTTGTCTGATTATGGAGACATATTTGCAAATATTAGAAATAGAAGAAGTAATTGACGATGATTTTGAAACATTACTAAAATACTTGGTTATTGACATATGATTTTTACACTGAATCCTCGGTTATTAACAGCTTTATAAGCCATTTCGCGTTCGCTGGAAATATGAAACTTGTATGCGTGTCTGGTTCATTTAATATCTGCGCCCTTTTGTAAGACATTTTCATGTATGTTTACCTTGCTTGCTACCTTTAATAGGTGTTTACATTTCTGTCGCATATTTTCATATTATTTGCTTTTGTTTACCTATTCGCGGTACAACTTAATGAACTGACGTTTTGTTCAATTACGAGCTAATTTGTAACCGTTTAGTCCGTTATGTTTTCCTATACGACCCTAAAGCGTGTCATTTGTAAATCATATTCATTTCTTCGTTTTTTTTTTTATGTAAATATTTGCATGGATACCTAGCTTTTCGGACCGTGTTAACATGCAAACCATGTTCACTATGGACACATGCATGCTATTAAGCTAATGTTAATGTTAAGTTGCAAATTTTCACAACAACATGTAATTACAGCTGTTCGTGAAAAAATATATTACACTAATAGGAGGAAAAGCAATCGATTGTATGCAGTTCAAACTGAATCACGAACACACAACGGACGTTGAGTTGAGTCGGGTTTATCTGAAACTGAACAAAAACATACAGAAACGAAAAGTTCAAACTATTGATAGATAGCGATCTAAAATTACGTTGAAATCTTTATCAAAGTCTTGGGATTCTTTAAGTGAAGAGATTATTTAGAGGTTCACTCTTAAAATGAAACTAGTTTTCCTACTTGCTTTCGAGCTGAAGACAAAGCAAAGCTCTAATATTTTTGAACAATCACGCCACTCTAACAAGTATACAAAAGCTATAGCTTTTCTTGAAATTGTGGGTGTGTCGGTTGGTTCAAGAGGACTATTTTCATGCAAAAAATTTGCAAAGTCTTTCTTGTTAAAAGTCACACTTAGTGTTTCAGTGTTTGTCTGCATCAACTTAAAGTCTATGCGTTGCATACGTCTAGATAGAGTTAATATATCCGCATTTTTCGGTGATAGGCGTTAAAATCAAATAACTTCAGTAGCCTTTTTTAACAGGATTTAGTAATAATTTATCCGCTCGACGAGCTTCATCTATTATAAGTTTCGCTTCAATATGTTGCTAACTAAAAGTGCAGCTTATTTGCTACTAATATTGATGGCTTCACATTTTATAATGGAAACTAAAACTCAAGTGTTTAATAGCTCATTAGCTATTGAAATATCCAAGAGCCTTCACAAAGCCTTTAAAATTAGAAATTTTGTTTTTTTTCTTTCCGAACATTTGCTTAATGACATGGACATCATGGCCGACTTTTTCCCGAAGTTTTGGAAAAACTTCCCGAGAACGCCATATGTAATGGTTACTCGAATGTATTCCCACATGCAAGGTTTTCTTGATACACGCTCGTTAATCTACGTCTTCACTACGGGCTACGATGACCCTATATTAAATTTGGCGGCCAATAATTTAAAAGGTATACGTTATTTTCGCACTATTTTGGTTTTTCTGCCTCGAGGAATACACAATAAATCTATCGTTCTGGATGCTGAAGAGTACGTAAATTTTAATGATAATTTATTGAACATCTTCGCATGGATTTGGAAAAAACAATTTTCTCGTACGTTATTACTAAGTGTAGCGAATAATATCTATTTGCAGGAGCCCTTTCCAACGCCAACAATCATCAACAAAACCGATAATTGGTCTATAGGGGACTTCTTCATCAGATATACGAAGAACTTAAGAGGCCGTATTATAAAGACTCCAATATGTTATGATTTACCGCGTGTCTTTCGCCTGCCAAACAATGTACCGAGCGGAGTCTCCGGAAAACTTTTCGCTGCATTTATGCGTTCCATTAACGCCTCGTTGATAGACGACACAACGTGTTATTCGATTAAAACACCATATAACTTAACAAAAATTCTGCAGGATGTTTATGAAGGTCACTTTGAAATCAGTATACATTCATACACTGAAATGTTACATTCGCCAGCTGGCAGCAGTTACCCTGTCGGTATTAATGACTTCTGCTTCATAGTGCCTTTTCGTCGCCATTCGCCCGAGCATTTATTTTTGCAAAGAACCTTGCAAAACTCAGCCTGGGTGCTTGTAGTTTTCGGTGTCTTCTATGTAACACTTTGTATTTTGTGGCTTAGCCCGGAAGAAAAACGTGACTTTAGCCTAGCCTTCCTACAGTCCATATCATCTTTTCTTTATTTACCTCCTCCTCAAACTCTAAACACGCGTGCGAAATATACACATATTTTGTCGATACTATTATTTATTTTGGGATTTTGCCTTACTAATTTGTATCAATCAAAAATGTCTAGCTATCTGACTGCCTCATTGCCCGACAGTCAAATTAACACCATGGCAGATCTATTGGCAACCGATTTGAAAGTCATGGTAATGGAACATGAGCTCCCCATCTTAAAAAGTGCTGGCTTTCATAGTGAATTTCTCAAACGTTTAATTCCGGTTAAGAAAGACATTATGGACTTTCACCGGGACCACTTAAACACCACGTATGGATATAGTTCGCAAACGGATCGTTGGCATTTCTTAAACAAACAACAAGTCCAGCTCAACTATCCACTCTTTCATCTCAGTGAAATATGCATTGGACCCTATTATTTAGTATTTCCTATACACGAAGATTCTATACTCCACAAATCCTTAAGGTATTTCATTTTATATACTGCTCAATACGGTCTGCAAGTGTACTGGAGCCGCGGAGCTTTTGCTGATGCTTTAGCCTTAAAATACGTTAACATGATGGTTGTAAACGAAGAAATCAAACCATTGTCTATGAACTTTTTCTTCTCGATTTGGTTGGTTTGGTGTGTTGGCATTACATTAAGCGGCGTATTCTTTATGCTTGAGATAAGGAGAACAATATTTAAAAGGATTAACGGATCAGTCAATAATTTATGGCTCCGATGAAAACCCGCTTACGATCAGTAATAATTTCTTTTAATTTTAATTTTATTTAAGTAAATGTAAACTACTTCAAAGTATCATGCAAATAAAGAAAAAGAATCTAAATAAAAAATTCTTGAGTTTTTTTTAATATTCTTAGCTTGGAACCTGGCAAAACCAGCTTACATTTCGAAACATAAACCTCGAATTTAAGAAAATCTACAGAGTCATAAAGCGATGTATGAACTAAGGCGACTTTCGGACATCTGCCATCCACGAAAAATATTTTACATTCAATCGCTTTTGAATACTTATACCTTGAACTACACGTCGAAAGAATACATGAAATCTCTGCGGAGAGCGACTTTAAATACTTTTATTTTTTTATTATATATCACTTGATTCAGAATCACTATCAAAAACATTTTCTAAATCGATCCACAGTAATTTTCGTAATAAAATACCAAAAGTATATCTTGTTGTGCAAAATCTAACAAAATTTATTTTTTCGGTACCGACAGATTTTAGAATTCTTCAACAATTTTCTCCGTTAAGTACTTAAAAGAAATTAGACTTTGTTGTCATATAAAGACTTTGTTTTCGTACGAATCTTTTCATTTAATGGGGTTAAAAAGTAGGCTTACGTGGTACAATTAATTTTTATATTTAGACTGCCATTGTGGACCAATTTTCATCGTAAAAGTAAGACCTTTTGATAATATAAAAACTTACTTCTCGCAAGAACGTTTATATCTTACGTAGTTCAAAAAACTGGGCCATACGGCACAAATTTTCTACGATTATTTCCCATGCCAAAGTTCTTGTTCTTACCGATTTTTGGGGTGAAATACTAAAAATTGCTACACAATTACAAAAGACTTTTTCTAAATAGGACGTTTCATAGGGAATGACAGTAAATATCGGGTCATCCAAGACGTTTTCAATAGCCATTGTTCTTGGACCAATACACATCTCAAAAATTATAACAGTTAGTTTTGTACACAAAAAAAACATTGACATACAACAGACGGACAGACAAGCTTATATCGATACCCAAAATAATTGTATTAATAAAAAGTGAACTTATTCTTTAGAGTGTTACATAAATTACACATATCCGTACAAACTAAATATCACAAGTGGTATAAGAGATAAATAGCATTTTGGCGTACTAAATGATAATGGAAAATACCGACGGGATGCAAAGGTTTTTTGTGCTCTTTTCTTTATAATCGCTTTTACAAAATGTTAGTCCTTATACGGCAAGTAATCCTTAGTATTTTATGATGAGAGTTGGACCAGAATTAGTGATTATTTGACTAATTTGTAGTGTAAATTAGTACATATTTCACGTAACATTCAATTTTTGTTATTTTATGCTAAAAATAGAAACGCAATTGAAATAAACAAAGTATTTAATGGTCGATCTCACCCGGCTATAATGTTTTAATCTATTTCAATTCGTCGAAAAAATATTAAGAATTTCATTTTCTTGCAAATAAAAATAATTTTTATTTTGTTTCTCTTAATATCGAAAGTAATTAATATTTTGTTAGTTTTTTCTTTTTTATATTCGCGCTTTTTTCATTACGACAGTCGGCGTGATGGAAAAATAAAAATAAAAAATAATAATATTTTTTCCTTTCAAAGTGTTCAACAGTTTTTGTTCTAAATTTAATTTTATATTTTCTGAACGTTTTAAGAAATTGCTTTCAGCCCTTTAACAAAGCTCTTAACTGCAATCTCATGCTGCCTTCGCTGAAAATACCGTAACATGTTGATTAGAACGCCAGATAACCGTAAATACTACCTACGATTAATACCAAACAGCGATTAATATAATTGGTAATGAAAATAATTTGTAATTAAACACTCTACAACAAAAAACGCTAATTGCAAGCCTGCCACTAGAGGCATAATTTTTGTAGAAACTTGATATTTAGACTTAAAATCTTACATACATCATGATAAATGGACTTTACTTTTACCATATTTTTATAAAGACACGTGAGCATATATGTTCATATCTCTAAAAATATTTACGTGTGTAAGTAAGTGCTTATTTTTGCCATATGACCTGTCTTTCCTCCACAAGAACACCGTTAACGATTACTTGACCGACGCTGGTTATTAGCGTGTCTTGTCTGGTTGAAGTTTAGCGGGTTCTTCTTATGTCGATTTCGACTGGCTGCATCTCCTCCATTAGAAGGTTGGTCAAGTGGCTACTTAATTGACAATTTTCAGCCTTGAACCTTAATATCCTGTGGACATCCCCATCTAGACGGACAACATATCGCACATCTTGGACAGAGGAACATGCTCAACATCGTCATCCGGGTCCGCAAATGAATATTCCGCGCTCGGACTTACTAATAAACCATCAACATCAAATCATCAACATAGACAATGAAAAATTATGTCATGTAGTAGCTTAATTTCCCTTTTTATGTGTAGGAATACGTTGGGGATGAACAGAGACGTCCGTCTAGTTTTTTCTGTCTTTTCTTTGCACCTGGCCACCGCGATTCTTCTCAAAGACCTGTGTGATCTCATCAATCGGAACACCTTTTCAATTACTACGCCCGCTTATTGCGTGGTGGTTCGGAACCCTATGGACGCTAAAGGCGTATATCTTCACCATATTCATACACATTGCTTCCACTAAGAGAGTGTCGGCAATATCATTATCGCTATCACTTCCCCCATGATAGGTTTCGAGCCTCTAACTTTTGGTATCATTCATGGCAAGACCGATTGAGTGCAGCTGGTGTGATTTATTTCACCGCAAAAAGGGATGGAGTAATCTCAGTATTGGTATCTGAAATTTCAGAAACCGTTACGAATGTTAAATTAGTTCCTAATATATACGTCGTCCCAAAAGTGTTGTATGTTATATAGTCAGTGATGCGCATTTCAAAGTATGACAAAAAGAAAGTCAAACTTGTTGTACCGTTAAGTGGATGTAGCGACGCGAAAATGACAATCAGCTCTCCAATCAGATGAACAGATAAAATAGTCATCATTTTGGAGCCTATTAATTATCTAAATGAGATGTCAGCGTAGAATAAAAAATTACTACATAAAGGGAAAAAATATCTTTAAAGAACCATAAAGTCTTTTCTACGTGAAGCCGTCATCATGTCAGTTTCGGTGTTTCGAACTTATATACTGCCAGCGACCGCAAACAATACAGTTGTAATAAATACTGCTTTTCATAGGGATCTACCGCGAGCCTTTTTATACCGGGATGCCAACGGACTTCAAGAACTAACGGGAACGTATGCCAAAGTCATCACAGAATTTGTTATTCGTCAAAGATACAAGTTATATCTCGAGGACGTACGAAATTTTACTGTAGTAGAAATGCATCGACTCATCGAAAATGGTTATTTCAACTGGTCGATGTGGCCCAGCACTTATGGCGATTCAGCAGCAAATATCGATTACAGTTATCCACTTCAGCATTCGTGATATTGCGTTGTGGTGCCTGCCAAACCAAGGCTTGCACGCTTCTGGTATATAGTTTGGCCTTTCGATCGCTATATTTGGCTTTTGTTGGCTTTGGCTACTATTTACGTGGCCGCGCTAATGTGTATCCAGAGACACCCGACTGTCTCCTTCAGCAAAAACTTACTGTACAGTCTTGCTTTGCTGCACGACAGTCCCAATGCAAACATTAATGTAAATAACAAACGTGCTTCTATACAGTTATTTTATCTACTACTTTTCGGTTTGGGATTCGTGTTGTCCGTTTACTATTTCACTCATTTGGCATCTTATTTTATGCGTCCCATATTTCAACCACATATGAACAATCTTGAGGAAATCATTGATGCTGGTATCGACATCTTAGCTACGCCGAGAACTTATGAACTTTTACACAGCGGCAAATTCTCCGATATTCATGCGTTTGACAAGATTACAAAAACTGTACCCATAAACAGTTTTATGGAAATAATAAATAGTCAGTTTGCCTATATACTCCCACAAGAGGACTGGGATTTAATCGATCGTGCGCAAATTCATCTTATACAACCGAAATTCAAGTATTCTCATATGTGCTTCGGCAATTACTACATTGCCTTTCCTTTGAAGGTGCATTCTTTATTTGCAGAAAATCTCAATGATTTTTTATTAAGAATAAAAGAATCCGGTCTTTGGTCACATTGGGAGGAAGAATCATTTTATATAGCCCTTAAAACCAAATTACTTCAACTTTTGGTGGATGATTATCCGGCAGAGCCGTTAGACATGCAGTTTTTTTTATTAGCATGGATTGTACTCTTCTGTGGAGGGACATTAAGCGCGTTATGTTTCATCGCAGAAATTCTATTCAGTAAATATTCAAAAAAAGTACATTAAATTTGTTCTCTTTGTCGTTAGGAGCGGCTCTCACTGATCCCTTAACAGCTTCGTTTTTTGCTAAAATTATGTGATATGTTGATCTGTCGCATTCAAATCTCATGTCGGAAACGCTGTTTACTACTTACTTTGCATACCTTGATAAGTTGAAATGTGGAAAAAACTAGAACGGCGTAATCTCGGAAAAAGCAAATGAAAACCTGGTGGTCCGCCATGTAACTTTGCACTAGTCTCTTCGTACACTAAAATGCAGCTGTGCAAAAGAGTGTGGCAGTAACTTTTCTTTTATGCTCAGTGCTAATGTAAATTGCAAAGCGACAGCAAAGCAGTCGTAATTCATAAACTAATTAAATACATTTGCAGTTACAATTGTAAATAAAATATGGCAGAATTTCGTGATATAACACAGATGCGAACAGGAGTTGTTTATTATAATTTCTCTTTGTTAGCATTTACCACTAATATCATATTTTACTATATCATGCCCCAATGAGATGTGAAATTAAAGATATAGGACAGAAAAAAGATCCTTAAATATCGAAATCCCAATGGAGAATACCTGAATGTAATTAACTTGCGTTGAGGGTATGGATTATACTTTGGAATAGTCTTCTACTTCGCCTGATAATCAAGTACTTAAAGTCATTGGAATTCTGAAAAAGACAATGTTCAAATCATGATTATTATTATGTTGTTGTTAATAAAATATTTATATCAACGCCTAGAAAGATGCCCAGTTGCAATGGTAAAACCAAATAGGCAACATATATAGCTAAACCGGGTATTACGTCTGATTCTATAAATAAAATATCAAAAAATATCAAGTCCCAAAAATAAAATATAAAGCTCCAATATCTTTATGATTTATAGAAAATAATCATTATCGCGATTAAATGGCTGAAGTTTAGGCAATAAATTGTAAATTTATTCATACGGATATCCTTTTTAATCAAGTTAAATTAATAGTTTTATTTAATTATGACATTAAATTGCAAATTTAAAGGTGTGGAAATACCATAACTTATAAGAATTCTTATAATTGAAGCTTTGAGAGAGAGAGAGAAGGCTATTAGTTTATGTAACTTAAAGTTTTATTACATAAACTAATAGATTGGTAAATATAGAAATAAGAATAAATTAAAAATAATCCTAAAGAAGAATAAAACGAACAAATCAGCATATTTATTCAAATAATTTCAAAATATTTAATATAAAAGCTTTATACGATAATCGTAAATCAAAATACAGTATAATTAAAGTTGTTATTATTAGAGGGTCGCTGGTGGTATCGCTTTTCTTACACAGTTATATTTTAACGTAGAAAGTGACTATCGCAAAGTTACATGATAAAATAAAAAAATTGATTCCCAAAATTAAAAGCAAACTGGTAAAATAATTTATATAAAATCTTATACTAAATGCCCACGAGAACGAAGATGGATTTGGATACACCGCACAACTTTTTTAAAAACATTTTATTTAAGATGTTACATGCTGTCGGAGCCCTCAACCATTAGTTGAAATGCAAAGCCAAGTCAAAAGAAAATATTTAATAGAGAATTTAAATGTCATTAATTACCAAGTCTCGCTGAAAGCAAATTTATTAATATCAATAATAGTATAGAATGCTTAACAAACATTTGTCATTTTAAATACTTGCTTTGATGAGAAATACGAAGTAATTACGTTAATTCGTGTTAATGTTTAAATGCTCCACGAAAAAACGAATAATAAAATTCAAGCTAAGCGCAATTTATCAAATAATTTACATTTAAGACGATGGTTTATGTAATTTTATTATACTTTCCTTATCTGACGAATGACCGAAAATTGGAAAATTCACTGAGAAGCGTACTCTATGGAATAAGGAACTATACTACGTAGACGTATTATTTTTGTAAGTAAAAAAATGATAATGTTATGTATTTGTCGGCAATAGTTGGGGACAGTGTATAACCAAATTTCTATAACTTGCTGAAATTATCAATACGGTATAAAAAACAATCGCTGTAATCATAATGTTCCCCTATTAAGTACGATCAATCAAGAACTACTGTGAAGGAATCAACAACATGGACTGATAATCTCAATTGGTAGAATTTGAAATGGACGGGAGAACTTAATGCTCTTTAATATACGAATATGCCTCTAGCCTGTAAAACTTATAACTGAACAATAATATGTAACGAATAACTACGATCTAAATGAGCTTTTAAGCAAAGCAGAAATAAATTCAATCCTTAGCGACGTTTCTATTAATATAGCTCTAAAAACTGAAGTCAGGTTCGCAAGTTCATCATCATACTTAGCCTAACCATTTGCCTTTGCTAAGAAGAGAGGTATTTCCGCACTGCTTCGTGTCACCGCTAAATTAAATTCTATAATAAATTGTATAACAACTAAGAAAATTACAGGCAAATTTAAAGTTTTTTCTTTGTTGAGTTATTAGTTGTTCTAGAAACATCTCTTGGTTCCGTTACAAACTATATACATATATATATATAATAACAATTTTTTGTACTCTTTTAAGCTTCTTCCACTTGAGCAAATGCCTGACTGTTGTCAGTCTTCCGTATAACCCTTGTGACTACATTTAGTAGTAGTGGAAACAGATTAACATTTCCTTGACATGATCCTTAGATGACGAAATTCTTTAATATTCCTTGAAATGTCTGAGGTGCAAAGGGGATATTTCTAAAAAAAAAAAACTGATTTTTTCGCGTACTAAAAGCAAAACAACATGAAAGTTGTTCCTTCACAAAAGTGAGAACATCTTATGGAAGATTTAAAACGGTTGAGTAAATTTCTTTTAACAATAATAATGTTCTTAATATTTAAGACAGTAAGTTTGAAGTTTTTTTTAAATATATAATAAATCTGTTCTCTGTTTCATTAGTCTATATATTAAAGGTAAAGTGAACGCTTATTTGTATTAAATTATATGAGAAATGTATACACACAGACATCATCGTCAGATGTTGATTAAAAGTCGATGTCAAAGCACAAATGATTTTGACAGAGAAAAGTAATAAAAACGTTCAATAACAATGTGTCAAAGCAGTTTTTATTTGGAAATATAAAACCAACATTTCCACAATTTCTCTTAGAATTGTTATTCGTCCGAAAAAAAAGATAATTTTCACAATACTTTTTTAGAGAGAGAGAGAGCTGAACTTCTTACTACAATCGAACACCATCCAATAACTGCTTAAGGGTAGTAGAAGCTCGAATGAATACAAAAATTGAATAATTTTTGTAAACATCTTTTCTCATTTGTCAACCACTTGGAATGTGGCTGAAAGCGCCCACATTTAAAAGATGGACCATCAAACTCATCTTAAAAAAAAGAGAAAAAATACATTTCGATATTAGCGTGGCTTATTTTTTCAGTTTTTATGGAATTGGGATAGTTAGTCAAAAATAGGTAACTTGTATTGACCGTTGAATGACTCAGCAGTGGCTTAGTTTCTTCCTCAACACCTTTAAGTGCCGTAAGCTCATTTTTGCTTTCCACTAAAGTAAAAACCTCGTGGCCGCCAAGAAAAGATGAATTCAATAGACTAGTTGACGTACCCATTGCATCATTTGATTGTTGTTGTTGTTGTTTAAAATATTCTTCATATTGCTGGCACCGCTCAAAGCAGTATTTGTAGCGTTCTCGCCCCAAATACTTTATATTATTTTGGCCTTTTTCAGATTCTTTGGTAGCTCTTCGTCTTCTTTGATTGGCTTCGGAATGGGAGGCTTTAGAAAATAGGCAAGCATGTTCAAAATTTGCCGCATCATTATGTGTCAATTTTCGTTATAAAATATATGGAAATCATAGAACGATTATATGAAGCGAGATTCTCAAAAAATTGCCTCACTCGATCCAAACTTTCCGGTTTAATCAAGTATGACAATATGATACATATTAAAAGAAAAGATCGTACAAATCTTCCGATGTAGCCCATTTTCGATGAAATATATCGAAAAATTGCGAACTGTACGTTGCCTAAAGAAATATAAGAACGACTGTCAAATTGTCAAACCTTAAATTGGTTCGAAATATGAATTGGATCGATTGGTCTATTTATCTATGCAAATACACCAAATATTATTGTTTGTATTATTATATATTACACGCTCTAAAAAAAATTACAAGGTATCTCTTCTCAACAACTTTTTATAGATCAAATACTACACTTGTACTTTACTGTATCAATACGCATAAAGTTTGCTTGTAATTGAAAAAAATCCTTATCTTCTGTACATTTACGATTAGAGAAGATTCGAAGCAGATTCATTTGTCGCAATGCCAAATATAGTACGAAAAAAAGCCGACACATCTTTACATATATTTTGATATTCTTAACTTGGTGGTAATCAGGACATTGATTTAACAGCGAAAAAGCTCAACTTAACGTATAATCAGAAAACAAATTTTGTTAAATACTGTAGAAGAGAAGACGGGTTTCGAGAATCGTATGCTCAAAATGAAGGATTATTTCTCGAAAGAAACAAACGATTGTTTTGGACGCAAATCGTATAAAACTCGACTACTCAAGAAAAAAGAACGAATAAACTTACCAAGCACATCTACAATAATTCGTGTTTGTAAAGCAAAGGAGTCAAAAGTGTATTCATAAGCAGAAATTACAAATAAAAACTAGTTTTGTTACATTGTGTTGTTTTATTTACAAAAATCAAAAACTACAACAAGCGGTAGTACGCAAAGACATTTCAAAAACGTAACGAATTTTAGAAGACCATTTTCAGACCAAATTTTTAATAAATATTTCTGTTCAACTTTTTGCGAATATTTTCTAAGGATCATAACTTATTAACGAAAATAGAGTGAAATTTCTGGATTTTCGAAGTTACTTTAGTTTCTTGAACTAATGATATGAAAACGCCGGTAGTTCTTGTGTTAATCGGAAACATATATATATACACCTAAAAAAATATAATATATAAAATACATAATATTAATTTATATATATATGTATATATATATTAATTATATTATATTAATTATATATATATACATATATGTATATACATATATGTATATATATGTATATATAGATTTTTATTTTGTGATTTGATTTTTAAAGGTTTGATTAAACTTTTCGCAACATCTGGTTCACTTTCATTTGCTTGAGATTTTGTTCATATTTATTTTGCAATAACTTGCCATGTAAAGCTTGTTCAAATTTACCTTAAATAGAAGGTAAAAAAGTAATGAAAACAGTTTAAAGAAACTTGAAATAAACCTACCTTCATCATAGAATAATTCGTCTTTTAAATTCGGCAAAAATTCCCCAATTCGTTTCCAAGTCAACTGCCATAAAGCCAAATTTAGACTTCCATCTTGATTATGGAAAACTCGCACCGAATGCATCACCAACAACATATTTTTGAGTATCTCTTGCATCTGTTCGGACAGTTCCGATCCGACTTGCATAAACTTCTCTATGTAATCCAATATATGTATCCACAGTTCACTAAAGACTTCACCCAATTCAATTAAAGGAGTTAAATGATGCAAAAATACTTTAGACATGATGGTAGCTGTACGTATGCGCGATTCCTCGCAATCCAAATGCGACACAGCTGGACTATCAGGTAACAGCTCGTTTAGCAAAGGAAATAACACTTGATGGAAACAAGAAGCCCATTCACTACCAGAAAGCGTTTGCAAATCATGCACCAATAAAGCTCTTTGTTGTAAACAAGAAATTGCATAAGTGCGCACCTCCCTGCGACGATCCGTTGCCAAACGTGCTATGCCTTGTAACAAAGGGCACCAGCCTTGAGCCCATAACCTTGAGCCTGAAAATTGAGGTACTTCACAACCTTCTTCAGCCCAATAGCGAAATATCTGAGCGGTACGCGTGTACAAGGTGTACATTAAATCCAAAAGCTGTATCGATAATGTCTCGTAACGCTGAGCTAAATCAATTTCATCGTTTTCTTCATATTCGGTGCGTTGATCGTGATTTGAAAATTCTTGCATAGTTAAATGGCGGCGTTCACTTGATCGTTCTTGCCTTTTATGTAAGCTCCTCTTCTTCTGCTGCATACCCAATGCTTCGTTTCTTTGTCTTTGCTTGTAACCGCCGTCGCGACATGCCTCCACAAAAGTGCGTATGCACCGTACACATGACTCAAAATTATACGGAGTTATATGAGCCACGTTGCGCACAATAAATGCCAAGGTATCCCAACATTTAAAGAGAGCATGGGGAGAGTGTTCCAAAAGTTTACAGTTGTACACAAGCCCACTCAGAGAAGGAACTAATCCGTTAAAACTTGATGCAGGAGGAGACTGAGGTCTTGACAAGGCGTTCAAATCGGTATCCTTATTGACCAAGATCCAATTCTCACTAGTAGGACTCGACGGGAAAGGGCTGCTGGTGTTAGAATTAGGCTGTAGCCTTTCTTTTGGTTCCGTTTGTTTGTTAGTGACCTCCGTGTCCGATATGTAACCCTTGTCAGGTAAGCCGGAGTCGTCTTCACTACTCAATGCACCGTCTGATTTGGCGCTGAAACCATTAGGAATGGGAAGAGTGGCATCTTCAATATCTGGTGGTTCTGCTCCCGCACCTACACATTCCAACAGTGTGAATACTATTTGCCAGTCCTGTTTGGTATGTATATTATGGGCCGAAGTTTTAAGTAATTCATACAGTCCGATGGATATTTGCTTTGAAATCCTTAGAATTACCGGAGGTTTCAACATCAATAACATTTTTAATGAATCCAGAACCGAAGAACATAATTCTTCGTTGCACATTAAATATATCGCCAACTTAAGTAAAGCTACTACCCCACGTCCTAGTAAGTAATCATAACTACATGAAGCTCCTCCCATTAGCAATAAATACATTTGATCTCTTACTGCTGGCCAAAAGGGGACCATGCGATCACGGTTGTAGATTACGATTTTTACTAAAAACTCCATCCAAAAAACCACGACATCTTCTCCATAAGGCAAACTAATTGTTTTATGCACTGATGGAGCCTTTAAAAAGGATAGAACATGTTTTAAAAGCTCTTGTAACGATTTTAGATGAACGAATGTAGACTGTTGATCCAGTTGACATTCTTTTATACATTTTTTGGCAATTTTTATACATTCTCGGTCTTCAAATGAAGGCTCACGTTGTCCTTCCGACGATAGATAAGAATACAAACTAGAGAATAAGCCAGATTCTTGTTTTTGGGCAGGCTTCTCCAAAATCAGTTGGGTTTTGCCACTAGGTTCACAAAAATCTTCTACTTCCATAAGTGTTTTCGGCAACAATTTCAAGCGGAATAATTGTAGATATAATTCCAAAATTTGCCGCCAACTTTCATGCAAGCAGTCTCCGTAATCGTGAACCAGAGCGAACACAGTACGCATAGCCGCTTGGGCTTTAGGATTCAATCCAAAATTCACCGCCTGAACAATTTCGTTGAATGCGGGAGAAATAACTTCTTGTTGAGCTGACGGCAAAAGTGTAGTGAATTTGCATAAAGTTAAGACGAGAGCATCAAAATCCTCATGTAAATCATAGCAGAAGGAAATTGCAGCGCATTTCGTGAAACCTGTTGTGTACAAAATTTTATAAACAATTGCATACAGTTTAGAGAGGAAACACTGATTTCCATACCACATAATGTACGTTGATAACCGTTCTCGTTGCTTTTGTCAAACATGAAACTCAATGCGCTAAGCGAAGGTCCCCAAATAATTTTAAATATTTCCAAATCATAATTAGAATCCTGAACATAATTGAAGGTTCCATCTGCACCGAGGCCTCGCCTCAACAGTACTTTCCACAGATAATTTTCACGTACCAAACCAGTTTGTTCAGCCGGCACAACAATTTCTTCATTCCTGGAAAAAATTTAATCAATATTCAAAAATTTGGACTCATTGGACTTACTTTATGGAATTGAAGATCGCAGCCAGCATATTTTGGTTGAAATCTCCTTTTCCATTAAGGCCTCGCAAATTCTTAAGAAATCCTTCTTGAGTCATCGGTTGATTTCTTCGTTTAGCGTTTAAATTATGTTGGTCCATATTTAACATAATAGTGGCATAGGCTAATTTAAAAGCTGCATCGTTATTAGCAAAGGGTTCTCCATTTTGTTTCTGTATAAATATATATTCAAAATATTATGTGTTCTTAGAATATTAAAATTTAATTTTATCGAAAGCCATTCTAATTGATTAACTGTCGTAAACTGCAACAGAAGTGGTAATACCCATTAACTTGGTCGACACAAGATTAAAATATTGGCCCTAATCATTTGGAACGAAACGAAAAATTTAATTAGGAATGTTTTTGAGAATCGTTCTCAATGAGAACAAATCACATCGCCTACCCTCATTACTAACGTCCTTTGTTTACTCAAGATATTGCTAGCTAGCATACTTTTTAACTCGTCAAGACAACTCCTGCATCAGTTCTTTGTGCAAATTTTGTATTGCAAATAATTCCTTCTATACTTATTTAATTTATTTATAAAAATTAAATATTTTTCTTTAATAAAATGCGAGGCTGCCCCTAGTCAAATGTTGAAATTTAGTTAACTTTTCAATCACTTACATGCCAATAATCTGCGAAATACTCCAACACCAAAAATATTAGAGGCGCTTCTCCAGGTAGGCGGAAAGTTTCTAAATATAGGCGCAAAGCTTGATCTATGCGGAGTCCCACAAAATCAAAAGTTTCTACAAAATGCATAAGAATGTCGGGATCATCATCTTTTTTCTTTTTGGCAGATATGTAATCGCCAATCATTTTCTTATCCAGTCCTGGATTTTCTCTGAGAAATAGAGCAATTTCTCGAGGATCCAAGGTTACCTTTAAGATACCGTGTTCTTGCAGGAATTGTATACCCTTTTGTGGTTTCTGATTGAATAATTCTGTGCCCTGCCTGAGTGTATCTTTTTTGCGCTTAACTTCCGTCAAATATTCTCGCGTTATCATTTTGGATGCTGAATTATCAGTTGGTGGCAAACGTAAGCGTGATGTGGAGTTAATAAATTTGGAAATATTTTCCACTTTGCAATCATCAGGTAAATTTACGTCTCCAATAACAATGGTTTCTAAATCGGAATTGTGTCGTGAATGCCTATTAGAGGGCAATGGGGTTGGATTTGTGTCAGTATTAGAGTAGATAGGTAGGCAATTACTTTCAATACTATCTACCACTGACAACAAAGTATCCATAGCTATAATATGAGTATTGTATACTGCTGTTGTAGCCGACAAAGTATATTTTGATAAGAGGTTGGTTATGTTCTCAAATACGTCGGAGCAATATAAAGCACAATCGTAATTTATATACAATTCCGTAACAAAACCGGGAAGCCGCCACAATTGCAACAAATTATCCAAAGCGAGCTCACGCATCTCATAGGGTGTTTTTGGATTGTCGCTAGCTATTATTTCACATATTTTTTTTAAGTAAGCCTCTAACTGGAATTTCAAGTGGCCGCGTAATGATTCAAAAAGTAAAAAGCACAGCTGCAAATCGGCCGAAAATATAGATAAACGCTCAATATTCATTAACTGAAATTAAAAGATTTTTCATGACATATTTTAAATAGCGAAAACTCCCTGCGATTCTTCAAAGCCCACCGTCTACAATCAATTTACAAACTCGTTGGGGTTTTTAAGTTTTAATGCTCCAATGCTATGAAAAACTTGTACCCAAAGTATTTGGTTATAACACATATTCATAATATAGAGAAATCACCTTAAAGCTTTAAACCAACATCAAATAATATCTCTCAAAAATCGAAAATGGTTACATTTCTAGATATCAAAAAAAAAAAGTCATCATCAAATACTATAGAATTTCTTCATTTGTCAACGGTGGCTGTAAAGAATCGGCGGTGGTTTAGAATTTTTCAACTTACTGCAAACAGGTTACGACACAAATCATCTTTAACTAACTGGAGTAGTGACTCATATTTTCCTATGTTATCGGCTCCCACTTCAAAAGCTACAGTTAATAGACTGAGACCCATATGCATCATAGGCTCGGTATTTTGTTTGTCCAAAGGATCACAAAGTGTAATCAAGATACGAAGACACTGCTGTATGCATGGCAATCCATAAGGCAGCAAAGGAGCTAAAACTTCAGAGTTATCCATAGATGTTTGTTGAGTGAAACGAACGCCCACCGAATTGATATATTCGTTGTTACTAACCGCACCCGTACCTGATGGCAATGGGGAGTGAGATCTTTCTTGAAGATTTTGCTCATTTTTCGCAGTGCTTGTCTCAGCATCCATATTTTCAGGAAATGATTGTTCGCTACTTATTGTATCTTCTTTCATTTCATTTACAATGATAGGGTTTTGTATTACATTACCGTGCAAATCCGCTATATTCTCAGTTTGAAAAGCTAAGGTTGTTGAGCAGGGCGGTGTTTTTAATTGGACAATATCATCAGCAACTGGAGAAACCCCTGACAATGTGTGACAAGGGCTATTAGAGCCATCTTCGAGTGCAGATGCGATCGAAATGTTACGCTCATCTTCTTCCTCTTCGCCACCTCTAGTTAATTCACATCTTCTAAAACTGTGGCTACGCTGTAAATTATTCGCCGGGCTCAATTGATTCTTTGCTATTCTCTTCGAAGTCGCATGTTTGTTGTCTTTCTCTATAGCTGCTGTCATCATTTGTATTTTTTGTGCCAGGTTCGAATCTTTACAATCTTCAGAAAATTGTGGTAAACGCATGAAAAGCAATAAAACCATATCTTTGAGTGCCTGTTCAGCAGAGCGCCTTAACAATTCATTGTACTTTTGATCGAAACAAATTCTAAGGCAGCTTATCACAATTTCGCAAACAGCTTCGTTTGTTAAAACCGAACCTTCTGGCCCGCGCATTATTGTGTGCAAAACTTCCACTATGTGAAAAAGTGTAACACCATCCGAAGACTGATCAGTGACCATGAAACGGGCATTAGTGACAGCATCGACTATATTTTCGACAGTACCTGCCAAAGTTTTAGAGGTAGGATCTAAAACATAAGAGATGACTTCATTTATAAAATAAAACTTACGAATCATTAATTACCTAGCAAACCGTAAGACAGAAACTTATTGATGGCGGATAAAGCTAAACTCGTAACAGTGCCGGTTGTTTCGTCGGTTCGTATGACTTCCAGGAACGGTGCCAAAAATATATCTGGCTCTATCGAACGTAAATCCTTAGTGCGATTTAATTCTTGTTTTAAGTCCATGAATAATTTCATAAGACCATCTCTATTTTCGTCCTTAAATTTAGCAAAGGAATAACACATCAGATCTGTCTGAATGTAAAATAGATAAACCTACCACGTATACTGAGATATGCGAACTCCAACGGGTACCGCGGCGCATAGCAGTCATTAAGGTAGACATTTCACCGCGCACCACAAATATTCCATTACCCGGGAGAGACATTTTGTAAAATTTCTTTCATCTAATTTTCAGAATTTAAAAAACAATATTTTGGAGGGTTAAATGAATTAGATTGCTGTGTTTATTCTCCTTTTTTCGTAGTTGTTTCATGCACTTCGCGTATATGCAGATGTTAAAAAGAATCACTTAAAACGTTCATTTTTAACATTTGTTTTTTAAGATTACAAACTTTTTACTCGAAACACTGAAAATTACACGCAATCACTATAGAAAAATTGTTTCTTTTTTCTTTCTCTGATGACGTTTATTTGGTATTTATAACAACCCTGGTTTCTGAAGGAGCAGACAGCATTTAATAATCGATAACTACTTACATATGATATTGTGATCACAATTTTAAAGTTCTAATACAATTATGAAAATTTTATTAACAATATTTCATATCATGTTGTGAGGAAACTTGCAGTATAATTAATGATAAAAGGAGTGTCCAAAGATTTTATATATCAACTAATTCAAGAAAACGCTGAATATTTGTGAAACTTTACTCCAACGTTTTGAACCCATGCCAAAAAAGATGCTTGAAAATTCTACTGTAATGCTTTTCGAAATTTCTAGTTAATGTGGAGCATCTTAAAAAGCATAAAAAAGACAAGAATATCAAAAGAGAAAATCTTTTTTAGTGTACGTTGAAGTCGTAATTGTCATCTTCAAGACGTATCGATATATATCACAATTTTTCCGTCGCTATTTGCCAATTAGAAAATTTTGTAGGATTTTAGCTCAATTCGATAAAACATATATTTTGTAAAAATCAACACAACTTCTTCGAAATTTCTTGTAACTATTTAAAATTCTGAGTTGTTTTGAAATATTTTCCGCGTTTACTAGAAAAGAACTCATAACTGGTCCCATGCAATATGGGAAATACAGATTCTAAGTTAAATTTTCGCAAAGCCATTGTCAAATTAACACAGAAGAATCAAAGAATTGACGCTGATGATCACGCATTTTGGGGACAATTTTGGACCGGGCATCAGACTACATTGGAAGACGTTTTTGTCCTAGTTACACCGAACGAAATACGCAACATACGGAACGATAATCCGGCGAATTTGGCCACGTTATGTTATAAGGCTGTAGAGAAATTAGCGGAGGCGGTTGACAGTAGTTGCAGAACGCAAGCAGAACAGCAATGCGTATTGAATTGTGTGCGATTGTTGATAAGAATAATACCGTACATATTCGAAGATGAAAAATGGCGGGATTTTTTTTGGAGTAGTTTGCCTGCCCAAGATAAGCAGTATATAAGTAGTAAAGAAAAGCCGCATCTATCAGCAGCTGTGGAGAGCGAAGAGGGTGAAGATGATCGACCAAGTGGTCAAAATCAGACCGTTCCTTTAGCTCAATCTCTGTTGAATGCATTGTGTGATTTGTTGTTCTGTCCTGATTTTACGGTGACTGCTGCCAGGCGCACTGGTCCTGACAAGGCGGAAGAATTGGCTAGTATAGATAGTTGCGAGTATATTTGGGAATCAGGCGTAGGTTTCGCTCATTCTCCACCAAAAAATGCGCATATGGAAAGACGTAGAACAGAATTATTGAAATTGTTGTTAACTTGTTTTTCGGAGCCCATGTTTCGTCTGCCTCAGCAGTCGAACGAGCCCAACAAGTGGATTGCCTATTTTACTTCAGCCGATAATCGCCATGCTTTACCTTTGTTCACCTCTTTGTTGAATACGGTATGCGCTTACGATCCTGTGGGGTTTGGAGTACCTTATAATCATTTGTTATTCACTGACACCACTGAACCTTTAGTCGAGGCATGTTTGCAAATTTTGATTGTCACACTCGATCATGATATGATCATACAACAACAACAGCAACTAGAAATGCAACGTCAATTGAAGGGACCCACTGCTGTCATGCCATTGCCCTATGATGACGGCTGTGGTGATAATTTGTTTATCAATTATTTGTCTCGCGTTCATCGGGATGAAGATTTTCATTTTATTTTAAAAGGTATAACGAGACTTTTGAATAATCCTTTGGTTCAGAACTATTTACCCAACTCTACGAAACGTCTGCATTGCCATCAGGAGTTGCTCATACTCTTTTGGAAGATTTGTGATTATAATAAAAAATTTCTGTATTTTGTCTTAAAAAGTTCGGATGTTTTGGATATTTTGATACCCATTTTATATCACCTGAACTATTCCCGTGCTGACCAATCACGCGTTGGTCTAATGCATATTGGAGTATTCATATTGCTGTTACTATCAGGTGAGATATAAATATATTGCAGACTTGTTTCTAACTACTCCAATTATCGTTCCGTTTCTAGGTGAAAGAAATTTCGGAGTACGTTTAAATAAGCCATATACCGCGACGGTACCAATGGATATACCTGTCTTTACCGGTACTCACGCTGATCTTTTAATAACAGTTTTTCACAAAATTATTGCTACCGGTCATCAACGTCTACAGCCCCTCTTCGATTGCTTGCTTACTATACTTGTTAATGTATCACCATACTTGAAAACATTATCCATGGTAAGGTATATATAATTTATACCGGGAAGTGTACAAAAAAATCCTATCTCCAATTTGCAGGTAGCCAGTGTCAAACTTTTGCATTTATTGGAAGCATTTAGTACACCATGGTTTCTACTCTCTGCCCCAAGCAATCATCACCTTGTTTTCTTTTTACTAGAGATATTTAATAATATAATCCAATACCAATTTGATGGGAATTCCAATTTAGTTTACACTATCATAAGGAAGCGCCATGTATTTCACGCTATGGCCAATTTACCCTCTGACATGGCTGGTATAGCTAAATGTTTAAGTGGCCGCAAAGTTGGCAAATTCAATTTACCCCCGGTGCGTCAAAATGCTCGTAATTATGCTACTCAAATACCAAGATCCGAAGAAGATGATGATGAAGAAGACGAAAACGAAGAAGACCTTGATGTACCACATTGTCTAGCTCCAAGCATATTAGAACCTGATGCAGATCCACAGGAGGCCGATAATGGAAACGAAACGGAAGGCTGTGTAACTGCTTTACCGGCTGAACCAGGCACTTTAAAAGCTTCTTTATTGGAGACGCCTGGCATCAGCCAAATGACTGAACGCGAACAGGCTGCTTGCACTGATCAAATACCTACTATTGATGGCACTTCCGATATAGTTCAGTTTACGAAATCCAACAATGAAAAGAATTCCTCTAATAGTCCTAATGAAGTAACTTCACCCAACAAAAGAAATCATCGCTTGGCTGTATCTCAACGAGGTGGTATAAGAATTGTACCACAACCCTCTCCAGAGGTCTGGACGCCAACCCCCGAATGGATAGTATCTTGGCGTTCTAAATTACCCCTGCAAACTATAATGCGTTTGTTACAGGTTTTAGTACCGCAAGTGGAGAAAATTTGCATTGATAAAGGTTTAACTGATGAATCTGAAATATTGAAATTTTTGCAACACGGCACCTTGGTTGGACTTCTACCTGTGCCGCATCCTATACTAATAAGAAAGTATCAAGCGAATGCTGGAACAACCGCGTGGTTTCGTACTTACATTTGGGGTGTTATTTATTTAAGGAATGTGGAACCAGCCGTGTGGTATGATACAGAAGTAAAATTGTTTGAAATCCAAAGAGTTTAAAAAACATACGAAAAATTTCCGTCCCTAACGCAATCTATCTCCTTGAATTTTTCCGCATTCCTTTTAGTATGTATGGAAGCAAAACAGTTGATATATAAACACTTAATACAATTTAATATTTTTAGTTTTAAGAAGAAAGTATTTCTACAAAGCTTTATATTGTAATAAAAATTTTAGTTGAAATTTATATCGCGAGTTTAAGTTAAATGCCTACGAATTTCGAGGAGTTTTGTTACCTTTGCTTATGTATTTACATTTTAAATCCATTACTTGTCAGAAATTATAGTAAATGATACAATTATTGTTTTATATAAAATAGGAAACCATATAATCTAACAAAAAATAAGTTATTAAATAATTTATAAAAATAAAATATATATACGGCTTTAAACTTTTAATCGTGTTTTATATAACAGAAAGAAAAACAAACTAACCAAAATTTTAAAGCAGAAAATATTGAAAACTAGGAATTTTGTTAAATGCCTTCTACTGTCTGAATGGAAATCACAAACAGTTTACATCACCTGAAGGAACTGTGTTTGGTATATTAAAAGAAAAAAAGAGCAAAACTCGTCTTTAGTTTTGCAGGCAAACCCACTCACTCTAATCAGTTCGATCGGTTAATTTTTTTCAAAACAGAGCTAGTTATTTAACAATAAAATGCTTAACATTTGTATTTTCGCTTTAACTGACCAAGAATACGTGACGGATTGAATTTGAGCCATTTCTCTCAAACTTACCATCGGCGACGATGGCAAATGCGACGTAAACATTATGAATAAGATAAACGTTTTGAAAAAGTTTCTGGGTTGATATTCTTAGCTCGACGAGATCTGCGGCACGCATCGTAGTGATCCAAATTTAAACTAAAAGAAAAATAATAATGATTTTTCGGACTAATGAAATAAATTCTTAGACATACTATTTTCTTGAAATGTTGATTTTTGTGTAATCGGCAACTATTTGAATGAAAAGTTTCAAACTTCGACTCTTATTTTTAATTTGGATTAATTAAATGAAAATAATTAAAGTTTAAATATTCTGATATAAATTTCGGAGAAATTTTTATTGCTGGAAAAAAGCAACGGGATCGAAAATATGATAAATCAAACGAAAATGACCCGTAATTCAAAAACGAAGAGAGATGCGAGAAAATGCAAAACGGGGTCTTATTATGCACCTCTTTACTAAGAATCTCTTTAATTAATATATTATGGCCACAGGCTTGTGCTGAATTATGGGACTAATGAATAATAATAGATCTTTTCTTTCCAAAATTGATTTTCTTCTTTAATTTTGTTCTGTCTTTTCCAAAAAATCGCTAATTTTGTTTGATGAATACTTTAAGAAGAAGAAGGGTACTTGTTAAAGACTATGAGACTTTTTCCACAATCAGCTGCGTTTGAAGGAAAAAAATGGAGTTATGTGGCTGTCATTCCACCTAAAACAGCTGCTTCGAAAATGATAACTAATTTTTTTTAACAACGAAATTTAAAAAAAAGTAAAAATTTGTGAAATTTTTTAAAATTTTTTCATCATCAAGTCAACAAATCGTATTAGGAGATATAGCCCTACTCCTCAACAGGCTTCCTCTATCCGTTCGCAATAAACCAAAAAAAAATTTTTTTTGAGAAATGTCTTTATTATTAAAGTCCATTGCTCTTCTCAACAATATACGTTTCTTAACTAAATCAGAAAATTTTCGCGATGTTTGGCGATTCCAGGCAACGGTAATCAACACGCACTTATGGAAAAAGCAAATAAGTACAACACCGAATGAAGAAAAAAAAGCTCAAAATACCGCAAAGATAACTTTAATACAAAATCAAAATGTGTCCACGGTAACCACATTGGAGGAAGCAAAAAATTTGGCGAAACGCAGATCTATGCATTTAGTTCAAATACAAAAGATGGATACGAAAACTCAAAGGCCTGTGTACAAGTAAATTAAGGTTATCAACGTATATACATTTTAACGACTTTCTCTTATGTATTTCAGATTATTAACGAATGCTGAAATGTTATCCGAAGAACTGTCAGACCTAAAGAGCAAAGTCTCTAACACTACTCCAACAACGACAATAGCAAAGCCTACACAAAAAAAAGCCGACAAATCTCTAAGTATCGGTTCCCGAATTAATGAACACGATTTGAATGCACGTTTAAAGAACATATCTAAGTGGTTGAGCAAAGGTCACGAGGTCCGCATATTAATTCAAGGCATGGGAGGCGATACGACGAATTGTGACAAGATTTTTAAAACTATCGAAAATTTTGTTAAAACCCCTGAAAATATAACTTTAGGAAAAATCGTGCAGAAGCATTCGAAAGGAACGGTGATAAAATTCAACATATTACCGTTAGCAACTACAACAATAAGCACAGAGAGCGATAAAATTTTATCGGATGATGCCTGACTCAGATATAGTGCGAGAAGTTCAAGAAAAGTCTACTGTTTCTATATATGTGCTAGGCAACTTCATACTGAACGTCTTAGACGTCTTCCAGCTAAAAATCCCAGCGCTTTTACTATTCTCGCTGCTGTCGTTATTTTTATTTTCACAAAATATTTTTTATGGCATCGAGCTATAACGGAAAATAAAAAAACGGAACAGGAGAAGAAAAGTCATCGTCCGCATCATCATCCTCATCCTCAACCTCATCCATTTCCAGATCCACACCATCCACATCGTCCACATAAACATCATCCACACCCACATCATCCACACCCACATCATCCACATCCGCATCATCCACACCCACATCATCCACATCCGCATCACACCCCATCTTCTAAACAGCCGCGTCCAGACGACTATCACCATCCCAACCTACGCCGACACCTAGGCCCACCTCAGCATCCACATCCGTATCCGCCCTCAGATCCGTCACCATACGAACGGCCACGCCCACGTCATTCGGAAGATAAGCCAGAAGAGTAGTAGTTAGTCACACTTGTGCAATATTAATTTTAAGTACAATTACGATTAATTTTTGAGCATTAATTTAAAATTTGGATTTGAAAAAATTTTAATAAAATTTCAATCCCTATTGAGAGTACTGTTTGCTAGTAAGGCTTTCGTTTTGATATTCGCCACCATTTCCGAGCTGATGATGAGCACGCCATATCTTGCTTAAGTTTAAGATAATGTATTCCCATTCCTCGAATGGGTTTTTGACAAACTTTCTCACAACTCTCCATCGATTGGAAACGGTTCAAATTACGATCACAAATATCGGCAGCAAATAACATACACTGGTCCGTACAAACACTGTAAAACCAATAATTCTTTATCACCGTAGTATCGTTGCATTTAAAATTTTTCAAAGATTTGTAGCAAAATTGTGGTATATTATGGTCTCGCGGATATGTTTGATCAAATCCGTACTGAAGTTTACGACGTCCTTCTGCATCCCAAAGAGCATTTTTAGGTGAGCCTTGTTGTTCTTCATCGCTATTAGCACGTAACAAATTGGCCGACTCAAAATAATCTCCAAAGACATAATCGTTTTTATTCAAATTTTTATCCTTGTATTCGTCGTATACCATTGGATTGTTATAGTTTGTGACGTTCTCCTCCTCCTCGCTTTTGTCGTTATTTTGAAGTATTTCGAAACTTTCTTGAAGTTCTCCTAAGCAGTGGCGACCAAAGCATTTCTCATATTCGATAAGTTTCCGAAAACGTGATCTCTACTTACAGAACAATAAATTTGAAGAATTTCCTTAGAATGTTTTTTATAATATTAACTTACTTGACATTCCTCTTCTTCTTCGGAATTTAAATAATAACGGCGTCTCATCATTATTCCTTCACCACAAGTTTTATTGCATTGAGACCAAGGCGTCCAGGCACCTACTTCGCATTTAGCTGGTCTTATCTTATCTATAGACACTGGAAAACTCTCCTTGTTGCCTGTTTCTCTAAAGGATGTTCTGTGGTAAGCGTAGCTTCCTGTTTTTGTCAATAGGAAATTATCGCAATTCTTTCCTTGACAGGCACGCTCTTGTCTTGTCACCACCATTACATCACAATTGTATATCTTTGCCATTTCTTCCTGTTTATATACGCGCGAACGATGTTGAAGACCTTCACCGCACTCAGGACACTTCGACCACTTCGACCAAGGATGTGTGAGACATTCGCGTGGTAAATTTTCGGCATTATCAGCTAACGAAGATAAAGAAATGTCTTAAAATTATTCAAAATTTGGGTTTATTTCACTTACATTCCTCATTTTTACAATTGCGTTCGTATATACGTTTTCTACGTATTCTCAAAGAAGCTAAAGGCTTCATAGGCGCCCCGGTTTCGTCATAGAAAGGACAGCGAGGATCTGGCGGAAAATCTGAGCGCATGCGCCTTATAACATCCGGTGGCACTTGCGGTTGATCGGGGGACTACATAAATCAGAAACAGAAAAGTTATATTTGTTTAAAGAGAATTCATCATTTCGGGTGAAAAATTGTAAAGTTTTTTGTAAAACGCGAGTAGTTCTGGAGTATTCGATTTTTGGTTTGGTTTCTTCAATTTGTAGAACAATTGGAAGCGTATGATTAGCGCGTCAATTAAGAACATGTCCGGAGACAGACATTGAAATATAGGCAATAACACATGAACATATTCCGGTAGCTTTCTCTTCGCACTACGAAAGGAAGGAGGGGAGGCAGTATGCTCCTTCTCGAATTTGTTTCTATAATAAAAAT
This sequence comes from Glossina brevipalpis, assembly GCA_000671755.1. Taxonomy (NCBI): domain Eukaryota; kingdom Metazoa; phylum Arthropoda; class Insecta; order Diptera; family Glossinidae; genus Glossina; species Glossina brevipalpis. Next base: position 949,193 of record KK351061.1, read on the forward strand.
TGTAAAATCATTACTATACCGTATAAGTAGGTCCTGCATCGGTACCAGCGTCCCAAGGATATAAATTTATTTGTTTTTCTTCCAACCAAGTACAGTTAGGTAAACATAATTCTAATCCCGAGACTCCTACAAACCAATCAGGTGACGGTTCTAGTTTGCTGGCCAAAGAAAATTGATGATTGGCCGGATCCACGCGTATGGAGGCCAATGACTGACCATTTAAATTCGGAAATGTTGGACCTCTGGCTTTTATTATAGTTCGCACTTTACCCAAACGATAATCTTGATTGAAGTTTGCTTCTAACGAACGAGTAGAACCATGCTTGTAAACAGATAATTAGCTAAAACTGTTAAACATTTTCCTATGACAGCTAAAGGTATCAATTACCTCAGCAAATTCACGCATAGCGTTTGTGGCCAAAGCTGCTACATCCCAAAATCGATAATCCGAAGTATGAGAAGCCCCCACAATATCACTAAAGCGAGCAGTCCAAAGTCGGCTTGGAAAATCTTTAGGGTGTAAGTTACGTGACCACAAACCATCGAAGCTTATCTGCATAAAAAAATGATTTTTTCTATGCACTACATTCATACGTAGATGATTGTGACACTTACTTCATAGCGCGCCTCATCACAGGCACAACATAAACGCTCTTCTAAGTCTTTCTTTTGACTTTCGAGATCATCAATCACTTCTTCACATATGCGTTTAGTTAAACCCCCGTCATCCATAAACCAAACGTCCCGGTGTTGTAGAACAGTGGCACGTATTAAAACACAACCCATGCCAGCAGTAGTAGGAGCGATCCATTCAACGTCGAATCTTTTCTTAGGATTTGTATTTGTTGACTCAACCATGTTTATGCAATCGGTACTGTAACGCGTAGCAACTGAATCAATGATATTAAAACGACCCAAATCTTCGTAAAAATGTTTACTGCCTTGATCGTTTTCCAATGTTATTTTAACGCTTTCGAAACGATGGTCATTATAAGATTGTAAAGAAACTGCAAACAAAGAGAAATTTCTGATCAAAGAAAAGTTTTGCTAAAAAAATTTTTAACGTTTATAACTCGAACAGAGAATTTCGATTGCGCACAGAGAACCTCAGCTCATGAATGTTTAACACTTATTCTATATTTATTTTTACTTTCTTAACATTAGAAATATCTCTTATGTCCTACACTATAGTCTACGCAACTTGGCCTGCACATAATTTTCTACGCTTTCTGCAAATTCGAGTTCAAATAGTTTTTTTCACATCTATGAAAAGTAAAGAAGCGATTTGAAAAAATTTTGTCATTAATAAAAAATTTTTAAATTGTAAACAGAACGCATAAACTATCGCTAATAAATTCTTAGAAGTTGAAATCAACGTACGAAAGCGTTATCAGTTCATAGCTTAAGATAGATGAAATAGAAATATTTTTTACGTTTCATTAAATGGAACATGTTGTATTTAGGTCCAAATTTTTTTTTTTAATTTTCAAGTTCAGTGACATGACGGCTTGAAGAGACGATCGCCGTCATTTATGCTTTGTAACATTACGCACAGACATTACTTTGTACTATCATTGTGGCTGCTATACCAACACACTTTTAGTTTTATTATCAGTCTTCAGTTTTTTGTTACTAATAGACATTCTGGCGCCACATGAGCGCGTAAATACTACTTACTATTATAGCTTTGCCCTAATATATAAGTATTTGGATTTCCAGATATTAAAATTGCAAAATTATCATCCACCGGTGACTTGGCGGCAAATGTGTTTGAAGGATAGCGATTGCATTTTCGAGCAAAAACTTGAATTTCCGATTTTTGTAAAATATTAACAATCAAAACGAAACGAACAAAGAAAATAAAAAACATGTCTTTGCAATCCTGCAGTTATATTTTCCTGCTATTAATTAAAGCGCTTTCTTGTTGTTTAATGTTTCAATTTTTGTCGTCTACTGAAATTCAAGTTGCTGGCGGTTTCTAAGCTGATGAGTACGAATGGATTATTGATAAGGCCAACTTAGAGATTTTTTGCTCTCTTTGCTTTTATTTGAACGTGAAATACTATAAGTTAATTGCATACGCTATTCCTTCAAAAAATGATCAAATTACCTGGATGCCTTTAGCTGATTATCGATCTTTTATAAAGCTTTTTCTAAACGAAGTGTTCCAAATTCTCGCATTTTCTTCGTGTTGCCTTCGGGATTAATATACCTGCAAAAATTGACTGGTTAGCGTTGAAGGTGTCATTGGAGGATATTTTGTTCATCGTTTGAAACGAAGTGGCTGTGGTCAACGGTTAACCTAAAATGTGCTTGAAGCCAGTTGATAGGTATGTGTATTTCCGTTATGCGGCTTCATGCATCGCATGAAACACGACTGAAAAAAGAATTGAGTTGTGTCGAACCAAGTTTTATTGGAATCGCCCTCCGTTGTAAATACAAAAAAACTAAACCAACACAAAAAAAAAGAAAAATTCGAAATCAAATTACCTTTGACGAATATTCTACATATATATTTGCAGGAGAAAAAGTTATGCTCTCGAATGTAGGATAACTACCACATGCGATCAAAGCCGTCTGATAAATAATAAATCATGTGCAAGTTGTGAAATTGTAATTTATTTGAATATGATAGAAAGGTACGTGAATATTTGCAATCTTAGTTGTTTTTAGTTCCTTGTCTCGGATTATCGTATAAGTTAACTGGTTAATTATAGCTTAGTTGTTCGCTTGTCTCTTTAAAGTGATCTGCTTTCAAGGTTTTTTACATTGACAGCATTGAGTTATAAATAAACTTAAAATTTTGAATTATTTTTTAGATTGGCCAGCCCTACAATTTTGAGAATATTTGAAATTAAATTGTTTGCTCAACTAAAGGGTATACACAATTCGCATTAAGTTTTCTTTGCATTTGAAGTCTCTTATCTTTACTCAGCTCAGTGTTATCATTTCATCTTAAGCTAGGTTAGTAGAAATTCAATGTTAATCCGAAGATTTCTGCAAAGAGACAAAATGCAACGTTATTGTTTGTTTCTCTCTCTCTCTCTCTCTCTCTCTCTCTCTCTCTCTCTCTTTCTACTTGTTGTGCTGAAAATTTTCGCTTTTTACATTTCAAAAAGTATTTTTCATAGGCATTGGTTCCTTGTCGTTGGGCTGTTGAACCGCTCTTTCTTTGATTTCCTTCCTATTTATATGAAGTTTTAGACATTTTTCTTCACAAATTTCTAGTTTACGAAATTTATTGCGATTAGTATCGCAATTGTCGGTTGTAAACAGTTTGCATTGAATATCATCGGCGTCATAAAACCAGAAGTTTTGTATAACTAGACGGTTTTTGTTACAGAACGATTTTGATGCTACGGGTCTCTCTATGCAATAATCCGGCAGCATATTGTTAAGCGAATTATTTTGCTTTTTTGTTGTATTTTCAATCAGATATTGAGTAGATTCCTTTACTTTTTGTTTAGCAGTAATATTTTCAGATCGGCCTACTAGTTGTTGACTAACATAACTATTATTTATGGTAGAATTGTTTATATTCAATGATCGTAACGAATTGTTATCCGAACGCAAACCAACTTTTGGGCTTGCCTGGGTTTTAAAGAGTTTGCGATTTAATTTGGCTATTTCGTAGATTTCCTCGATATCTTGAGGATCATAAGGTTCCGAATATATATCATCAAAAGAGGTATTAATAGAACCGCCACAATCTTGGCCATAACAGCGACGAGTCTCTTGAGTTCCCTGTAAGTCGTGACGTATATTACTCTAAGGAAAGGAAGCTGCTTATTACGCATTGCATTGTCTAACAGTACACATATACCTGACATTTTTCTTTGTTATAACTGTTAACGTATTCTCGAAAACGTTTTTGATAGCCGCGACCACACTTTTTCGAACAGCCAGTCCACTCACTCCATTCAGTAAGTTCACATTCTGTTGAACTGGCTATATCTGAATTAAAGGTTAAACCACATTGATTGCCTATACAGTTTTGATTCTGTCTTAGCACTTGACGACAGTTGTAATTTTTCGCCAACTCCGGAGCCTTGTAACCGCGTACACGAAATTGAGTACCAGGACCGCATTTAGATGTGCAATCAGTCCAATTACTCCACGGGTGAGTCGAGCATTCTAAAGCAACATTTTTACCTTAAAATGTAGGGTATTAAAGGATTACTAGTTATAAGCATTGTTAGGCACTGACTTACTATATGTGCAATCTTTCTCATATATTTTCGTTCTATTTATATAAAGAATAGCTAACGATTTCATAGGGGCACCAGTTTCATCGAAAAATGGTGAACGATAATCTCGAGGATATAATGATGTAATGCGCCTTATAACGTCAGGAGGAATTTGAGGTTGATCGGGCGACTAAATGTAAATGTATACAATACATATTCCTCACATACTTTAAATCTTGTTTACCATATAAGATGGGCCGGCGTCGGTGCCCACATCCCAAGGATACAAATTCAAAATCTTCTCATTAATCCATGTGCAATTAGCCAAACACAACTCTAAGCCGGCTACTCCTAAAATCCAATCAGGTGAAGGCTCAATTTTTGTAACTAATGATAGGAGATGATGCTTAGCATCAACTCTTATGGTAGCCATGGTCGTGGCGATGGAGTTCTGCCCGTAACCGATACCAGGAGCTTTAATTATTGTACGTATTTTATTCGCCTAAAAGTACAAACGTTCTTGTTCAGTACAAGTTTTTTGAGATTTAAACTTACTTTTGTAGTTTTTTTGATTTCGCTTTCCAAAGATTTCGTGGAACCGTGTTCAGCCAGCTCTCTAAGACCAGGACTGGCCGAACCGCCATATTCCCAAAAACGATATTCTAAAGTATGAGAAGCACCAAGTAATTCTCCAAAGCGTGTGCGCCAAGCCTCAAAAGGAAATTGTTTGGCATGAGTGTTTCGCATCCATTTGCGTTCTAATATTATCTAAAATAAAATTTTGCTGTATTTAATTACTTTTTTAAGAGACACTCTAACACACCTCATATTTAGCTTCATCACAGGCACAGCAAGGATTTACCGGAGGCGTTTGACTGTTTATTTCATCGATTTCTTCAGGGCATAATCGTTTCGATAGACCGCCATCATCAATAAACCAAACATGACGGTGTTGTAAAAATGCCACCTTAAAAATTACACAAGTACTATATGGACTCGTGGGAGCAACCCAGCTAACATCCACTCGTGATTTTACATTTGCGTTGGTGCTCTCTACCATATTTTCGCACAGTGCGTTGAATTTCGTTTCAGCTGTGTCAATAATTTCGAAATGACCTGAGGCGTTGTGGTCCGGCAACGTTAAGGCGCGCGAATCAGACTCCACCGTCAAAGTGAAACTTATAAATTTCAATCCGTTGATAGAAGACAATGAAACTTGTAACAAAGAGATTAGTAAAAAAGAAACATTTCATGTTTCGTGAAACAATTGATTGCTTACGATTGTAACGTTGTCCGTTTATATAATGAGAAGGATTACCATCGATTAACATAAGAAAATTTGCATCAACAGGTGAGGGATCCCCGTTAGCTCCTTGAGGTTTACGATTACAAGCATTTAAACAAATTTTGGCTAATTCAGAAAATATCAAAATGTATAGCAACAAAAATGTTAAATCCATTACTGATCACTTCAAAAGCAAACAACAACTAAATTGAAAATAGATCTAATAAGCAAGAATGCGTCTGTTCGTTTTTATGTACGCGAAGCAAATAGTTCAACGCTCTCATCTCTTGATCTTATCACCTCAATTAATTAAGTCACAAAACTAACCACAGCATGGAGTTTAAAGGTTGATTGCATTGTAACAGCGACAAGCACGCGCGTTGCCTGATAAGTCAGAATTTCTCAATCATTGATTCTCCATGCTTAAGACGACAATAATTGCGTAAGAATAGATATTTAACAGAACTTCAAGAATAATCGTTGGGCGTCGCTATCTGTATTCCTGATCACTTCAGCATAATACAGTAAATCTTTATTAAATACTTTCTTTGAGTTACAAACTAGTTAGATGCTATAAATTTATTACCATTTATCATTGTCATCGTTGTCACTCAGTTGACAAGGTAGCATTTTACATTTTTCCATTCTTACGCGGTCTTTACATTTATAACTAAGATCGGTATTAATAAGAGTACGTGTTTTTTGGCGGTAAGAATTATCTCCACAAGTGGCCGTGCAAGGTGTCCAAGCAGACCACTCAGAGTAACGACATTCGATTTTCTCAGCGTCGGTTCTGTCTTGCTGGTGAAGATGTTGGTGATGATAACCAATACGACGTCTTTCGTTATAGTTGCCGTAACTTATATCTCCGACCGAATAAATATCATCACATCGTTGGTAACATTTTTCTAAACGTACCAAGTGTTTAGGGCATGGTTTACCACCATATTTAGGCGAACGCAAAACTCGACGGGTTTTAATCTGTATACCCTCGCCGCAAGTGGCATTGCAGGAGTATCCTACCCAATCAGAGACTAAGCAATTGACCGCTTTTATATGCGGGCTTTCACCATGTAATGCTGACTTTTGACGCGGTAAACGACACGTTTCTTCGCAAGCTTCTTTCGACGTAAACTTATTGCGATTTTTATCACATTTATCAGCCCAAAATATAGCACATTGATCACTCGTGTGGTCATAAAACCAATAGTTAGCTACTTCACTGTCACGGCAAGGACTAACTTGAAGGTCTTCGTAACAGAAAGGCATAACAATCGCATCACAATTTGGTAGAGTGCAGTTTACTACTTCTTTACGCTTAATATGACGACAGGAGTCCAATTTAGGATCGTAATCGGGTCGTTTTACTCCGTAGACCTCATCATTCTTCCATACTTTACGTTCTCGCTGACGAGTACCTGTACCACCACATGGACCCAAACAAGGTGAAAAATCGGACCAGTGAGACACACCGCATTCGGGTGGTATGTAATCATCTAATTGATGACTGTAACTTTCGAAGTTATGATAACGATAAATGTCTTCTAAATTGCCATGTAAAGCCCTAGTATACTCATTACCCGACTGCGAATTGCCGTTACCATCTTCGCCAGGATTTTCGATGTCACCACCGCAATCAATGCCTTGGCAACGCTTTGTTTCTTGTAAACGAATTCGAGTTACTTTTTGACATTTCTTTTTTGCCCGTGGGTTTAGATACTGGCGCGATCTCATCATTGTTCCAGCTCCGCAAGTAGCGGAGCATGATGACCATTCGGTCCAATTTGAAATGGCACATTCCGGATTTTTCGGACCTGAACCAGGATAACTCAATCCTTCTGAATCAATTTCACTTGGTTCAGATTCGTCAAATGAATCACACTTACGACCTACGCAATCTTGTTCTTCGCGTAAATTGGTGCGACATTTGAACTTGCGAGCAACTAAAGGATCTTTAAATTCGCGCGTACGATATTGTTTACCAGGACCACATTTAGCACTGCACGCATCCCAGCGTGTCCAAGGGTTAGTAGCGCATTCCGGAGCATCATTTTCATCTAATTAGATTAAACATCGATAAGCAAAATTAAGTGTTCGGAACAAAAAACATTGGATCTTAATTTACTTTCCGTGTTATCGCAAGTTTTCTCGTACAGACGTCTCCTATTAATATACAATGTGGCTAAGGGTTTCATAGGAGCTCCATCAGGGTCGTAAAAAGGCGACCGTGGATCATTGGGAAAATTTGATTTAATCCGTCTAACCACGTCTGGCGGCACCTGGGGTTGATCCGCGGACTACATATGCAATTACATTGAAAGAATTTATATAGGTTTTTGTATATGTTTATAGACACACCAACCATATAAGAAGGACCGCTGTCGGTACCCGCATCCCAGGGATATAAATTATGCATTTTACTTTCTATCCAAGAACAATTAGGCAAGCAGAGCTCTAAACCTGATACTCCAACAATCCAATCCGGTGAAGGATCTATCATAGAAACCAAAGATATCAAATGATGTTGAGAGTCTACACGAAAAACAGCAAAAGTTTTGCCCGTAACATTTGGATAAGTTATACCGCGCGCCTTAATAATTGTGCGTATTTGATCACTCTGAAGTGAATAGTTGAAATGGACATTATTAAGTATTTAAGTTGCAAATAATGCCGTCTTCACCTGTTCTTTTAGTTCGCTTTCCAAAGTCCTGGTAGAACCATGTTCAGCTACCTCACGCAAACCTTCGCTAGCCAAACCCCCATATTGCCAAAATCGGTAATCGATAGTATGAGAAGCCCCGATTATATCACTGAAACGTGTGCGCCAACTATTGGCGGGAAAATCTTTAGGATGGGTATGACGTGACCATTTACCCTCGAATGTCAGTTCATACTTGGCCTCATCACAAGCGCAACAAGGATCTACAATACTTGGCTGCGTATCGACGTCATCAATTTCCTCTTCACATACGCGCTTAGTAAGAAATCCATCATCCATATACCAAACATCCCGATGCTGTACTACTGTAGCACGTAACATAACACAACCCATCCCAGCAGCAGTAGGAGCCACCCAAACCGTATCTATACGACTTTTCACATTCGTATTTGTATTCTCTATTAAGTTTGCACAACGCGGACTATAGCGAGTTTCAGCTAAATCAATGACATCAAATGTTCCCACTGCATCCAAGTTAACAGTATCACCATTTTCATTTTCCAAGCCTAACATAAAACTAATGAATGTTTGATCATTATAAGCGACGATAGAGACTGCAACGCAAAGGAGTTAACATGAAAAGCTTTTGAAAACAATAGGATGGTATCTCGTACCTACCATTGTATTTCTGGCCGGGTATATAAGTGTCGGGATTACCGGCTATAGTAATTATATAATTGTCATCTACCGGTGATTTAGCAGCTGTAGTCCCCACAGGTATGCGACTACAAGCCGTTACTAAGTTGATCTTAATAACGCTTACAAGGAGAAGCAATGACAATTGATTCATTTGCTTGATGTTGTGAATAAAATCTAATAAAAATTTATGGAACAAAACATATATTTAATGAATCCCATGAATAAATACTTTTCAGTTAACTAAATATTTCCTACATTTAATTTTTTTTTGTGTAAAATTAATTTTAATAAAACACCGCATATATCGAATGTCAATGTTAAAGTAACATAGTAATGAAAATTTTCTAAGGCTTTATTTAAAAAATAAATAATTTTATTGAACAAAAATTTATTTATTTGATCATCATCATCATGATCGTCACATGTTAGTTAGTAAACAAATTGTGAAAGTGTTTTCTTTCACTTTATTAATTAAAACATTTCGAAATCACTGTGTGTGTGCATATATGTAGGAGTGTATGTATCATTGTTGCTTTTTTTATTGTAATGCATTGCGGTTCACAAATTTGCGTCACAATTGAAATTAATTGAAAGGTTTAATGCACCGACCATTCGGTCATTATTATCAAATGTGGTTTAAGGGCTGTTGTAGCAATTTTTAACAAAACACTTTGAAGGTTTCTTTATATAATTTTATAAATTTAATTTTATTATTATTATAATTTTATTTAATTTTCTTTGGTTTACTCTCCGCTTTATTTTTTATTTCTCTAATTATTTCTTCCCTTCCTTTTGGCAAATTAGATATCGTTTGTAATTTATTCTTCATTTACAATAGTTGCATTCTTTCTATTCTATGCCAAAAAAAATAATGAAAATATTTTTTTTACCGTTAAACCGTTTTTAGGTGTTTTAACTTCCAAGCGAATCGGCAAACTGTTCACAAAGTAAGCAAGTATTCGTTTTCCATTCTCAATTAAGAGAACAAATTATTCAATAACATGCTTGTATGTGTGAGATGTTTGTCATGCTGGATTAAACAGACACATACATACATACCCGGTTCCTTCCTTCCGGCTTCAGTGCATGTGTAAGTGAGTGTCTTGCATGTTCTCATGCACCTTCCGATGTGCTTTTGCATTTACTTCTGTTTTGTTCTGCTCTTACATATGCAATCTTGACTACGCGTTACACTGAGATATATTAATTTTCATTTATGGGTTGCGAAAGTCGATTCGGTTTCTTACCCTAAATCACCTATAGAGTCTCCCATGTACATTTCTGCACAATACAAACTGAATCACAGTACATGATACATGCATTCACATGCACGCAAACAGAAAGCATAACAAAATACTGCTCATAAACATCTAATGATTCCACTTATTAAATTTCATCTTTGATAGGAATTTTCATGTTCATGTTTAAATGATCTCAAATGATCGTTGTTGTGATCACTCGAATGATTTTCGTTTTTAAAGGTATTACGTTCGTTTTTAAGGCATTGCGAGAATCGACTAAAATCAATTTTAATTTTCTTCTTGTCTTTTTGTTTACATTTTCGTGTCTTCTAAAAAAGTTCGCTTAGTCATGTGGGTCTCTGAAAACGTAAATTATTGTATCAGCCGTTTATATGATGAATGAGTGAAAAGAACATACTTCGATATTATTTACTGGATTCATTACTGTTGCATTTCAGTTCTTAAATTGTTTCTTTTTTCTCACAAAAGATAATTTAGATAAAAAATAGTAGATTTAAATGCGAAGATGATTATGCTAAGATGTGACGATAAATTTGGACATATCTGAACCAATGTAAGTGAAGTGTGTACAAAATGGGAAAGTTTTGATTGATTTGAACCTCTAAAAAAGATATTAAATTCTTGCGTGATTGTGCCGCAGACTCAAGAAATTAAATGCGATTGCGCCACAGGCTTCAGAAATGAAGTATGATTGTATCACAGAGTTAAGTTTTTCTCGAATTCTGATGAGAAATAAGTGTTTGTGTGACAAAAGATTTGAATTTTAATATTTCAAAACAAAGCATATATCTTTTAGCTAATGAGCTTTAAGTTTAGCACTTGAAATGTTTTGAGTATCTAAGTCATATCGGTTTATTGGAAAACGAGCAAGCTCATCAAGCAGCGAAATATGCTACTTCTGCACCTCTAATTATGGAATGCTATATCTTTACGGATACATTGGAAAGAAAGTTAAATAGAAAATTATGGAAGCAAGTCAGCAATACTATCAACAGCACTATTCCTCAATCATCAGCTCTTATTCCTCCAATAAATCCACCTAAGATTAACAAATCCAGATCGAAACATTTGCGAGATTTCGCTTTGGTCGTACAATTGCAACCTACCAATGGATAATGAAGAAATCTTCTGCTCCAATCGATTCTTACAATGAAACATCTTCTACCTGCAGAACATAATAACAGTTTAATATATTACTTTATTAAGACTCCATAAAAGAAAATGTTTGTGTTAATAGAACTGCATTCACCATAGGACATAGGTCTTTTAAACCAAGTTCCGCGTATCTATACAATTGAAGCACCAACTTGCTTTGATCTTTTCATGCTGTTTCTTTCTTCATCTTCTTCATTTAGCAAGGCCTTTTTTACTGCTCTTTTATAAATTGCCATCCGAACGCTATCTAATTTTTTGGCCGCATCCGTCCGTCGTAAATAATTCCCTTAAACCGATGTTCTTTAACCCGATCCCTTTCTCGTTTTTGTTCAACCAGGATTCAAACGCATGCTTCAAGCAGTTCAAGCACGTTGCGTAAAATAAATTAATTGTATCCTTCATCTAATCTCATCGGTATAGTAAATAAAGAGGGTTAACACGTGACTTTGACTGATAATTGCTAGCGCGGAAACGTCTACGTATGTTCTTATCATCCAATACCTGTAATGAAAAAATTTCCTGTTGATCATATTAATGTAAAATTGTTTGCTCCATGAAATGTATACAGGAAGTAAACTTTGATGTCCATACGTCCATATGGAAGTATCGGTATCTTAAAAACACTTAATTTTGTCTAACAAGTAATTGTAGGAAAGAGTAATAAATTTTTTTTTGTTTAATATCAAAGTGAACTTTCCAATAAAATTCAAGTGTTTGTCATTTAAAACTTGTAAATTTTTCTATTTTGTGTATATATATAAGAAAATTTTATTATCTGTCCCGAAAGGATTTTTTCAAATTTATAAGCATTTTAAATAGTTATAAAAAATATATATTCAAAAAATATATCCAGTTCCCTTACATTTAAAACAACTATTTAGCAAAATTTAGTTTCGAACTGTATTTAGTATTTTAGCATTTTAGTAAAAAATTTTCTAGAAAAATGAGTCTATCACCAAACAATGCAGGAAGTACAAAAGATGGTCAAAATGGTAAGTGCTGTTTGATTGAAAGAAAGAAAAATTCGTTGTTTGACATCCATGTTTGAAATTTCAGGACATAGTATGATGACGCCTTTAAGGAAAGAATCAAAATTGACCCCAAAAAATATTGTGAATAAATTTGGTAATAAAAAAGTAGACGATAATAAAGGAATAACAAGTCCAAACCCCACGAACAAAAGAACGGTATATAAGAAACGACTCACAGACATAAGAATTTTTATTGTTTCTTTCATTACTTTTAGAATCTCCATAGTAATGTTAAATCGAAAATACCAACCAAGGTTAGTTAGCTTCTTTCCCATAATTTTACAAATTTCCTTTTATTCGTTCTGAACTGTTTTTATGATTATAGTCTAGCACATTACTAGTACCGACTGGTGCAGCTGGTAAAGCAAATACGGCTAGACCCTCGTCTCATTCATTAAAAATATCGAATGAAAATGAGAGCTTGGCTCTCCAGGATACTGGAAAAGTTTTGAAGAACAACACTTCTAAGGCCAGTTTCTCTTCGAATAATTGTGGTAAAGTTACGCCACGAAGTCATATTGCCCGCACTCAATTTCCTACGGGCATCCGGCGACGTAGCGGTAAGCTTATTTTTGAATTCAAAAGTTTATATTGCACATGCTTAGCTAAACGTGTCTACGACTTCACAGCCAGTACAATGTCAAGCTGTAGCTCTCACCCTTTTAGTAAGGAAAATAGTGATATTACGTTTTCACCTATAACGAGTCCGAAATCAAACCCTGGTGATCACGACAATTGCGCTCTTACACCCCGTGAGCGAGTCAATGAGAATAACAAGTTAAAGGCTTTTGAAAGTATTGAAAAACGTTTGACTGAAATACAAAGTGAATTCTGGCAAAAGCTGGAGTCTTTGAAGTTTACTCCGGCTGATAAACTTAAAGGGACGTACAAATTTATAACTGTGATGCGTAACGATAAACACGAGCTCTTAGTCAATGGAGACGATATGAAGAAAGCACCAAAAGCATTACGTAAGTACAATAATTAATGCATTTCCACTTGTCCTTTAACTTCATTCATTCTTGTGTCACAAATACTTTAGTAAGTCGAGGTATTCGTTTGCATTATTGATCCGTAATCCAACTCTTTATCCCCTGATAGATTTGAAATCATCGATTGGTTCCCTAAGAAAATGTCCAGCGTAAATTTCTTATGTAAATCTTATCCATATAAATTGAAAGTATTTTCGTTTGGCTCGCATGAAATTATCATTTCGTTCTCTTTAATCTTTGTAGTTCATATTATCCGCACAATAGGCTTTCTCAGCTTTGCATGAAGATTCGAAATATTTTAAAAGACTTTCTCTTAGTCACTTATCGGATTGCGGTTAGGCAATCCCACAATGACCGAAAGTGAGTTCTAACGAGATTGAAGTGTATGCTTTTACATAACATGACGATTTTTGAGCCAGGACCTGTGCGACAATAGAGTCAATTACAAACTGAAGCAAATGACAAAATAGCGTTTTCGTAAGGGGGCTCTTCAGTGACACTAACGCTTTAACGTTTAATGAATTTAGACTATTTCCAGATATTTCCCTAAAGAATTTATTACATATGTGTCTTATAAGCTTTCTGCAACGTATGCAACGATAGTTGGAATTGTCTGGTTGTTAGCTTTTGTGCGATTTTAGAATTAATAGCATAATATACCTTCTGAAGAACCTTGTTTCCGCTTTCGTCTAAAAAGTTGCGGCACATTTATAGATAGCGTAAACGGTTAAACGAAAGTTGGTTTGAGTGTTTCCAAAGACATCTCACAGTTAATATTTCTCTTTTAACTACAAACATATCCATTGCAACGAATACATGATTCTCCGAGTTAAATCGAGACGCACCGCGGAGTTGCCAACTTTGGTTTAAAAGTATGATTCTCCAACTAGATCTTACAATACAAAGTTTTATCTTAGAGTCTCCTTAATTGTCCTTTTGTTAGATTTCGTTAATAAGGAAGCGTTCATAACTAATCTTTGATAAATAAAAATGTATGAAAAATTCAGTTCTATGAATCGATTTTTAGATCGTAATCCCTTCTCCGTTAAATTTGCGAAAGCTTCAGCTCCACGAATTTTTCTAACTTGTAAGAATACTTCCCATCATAGGAAGCAAACGTGATAAGTGTTGATTTAGAAGATGACATAAATATTTTGCATTTCTGGTAATGAAAATAGCTGAAATAAGCATGGTCCCGATAAAGCAAATCTATTAATATTTTTTTATTTTCCTTTCTTATGAACTCAATACAGCCGCTTATTCGATCAACCAATTTAAAGAGCGTTTAAGAACGACCCTTGATAAGTGCGTTCTATCGTTATTCGATTACTATAAAGATTATCATACGCTGGATGAAGAAGACAATGGAGAGATATCAGAAAAACTTCAGGTACATTGCTTAAGTTACACGTAAAGTCTGAATGAAAATGGAACAAATATTCACGATTCATATTTCAATAGAACACAGTCTTAAATGAGTTAAATGTTTATCTGGATGACTTATGCGATCCCAGTCAAGAGCAGGCAAGCAGTAATACGGATGTTCAAATTGTTAAAATGCAAAGAGAATTGCAGGTGAACTACTAATTAATTTTACTTAAGATGACGATGAAATCCTAATGTGTTGATTAATAAATTTATTAAAGGAATGTAATAAGTCATTGAAAATGGCCGACAAAAAATTGTCTGACGCTCAAACGGCTTACGACGATAAAGTTCATGATTTAGAAATTGAGTTCAAGACAAAATGTGATGAAGATATTGCTACAAGAGATATTCAAATATCGGAGGTTTTTAATGTTTTGTATAATATGCAGTTGAAATTGAAGTCAAATGTTTATTTAATTTTTCACACTAATTAGTTGCAAAAGAAAGTAAAATTTTTGGATAAACAAAATGAGAATTTGAAAGCAGACAAGGAGCTCTTAGAAGATGACACTAAAAATAATAAAACAAAGTAATCATTGGTAACCTTTATCTATACCGAAGCTCTTGATCATATTAATCCCTCTGTTTTCAGCGTCTCAAACATGACTGAAAAGATTAGCCAGTTGGAAATGCAATTAGAAGATGCGAAGCAAGACTTATTAGAGAAAACTGAAAAAAACGTATCTTTAACTAAGGACCTAGATGAAGTGAATTCTAAACTTGAAGATGTTGCTATGCAGAAGCAGAATACAGCTCAAGTATTGGAAGAGCAAAAAATTGTAATTGAAAATTTGAAAAATACTGTAGACCACTTAGTAGTCGAAAACAAAACGTTACAAGATCAGCTCGAGTCTTTGGAAAAGGTATGTGAAGACCGTACATAATGCAAATTTTTCTAATTAAGGAAAGTTTCCCTAATTTCAGGAAAACGCAACAGATCATCACATGCAAATGAGGCTCGAAGAGGCCGACAATCGCATTGCGTGAGTAAATTTTGTTTTGCTTTTCCTTCAATCCGAAAAGTTCACAATGTTTTTGTGTAATTTTGAGCGTATTTGGAAAGAGAGAATTTTAGTAATATCCCACAATCTTTTTGAATGTACTTTCAAACAGAGGGAAATTGGGATATGTAATGAGTCTAAAGACATTTTTAACTTATATTTAATCGTGAAATCATAAGTTTTATCAAAGTTATTTTGAGCCCTCGAGTCCAATTTTAATTCGGTCTAAGTTGCTGGTACTTTTTTAAATCGCAACTACGATGTCTTCCTATTCTCGGTTTTAATATTTTTAATGCTTTTCTTATGCGCTTTTTTTCAATTTATTCATTTTCCGAAACAAGATTCGACAATGTTTCTGTTTGTTGTTCTTGTCTCAAGGCGGATTATCTGCTAACCGTTTCAATCGATCTAAATATTCGCAAGTGCATACACTTTTGTTAACCCAGATGGTTTAAAAAGTTTTTATCTCTTGTGTCACTTGTGCTTGAAAATTGAGGTAGGAGTACTTCCCACATACATTCTATTGGCAAGTAAACGAGTACATCCCAGCCGATTTAGAACTTTAGACTTATCAAAGATATGTGTTCTTTTGACATAAACGTAGTCGGCCCTAAGGCAGTAACAGGTAATACTTAATGTTTTCCACGGAAAATTGGTTAATACCAAAGTTCCTTATACATGGCGTATAGTAAGGGAATGAGCAAAATGATCTGAACACTTTTCTTTTTTCTCTCTTAACCAATAGATGGAAGAAATTAAAGTTGCGTAAAGTAGAAAATTTATTGAACCATATTTTACAAAATGGAAATCAATTTTTCTAACCCAGAGATATCATATCGTGGCCAATTCCATTCCGGGTGTTTGCAGAGCCCTTAGAAATCATAGAAATTTCGTTTATTTACCTGATTGTTTTTCATGAAATTCGCTTACAAGGATGACATGTCTTCTGTTTTTTAAATCTGGATTTAATTTTCGGAAAGTTACGACTCATGTCGCCCAGCGAGAGAAAAAATCTCGCTCGAAATGATTGAATTTTCTCTCGACTTAGATTCAATTCGCACATTGTTGCAATAACTTATCTAGAATGTGCTTAGTTTTATTTTAGCAGACGTAGGCTCTAGATCACGAGTAGACTTTTTGATTGCGATCATGAGTTCTCAAAGATAGAGTTTCTCCTGTGAGATGAACATCTCATCGGATATTGGCCATTGTGTCCATATACGGGCCTAGATCAACATTTACTAAAATATCGTTCGTTGATAAGACAAAAGGATCTTAAATATTGAATTTCCCGGAAATGAAACGACCGAAGCAATTCTTGATTATTTGTTTTGGGTACGTATTTTGCCCATAGATCACACACATGCACCTTGCACTGGCGACGCTAGTTGTCGTGTTTTTCATGTTTGTTTATCCTCTAAAGTCGATTGGGCCCTCGAGTGACCTGTGTTCTCTTTTTGTCTTCGATTTGAAACATTATTGTAAATTGTGAAAATTAATACTTCTTCTTTGCCTAATCCAATGACGGAATTAATATTTGCTCGTATTATGAACATTCGGTGTTGCTTTCATTTAACTTGCAGAGAGTTACAAAGCAACCTAGAAGCTATTGAAAAGTTAAAAGAGAATCAAAACCAATCGAAAGAAGCGCAAATGGAGGTAAGTTCGAAGTGCTTTATCGTGTCTTAAGCCAAGTAAATTCTCTTAACGCGCATAGATGGCTAAATTGCGTCAGTCGGAAGCGGAAAAACGTCGTGAGATTGAAAAGCTTAAAATCGAATTGTCTAAAGCTCAATATAACATGGTGCAGTTGGAGGAACAAGTGCAACGAGATCAACAATTATTGGATGTTCGCAGTAAATTAATTAATTCGCTACAAACCAACGAGAAAGATCAACGCATACATATGGAGGAATTGTACGCTCAAATTGGTGAAAAGAACAATCTCATCAACGAGGTATATATGAGAGCTATAGGTTGAGTTTTTTAAAATTTTCAAAATTATTTAATTTATTATTATTGATTTTTATTTCTAAGCTAAACAATGAACTTAGAGTCAAGTCTGAAGAATTTCGTAATTTATTCACTACAATCAGTGCCAAACAGATGGAATTATCAAATCAGGAACATATGATTAAACTATTAGAGGAGAGTAACGACCGCAGTCAAATGTTGAGAGTTAAACAAGAAGAAAAGATCGGCCGGATGGAGGAAGAAATAGCCCATCTCAAGCAAACTATGTACGTTGCATTGATTGTAGTTTTCATCCATTACATGTTTTTATGGTTTTCTGTATATATAGAAAAGTCTATCAGCAACATTGCCAGACTAATTATCTAGTCCACTATTAGCTCGCTAAACGTCGAGAAATGAGCACAAACGACCAAAAATTGTACTAAACATTCAAAAGCTTCCAAAAATTTAGAAATAAAGCTTAATGGATATTGAAAGGAAAACTTTAAAGAAAATCAACAATTGTGAGAAAAAGTAAGCGAAGTGTAAGGCTTGAAAACTTATTGGAAGTTTTATGAGATTTAATTTAACTTAAACTTTAAAAGAAAAAATATAAGAAAAATAAAGCTATAAAGCTTGATGTCAAATAAAGTTTTCCTTTATACATAACCATAAAGCTTTCAATAAAGTTTTCTTAAAATGTCTCTTCTTCCCCGTCAAGTAACTAAACTTTTAGTAAATAAAATTCTATTCTTTTTATTGTCCTTAGGGCCGTCTATCAAACTAATGTTCTGTCCAGTAATAATACCTGTAAAAGTCTACTCTTTGAAGCTGTGACATCTACTGATAATTACAATGAAAATTTTTATTATTACACCAGTGAGCGCAGACGTAAACGTCAAACGGATATAAGCGTCAAAAAGTATGAAATCTAATCACCGCCACTACCACTCCCACTCCCACTTTGCCACCTGCCCTTACAAATTAGTTTATTATACTTATTCATCCACGCCTATATGCGCGGCTCGTGTACATTAGTGATTGACTATATTTACGGAAAACTCAAACAAAAATAATAGGAAATGCTGCAAACATGACGTACGTATGTGTGTATGTTATGAAAAAATTGAATAGGCTGCGAATTAAATAAATGTAAACAAAAATGAAAAAAAGAAAAAAACAATTCGAAATAATTCGTAAAAAAAATGTATATAGAAAGAAAACAAAAAATTCGATTTTTTAATCAATTCTTTATTTACATTTCGATCAAGAAAGAGCTTTAAACATCTTTATGTTGATTTAGTTTCTTTATCGATATTGAAAATGTGTTGTGATTGATGTTGCGATTCAACGTTCAAAGCAACATTAATGGATTAGACACAAATAACAGATTATTCGCCTTTGTCAAGTAATTAAGATCGTAGCTTTATTTAGTACATGGACACAAACTGTAATTAATTGTTCATCTGCATATACGAGGTCTATCAACTAATAGTGGGGAATTTTCAATGGTTAATCTTTCACTTATATTATTCGAAACTGCTCCTGCTTTGCGCTATTGTAGCAGTCTATTGGTGGAATATAAAAAGACGTGAATAGAAATCAGACAGATAGATGATTAGAGGAATGGACGCACAGGGGATCTGTATTAAAATTATTCCGAATCCGCAAAAGCTGGATATGTGTGAAAACCTTCCGCACATATATAATATAACGTATTGGATGATGTACGTGTGTGATAAAACAGGGCATTGCTTAGTAGTTTGTCGGATTCTAACTAACAATTTTTTCTTTAGAGAATCTTAAGCACAACTACTCCTAATTAACCGTCAAGTTCAAAAGGTCTTCGAAAGAAACTAATAATGGGTCTATATACGATCTACACCAACAACAAATATTATTTTTTAGATTGACGCGATTGCAATCAATGAAAAAAAGTCTCCTAACTTTTCCTGATCATTTCGTTTTTTGACTGAATTACGAGAAAACTGATTCCCTCAAGCTCAAAGGATTTCATTTAAGAAATCTCAGTTCTTCGGTTAAAGAGTCCCTTGCTATTAATTGGTATATCTTTGTACCTCGATGTATGTTGGTGTGTTCCGTCTGTTAATTTATTAAAAAATAACTAGAAACGTTATAATTGGGCAAGGCCGATCATTAAATACCATACATCATCTCGACTAATACTTCATCATTTCATCTGTTTTCGTAATAAAATATCAGAAATTATACCGTGTTCCAATGTTAAGGCATGAAGTTCTTATAGGAAACGAGGTGAGCAGCGTGGACTGAGATGGCCTGGATTTATCAAATTGACTTCTTCGATCAAAGACTTTATTGCTTAATTGTTTCTTTCATAGAGTACTGGACTAAAAACTGGACTACATCTACGAAAAGATTCGCTTTTCATGAGAACCCTATGATAACTATGTGGCGGAATCAGTAAAGTAGATGTACGTAGCTCAAATTCGATGCAGTTAATTAATATAGGGGACTTAGTCGAATCATAAAATATAAAAAATTACAGTGTCTGTGGATTCTTCATTCAGTGCTTAGAACGTTTCTTAGTTTGTTTTTGCAGTGCATGACCATGTTTCCGTTTTATCGTAATTCTTGCCGCAACTGCATCATCTGCATTATTGAAAAATGTGTGATGGCTTAGTTTGGTCTGGGAAGTTCCTCGAATGCCTTCCTGAGATTAATGTTAAGACTGTAAATTGGATAGGTTTCTTTATTATTCGCTACCGGCAGCGTGCTGCACATCTTTTGGACTGACCAGGAAAGCGAGATACTTTCTTGGTAATTAATTTAATATATTCAACGTTTAAAAACACAGCTATCTCTCACTTTACACGCTGTTTACTTTAAACGTTCAATCTTACGTGGTTTTCAAAATCAAAATTTTCAAAGAAGAAAAAGTAATTAAAAGACAGGTATTAACCTCATAGGCATTTATTTCTATTTAATTTGGTTATTGTATACATTACATTGTTAAGAAAAAAAAAAAGATTTTTTGTATTTAAAAGAAATGTTTTGTTGTAATTCTATATAAAAATGATATTTTTATGTTATACTTTTTATTTTCAAAAACTAATACAGTCGTAATTTTTATGATTTCCATTTAATATATTGCTATACCCCTTGTTGCCTTTAGCTTAGCTTATATTCAGTAACCGATTTAAACTACACGTTTATGTTTATGGTTGTTTTTGATTTACATGATTTTACATATAAAGAGAAAAATTTCATTCTCGACTTATACGATGAGGAAAGAAGGATGATAAGATAGTACATATCACATTGTTTATTATCCAATACGTAGTATTTCTTATGCTCTCTCTCTTGAATGTCTTTTGAAATTAATGATAAATTCTAAATTGTTCTTTGTAGGATTGATGAGTATTTCTGGACGTTACAACTGGAGTAAGCCTAGTTAAGATAAAATGTTGGACAATTATGATTTACAGCCCCTTGATAGTATAATGCATGCTAATGCAAAAGATTTAAGAGTGGAGAAGCGGACAAGGTTAAAGATCTAATCAGTTACCATAGACTTTCCATTTTTCTACATAAAATAGAAAGAATATATTAGTATGTGGAAGAAGTATAAATTAGACATTCAAAATATATTCTTTTTATTTTATAAATAAAATTGAAAATATTAAGCAGGAGAAGATAGTAAAAACCTTAATTTGACTGTAATCGTGTACACGCGCGCACACAAACACACACACACAAACATTGATAATAATAATAAAAACTACACATGACAAATGTGATGTAAATATACTTATAAAATAGTTATTTTATGACTGCTAGAGGCCATTGTCCACCATTGCTCCAGTTAGAAGTTAACTGAATTTTAAATGTAAGAATTACCGAAATTCATTGTCATATCATAAATCATATCTAAGTTTGATATTATAGTTACTTTTCAGATATACAAAAGTTACATATACACATGAATATACATGAATATATATATTAATAAATAATAATAATAATAAAGCTTTTCAAGATAAGGCCTAAATTATAAAAATTATTCCCTTAACCTCTACATGATCTGTGCTAATTTTAAAGCAATTTAATGCCACGCTGTCGATACATAAAAATATAGCAACATTTTCTAATATAAGCGGCATTTTTCATTTGCATATTTCTTTAGCTTAACGATGTCTCCTTAGCTTACTGTGTACACTAAGTAAGTCAAAATATAATTATCGATCGAGCGCAAGCATTTCTTTTGTCTAGTCTTCTTATAATCGAGCAAAACAATACACATCAATAAAGGTGTGTTTTTCGCGGTAGGCATTATCAGAATGGGAGCCTAAAGTGTAAACATACGTGTTTCAAATTCAACAAATTTCTCTTTCAAAGATCTTTGTGTTAACATAATGGCTTACTTTACCTGAGGGCCCTTATATGCGATTGGATCGAAAAATTAGATCTATTTGGCCCCAAATTTGGTGCAGATAATTTTTATATCAAACTCCTACTATAAATCAATTTTTACTTTGGGACATTAAAGATCAGATATTTTTGTCACACAGAGGCCGGTCTTTCGTGAGTACCATTCAATACGCATTTGAGTCCAGAAAATACACCTACGTGCTTTAAATCTAATAAAGTTAACTTTTAGGATCTCATTTGTATCGTAAAATATTATAAATGATCACTTTTACAATAAAAATGCTTACATTTGGTGGTTCAAAAAATGATCCCATCAGATTCAAATTTTGCGTACTTTTTTTAAAACGCCAAAATACTACCCTTGACCGATTTTTCAAACGGAAATATAAGAAATTGCAATTTCTTTTCGTATATAGAAAGACCCTTCTCAAGTGGGACGCTGGATGAGAGCGCAAATATAGTGTGATCAAGTTGATTTTCAATTGCTCGTCCTTGAGCCAAAACATGTAGACATTCTAAATTTCGTCAGAATGGCTTGACAATTCTGACCTGCAGACTAAACACAAGAATACAGGGAACGACATCTGAAACTTAAATAGAAGCTAAAATAAAAAGTTTCATTTCAGACCAAGCTTCAATCTGGTTTAAGCGGAGGAAAGCGATTTTCTAAAAACACTTAACGGTTTCCCAGTTTTTGTTACAGGTGCTATAAAGGAGTTTTAAAGTGAATAATTGATACCCATTGTGATAAGTGAATAAAAAAAAATTGCATAATATTTAATCAGATGTGGGCGTGTTTAGCGAGCGATCTACACTATTTATACTCTGGTGTTTCAGCTGCCCTTTGAAATGTTTGCACCATTTTCTGAAGCAAAACCCTTATTAGCAATACTTTAGACTATTGTCGTACGTTTAGGCTTCATCTCCTAAGAATTGCAAGTTACGCGTATAATTTACGCATAGATATCGTGGTATCATGCCCATTTTTAAATTAATGGATTCATAACGACTCTGAGCTTTCTATGCCAGTTTTTAGGAACGTCCATGTTCCAATGACAGAAGATAAGAAGATAAATCGACAGGTGTATAAATAGAACAGTTTAAGTCGACCCAATATCTTGCTTTAATCACGAACATATTATACATACTTTATAAAGTTTCCAATGAGTTAACAGTTGTTACAAACGGAAAAATAAATCTAATACACTCACAATCGTCAATGGAGGATGTGAAGATAACAAAAGCCAAAAATATGTGAAAAACATAATCCACGTAAATTATAGATATTAGAAAGAGAGAAAATGATAAGAAAATAGAGAAAAATACCACCGATTCTAATCACACTAGCGATAATATGAGAGATAAATAATATATGAATGATAACAATTTAGTTACAACGTTATTGACAATACACATATACATGAGTTACTACTGGCTATGAATTCGCTTTATTATTCGAGGGGAAGGAATGCGAAAAGATAGCCGCACATTTGAAGACGATGATGCTACAGCATCATGATACTGCTAATAGGAACACCAATACATGAATAGAACGCTTTTGATTTCTTAATTTCTTTTCATTATGCTTTTTATATATATATATATATATATATATATGCAGGCAGACATAGACAGATATAGTTAACGTGAAATGTTATCATTTACAATATATTTCAGTTATAGAACTCAAGTCGTTGAAGGCGGTAATGCTTTTTTTTATCAAAGTGATGAGCAAAGAAAATATGCCTTCGTTGAAAAGGATTTAAGATTAATTTATTAAAAATAAAAATTTATAAAACACAAAAGTTATGAAAAGTGATATACAAAAGTTTAAAAATTTTTGAATAAATTATTTTCGAGAAGTGAAATTAATCGCAATCTCAAATAACAAATAACTAAATCTCATCGCTTATGTAAACGTTGAACATACTTATCGAGTATTAAGGATAAATTTTAATTGATGGTGTTAATATTATAACGAAGTATATAAATCGTCAAATTGTGAAAGATTCGATTCATTTTTAAATTTGTTTTTTAGTATTTACCGCCGAACATATATTGTTGGTATTAATTCTTTCTTACTATCAATAATCTCAGATGAGACCGCATTCGTTAATGTGTTCAATCTTTCGAATGTAACGGTCTGAAATTTTGTTTAACATATCATATGAACGTTCTTTGCTCTGCCAGCTTATTTTTCTAAGCATTTAATTAGCAACAATTTTTTGTTTTAAATCTCATAAAGACGTGAACTTTTTGTAGATTTTTTTCTGATAAACGAAAAATAAAATTTGAAATTTCTCCTTTTGAAGACAACAAAAAATTTGAAAATTTTAAAACGAAAATGCTTTGAGCACTTGAAAACTTCTTGAAACACTTGTAACTATAGCGATAACAAAAACGTCACAATAAATAATGTATGTAAGGCTGCGCATTTTTTTCTTTTTTACGAAATGAATTTTAATTCTAATTTAATAAATAATACTGATTGTACTAAAATTGAGGTGCGGAAAGCCCATGGAGACAGCTCGATGTCAACTTCTAAAAGACTTTTACAAATATCAAAAAGACTCAGCAGTCATCTTGGAGGATATATCCTCTTACGTGAGATTTCTAACCGACTAAAAAGGGCTTATCTGTCCTTCCATCTTTTATGCAACTCTTCGCGATTCAAAAAAACTGAGATATAAAATTGAAACTCGGAACTTATATTCATGATTTATGCGTCTAGCTTAAATTTTAAAGCGTATACGAAGATGTTAATGAATTAATATGTACCAGACATTGTATTTAAAAAGCAAAAAACTGTTTCATTTTTCCAAATTTGATTTATGATATCGATATTGAACGAAAAATCGATTTGATAAGGCGGATAAGAAAAGTTCCCATCCCCCAGTTCACATAACCGCAATTAACAAAAATGTCCTAACCGAATTCAGTTTTCATGTTTGCTAATATTATAAAAGAAGTAGGGTGTTTCACCAAAACTGAATATGACTTTCCTGTTATCATTGGAATTACTTGAGATTTTAACTACTCCCAGACTTCCAATGAAATTTTTAATTGCAGTAATTTATTGCCACTTAAAATTTATTGGCGGGAAGTTAGCCCACAAGGTTTTGTTTTTTTTGTTTTGTTTCTAAAAGGTGGAGTATTTTCACATTGGTTTCTTATGACAGTTATTGATGACGAAAAACGACAAAATAATTATAACAAATTTTAGGGAAATAACAAGGTGTGATAACAGAATTTTCTAATAATGGCTTTCTAGCCGTAACATCCTTTAAAATGTTTTAAAAATCTGGAATGACTTTATATGCGATTTCAACATTCCACTCCTCGGTAGAACTGTACTAACTGGACTGCGTGATAGCTAATAGAAACAATCTCGCTTTCGTGTTTGCATATGTCACTGTAAGGTTTAGGTTTTATTGTTTGCACAAATTATTTGCGATTTTTTAGTTTTCAGAATTATTTGATTAATTTTCTTTTATTTAGCGATAGATCATAACTTAACAAAGACGTAAAGTTGTGCATTTTCGCAAGACACAAACCTAAAAAAATCTCTATTATCTTTGTTGGGCTATCTTCATTTCGATTAAAATTTATACTTCACTTACCAAGAGGTTAGGAGAAGGTATTCATGTCAATGCATTTGCGTCGTAATAACTTCCTAAAATAAATTCATAATCTTTTGTTTTATTGCTAGTCTTTTTAGCCGATTTCCGTTAAATTAGGATATACCTTGAACGTAAGTGGGGCCCTGTAACTTTGTAACAATATATCAAATTTGATATATTTTTTCTGGGCTAAAACATATTTTAAGCGCATTTCTGACCACTTTGACCAACGCTCTCGTAATTTGTGATAATAACAAATTCATGTGTCACTTATGTCGGCGTAAGAATTTGTTTAAATTGCCGCCAAAATGCGTATGAAACCGTTAGGATTCCTCATTACTACGCGGGCTTCAATTTTGTAATAGGATGACCGAACGTATTTTTTTTGCTTTGGCACTGTTTTTCATTATCTTCTGTTCATCATCTCTTTACTCATCTTTACTCATGAATGTAGAAGAATGATAAACTTCAACAATTCGAGTTAAGAAACTTGGATTAAGTTTATGGTTCTAATCTCAAACGCAGGTCTCGAAAAAGTTGTGCAGACGCGAATTCTCTCTACGAAATAAATTTCCGCTCACCTTACCTTATATTTAGTAAGTCTGTAAGTTAGTAAGAGCTGGGAATCAAGTTTATTTAACAAAGGCAAAAGGAATGATTCGTTCTACTGGATTAAGTTTTTACCATGATTTCTGTTCAAGGCTAAATAACGACAATTAGAAATACAATACTGTTCGCAAAGTTCTTAGCACTCAACGCTCATTACTTTAAACCGCTGCTTTGCTTTATTCGAAAATAATTTTAGTTCTTAGTAATCCTTCGGAAATCACTTAAATCACATATTTGCAAAAACCGTTCACTTCCCTTAGAGAATTTTATTCAACAAATTTTTATGAAGGAATTGAACTTTACTTTTTTAATGAAAATAAATTTCAAAAAAATTATTTGAATATTATGGTAGAAATTGACTCTTCAAGAATTTAAAAAAACCTTACAAAAAAGTTTATAGAAGGTCTACAAATCGATCTTACATAAAAATATAAATTCCGAGCTCATTGGAGAAGGTAACGTCAATCGTGAGCGTGCATCACCAAACCTAAATAAAAGCAAAAAATGTAAAACAAGTGATGGGGAATAAAACAGTATTTCCGTATGAAAAGTTTTTTTTTTAATTTTTTTTCAAGATGATTGTGATGCATGTAACAGATTCGGTTACAGCCGAATATAGTTTTCTCATCTGCTATTTATATTTCCATAATATACATAACAGGTGCAAAGCTGGAACAAGTGAAAAAATTGTAGTCGGTGTAAGGCTGCTTTTAAATATCCTACACCCAACTTTGGCTAAGGCAACACTTCACCTACTTTCGTCATAAAGTATGAAATATTATTCCTCATTTCCGTATTAAGGAATAGTTTTCGATGGAGCCTGTACAAAGAAAAGGAGACTAAATAGAATTAACGTGGTACCAAATTGAACAAATTTAATTTTTCTGTCCGATAACTTATTTTTCAACTATTTCCTTTATAAAGTACAAAAAATTGGACTTTTTTGTCTTACAAATCCTTGCTTTACATCTTCATGGCCTAGGGTTGGTTTGCAGTTCATTTTTACACCAAATTACTACTATGGAACAATTTTCGGCATTAAATTTTCGAAAATCGGATCTTTTTGCCACAAGAAAGGCTTAGTTTTGACGAAAGAGATGATTCTACGTTTCTTAGTCAGGTAAAAATAATTTTCACATCAAATTACTACTAGAGACTCTAGATCTTTTTACCATGTAAAGGCGTACTTTGCATTAGAAAATTTATATGTCAGGTGGTTTCTCGCATGATTCAAATTTTTATAGAGTAAAATACTAGTATCTAGCGATTTTTGTCGAAATATATTACAAATTGAAATTTTTATCACATAAAGCTTCTTTTTAGATTGGGCGTTATACTGGGAGTAGTCGTAAAGATAGTTCGATCAAATTTATTTTCAATAGCGTTTGTCCTTTGGCACAAAAATGGCAGTAGAGTAAATTTCGTCAAAAGATTTAAAAAATTCCGACCTACAGGTCGAACATAAAAATATATGGACAGATATCAGGAAGACAGGCTCAAATCGGTCCCGAAAATGATTCGATAAATGAATCGGTAGTATATAAAAAATGTATCCCTCTTAAGCCCTTCTGGATGTTCCATGCACCTTCACAAACTTATTGTACCCTGTACCACAAGCGGTGTGGGCTATAATTATGAATAATTGTTTGTCTCTTGATGCTGCTTTTAATTTTATTGTAAATAAGTTTACCGGAACAGGTTATTTAATGCAAATTATTGTATTAATTGTTTTCCTTAAAATGTGTTATAAAGTGTTATAAAATACGTTTAATTTTCTTACGAACTTTATCAATCAATCAAGACGCTCTCGCTGAATATTTCAATATAATCTAAACAAATAACACGCACACATCGTGTTAGAGAAAAAGTACCTGTCGGTGGTCTAAACGATTAACGATTTTTTGTATAACAAGTGTAAAGAAACTAACCTTAGATAAGCATAAAGAAAAAATGCGCATATTAGATATGATTTGAATTTTGTAAAAGCCATCGCTTTGTATAAACTATTTTAAGTTAATTGTTAATATAATTTCATTCATAATACAAACTATGCTTAGCCGTTTTTTTTTATTCGATAGAATTAAAAATGTTCGTTTCTAATTAACATTAAACTTGACATTGTTTAGTCTAAATTTGTAATATCATTTGATGCCAGATTGAAAATTCATTCACAATTTTTTGAGTGTCAAGATTAATTGTTATTATCGTTGTGATTATGACTTTGCATTCTTTAGGAGAGTTGCGTGCTTTCAAATAAATCAAATTACAAATAACGCGAAAAACTCTTATCAGTAAATTTCAAAGCAATATTAATATAATAATAAAAAATCACAACACGCATATATAAAATGTAGCGTAAAGCAGACTAAACATTAAAACAATTCATTACATGTGTCTTAATAAGAAATGATTCATCGACGAAATGTTAATGACCACAGATTAGAGGCGATTTTAATTATGTAAAAATAAGTTTTCTTTTTATTAAATTTCACATCGAATTTTTTAATAATTTTTTCTTAACGGTAACAAGCAACAATTGAAAACCTTATGACTTAAAATGTACAAATAAAATAATTAATCCGCGCTTACTAATATTACTATTAAGATCGGTTGCTCTGCGTCAGATTTCATAGGTTAAATGAGGATTAACTATGCGGTTACGTTTTTCCGTTTAGTGAAACGCCCAACCTTCTCTAGTCATACTACGCTTTGTAAATCATATTTTTTTGAAATTTGCGTCATCGGCGTCTCTAGAAAAAAAAAGATTTTTTTTAAAATTATAGATATAAAAGAATGAAAATTAAATTAAAAAACAAATTTTGGCATTAATTTCGAATATACAAATATATTAAAAAACATTAACTATAATAAAATTAAATGTATGATATGCAGACGATACTTGTATTTTTCATATTTCAAAGAATTCATTTTCATTTTCAGATTTAATGTATTTTTCCAGGTACTTTTAATTCGCACTCTTATTGTTTTCTGAAGTAATCCCAGAACTTATCAATCAATTTTCGTATATTTGATAGACATGCACTATAGCAAAATAATTAAATTTAAGATGAAATTATCTTTCATTAAAAACTGATTGTGAAGTTAATAGGTGCTTAAATTATCTTAATTTCAATAAAATTGAACGTAGGACGGAAAAACCGGCTCCTAGTGTTTTTATTTCCTTCAATTTGCTTTTGTTTGTAAAGCAATATTTTACCCCGTAAATCACCCAGATTAGAATGTTTATTACCGTAAGCCTATCTAGATATTACATAAATAAATAAATTAACTATTTGTGTATCACTTGCATTTATTTCCCGTAAACAAAAAAAAAAGTCATTAAAAACGTTGCATTCTCATTCCCATTCGTCTAATACGCATTCGTGAACACTTAGCTAGATGTTAGCTAATGTTCTGTATACTATAAGGATCACACAATACGATTTAAAGTACATTATTGATAGGATTGATAGGAAAATAGTTGCACTATAAAATTTCTAATTCATTTATTCTTTCGGTCTGAAGTTGTTTTACCAATAAATTGATAGAAGTTTCGCTTATATTTTGGATTAACAAAGTTTATATTCCAACTTTATTCTCTCTAAATAAAACAAGAGCAAATGAGACGACAAGTTTAAATTTTGGATTTCAGTATTTGCGATGCCAATTTGGTAATGCCAACCAAAAGAGGAGCGATAACGCCGAGTTCTATTGCGATCAAGGATATAAGTGTTTTAGTTAGTTTTTGATGTTATAACAAGTATAAGTAAGTTAATGTACCTTCATCCCTCAGGAGGATAATTGTAAAAATTACTGTCTTATTTTTCTGGTTTTGGATTTAACGTTTCAGATTTCTCTTTATAAACATGGATTCCCAATACGATAAGCTAAGCCAGCAACAAATTAAAATTTCATCAAGAAAACCCGATGCTAAAATCCTGATCAAGGATAATGACGCGGTATGTGAAAGTTTTTTTTGAATCTCACCGGATGTTTTGTTGATATAACGCGAATTGAATGAGCGCAATTTGTTTTCTATAAATAATTTTTTTAATTAATTTTCTCTCTTGTTAACTAGTCGCACATGTTATTAAGTTCATTAACCTTCAACCGCCACGTTTATTTTGCTATTCGCCTTTATACATTCTTATTCATTATATATATGCATTACATTATATTTATTGTTTTTGCATACTCATTCAACAGAACTCTTTCTACTACGGCTGAAAGAATTTGACTACATCTTAGGAATTTTTACCGTATTCCTTTCGCAGCAGCTATAGAGAAATATTTTGAAAAGCTGCCAAAAACTTACTCACTTGAAGGAAGAAAATGTTTTATCAAATAAATTCATTAACTTATGTTATTTCCTTACTGCACCACAAATGTTGTTTCCAAATGACTTTGATATGTTGCCATTTTTCGTCAGTTAATATCTGCTGCACTTTAATCTTTATTCATTACTCATTACATTAGCTATCCGTCAACTAATCTTTAATATGCCTTTCAATTGCTTGATAAGAACTAACACACCAAGGATTATAAAAATGAATTATTATTGCTTTTATGACACTCATGCATACGCAGGCGAACACATCTTCACGTTTTTCAGATCTTCATATTTTCTTACCTTTATCTCCAACAGCATTCCGTAAGCTGTACTAACAGCTCTGATACGAGCCGTGAGAAGTGGGGTAAAGAAATTGAATTTCTTTTCTCGTGCATTGCCTTGTCTGTCGGCTTAGGTAATGTTTGGCGTTTTCCTTTTATTGCGTTAGAAAACGGCGGCGGTGCTTTTGTTATACCCTACATTATTGTTTTGCTGCTTATTGGTCGTCCTGTTTACTATATGGAAGTGATTATCGGTCAGTTTGCAAGCAGAGGTTGTATAAAAGCTTTTGATATGGTGCCGCTAATGAAAGGTATCAGCTATTAAAATAAAATGCTGTTTGCATGACAGTCTCATGGTAGTTAGTTTTTTAAGGAATTGCTTATGGTCAAGTATATGCTACTGCTTTAGCTACCACATACTACGCTTGTGTGATGGCCTTAACTATTAAATATTTAATGGCTTCGCTCTCGGAGATATTACCTTGGAGTTACTGCCAACCAGAATGGGGTCCATTGTGCATATCAACTGCGGCTTACAATCATACGCATTTGAACAATACTCTGTTAGGGAAACCAGTGTCATCAGCAGAATTGTACTTCACGTTAGTATTTATGGCGTATGGCGTCAAGCTTAACAGAAACTAACTTACATTTACTATCCTTTGTAGTAAAACCATTTTACGTGAGAAGGATAATATTGATGACGGCATTGGTTTGCCAAATTGGGATTTGGTTTTATGCCTGCTCACTGCCTGGTTAATAATCTGTACTATATTAATAAAAGGTTTGCAATTTCATTTTATTATTTCTCATCGGTTTTATGACATTTTTTTTTAATAAACCGTAAGGTATTCGCAGTAGCGGTAAAGCTTCCTACTTTTTAGCCATATTTCCTTATATCGTAATGAGCATTTTGTTGTGCCGTGCTATCACTTTGCCAGGATCTTTGAATGGCATTATTTACTTCTTACGACCACAATGGGATCAGCTTTTAAATCCAAATGTAAAGCATTCTTAAACTATCGTGACTATCATCATAGTATGTAAGAAGAAGATTTCCTATTACATTGATTGCCTTTTAGGTTTGGTATGCCGCCATTACACAAATGTTTTTCTCTTTGGCCATATGCTTCGGTACTTTGGTCATGTATGCTTCTTATAATAATTTTCGCAAAAATGTTTATCGGTAATTAATTGCATTAAATATTTTATATATCCTTTTAACGGTTATTTAACTGAACTAAACTTTGCTCTTCCCTTATTAGGGACGTCATCATCATTACCAGCGTCGATTCTGTGACATCCATTTTGGCGGGATGCATCATATTTGGTATATTGGGTAATTTAGCATATGAAACCAATACTCACGATATCGCTCATGTGGTTAAGGGTGGAGCTGGCTTGGCTTTCATTTCATATCCAGAAGCTATTGCTAAATTTAAATATCTACCACAAGTCTTTGCTGTTCTGTTCTTTTTAATGTTGCTGGTATTGGGTATAGGCAGCAATATTGGTATGGCTTCGTGTGTGATAACTGTAATTAAGGATCGGTTTCAGCAATTACCTCATTGGCTGTTGGCTACTGGTATGGGTGTTGTGGGTTTCAGTGTCGGCACTATATATACTACACCAGGTGGCCAATACATACTAAACCTCATCGATTACTTTGGCTGCTCGTTTATTGCTTTATTTTTGGCTATAGCTCAGTTGGTGACGGTTTCCTGGTTATATGGTAAGTTTAAAAGGATTAATTAAATTGTGGTGCGACAGATTGCGAAAAAGCTAAGATTTTTGTGCTTGTTAGGTGTTGCTACACCGTAAACTTCTTATATGTCTTTCTTAAGGATTTCGATCAAATTTAAAACTTTATTTCTTTTGCCGCAGTAAGAACTAACATCCTGTCCATTGCTACAAAAGTCGACGTTATGAATGTGAATAGGTTTCTGCCGATTTTTTAATAAAATTGAACTTTATCCCCTATACTAATGGTTCCTTTTGTCGTGGTTATGCTTACTTGCCTTTTGGATATTGTTATCCATCACGATTGTTCACGATTCAGCAGCACTATCTTCCGAAGGCGCACACAGTGTCTTTCAGACGCAGAACTCGACCTATTCAATGCTTCAGAAAATTATTTTATTTACATTCCTGTATATTTACATATTTGCGAGGAGATGGTTCCCTGCCTCTTGGGAAGCAGCGACAACTTATCCAATATCTCACTAATTCTTGAACTCCATTTGATATGAAGATTTTCGATACTCTTTTCCGTTAATCGATACCTAAACTTGGGTCACGTCACTCCACGTATATATTTTATAACGAAAATAATTGAGGGATTGTATTAGGCGATGTATTTTAAGGCCTTGTCCCACTATAATGTTTTTACTTGTTATATCCTACTTCACCTGTGAATCGACGAACGCTATTGAAAGTGGATTGGATGGGACCACTTTTATGACTACGACTGCCCATATATCATTCCATTTGAAAAATGTCTTTACATGAAGAGAAAATCCAATTTTTAACTAGGATTTTGGGATGCAAAATAAATTTGGAAAATATGGTTCGCATAGGTTTGTTTTCTGAACCATATCCCTTATAAACTTTCTTATGAAAAACAAGACTTTATATAGTAAAAGGGTCTAAATTTTAATATTTTATTATGAAAATGACTCCTTCTTAACGTTTTAACATAAATATGAACTGTACGTAGGTCCATTTCTCATAAAAGTGTTCTCGTGATACGAAAGTGTTTATATGTCGAAAAGCACTGATTTTTAATACTTCGTGAGAAATTGATCCAATAGAGTCATTCGACATAAACTTTTATTTCTATTTTATGGTTCTATTTGATCTATTTTATGGATTCCACCCTATGTAAGGGATCTCATAGAAAGCAAACCTTTGTATGATAAAAGAATCTAGTCCTGAACTGGACACCTTTAGTCTATTTCTTGGACAACTTCGTAATATATTTATAATTTTTCGTGTTTTGCCACGTAAGTAGCTGAAGAATTGTAAAACTATATTTTATGGACTTGTGGGGGAGGCTTGCTTTTCTTTTATTTAATTTCGTTGGCTTTTGTTTGATTTTGTTTCTAATTTTTTGCATTTTGTTTTACAGGCGTTAAACGTTTATGTCAAGACATTGAATTTATGCTGGGCATGAAGACCGGTTTATATTGGCGTGTCTGTTGGGCCATTATAACGCCAGGTCTAATGTTTTTGGTATTAATTTACAGTTTAATCAACTATCAGCCTCTGGACTATAAAGGCGTGAAATATCCAGATGTAGTTTATAGCTTCGCTTGGCTAATCTGGGCGATAGGCGTAGGGCAATTGCCATTTTGGGCTCTATACACCATTTTCCAACAACAACCGGGAAAAACTTTTAAACAAGTAAAAGCAAAACCTTGAAAGAAACAATCTTTTTTTAATTAAAAATTAATTTCTTACGTAGAAATTGTATTTAGCTATAAAACCTAATGATAACTGGGGTCCTTTAGAAAGCAAGCTATTAGATGAATACAACTTGCAACGTAAAAATATCGATTATAACGATAGTTTAACACTGAGCTGGCGTAGTCGTGTTTACGACAATATTTTCGGTTAATTACAAATTTCTTCCACAACTGTGAAGAATAGACTTACCACTGTTGTCTTATTATTGCATTAAAATCGAAAATGATTTTCTTATTTTTCATTTATACTAAATTTCATATATTTTCCAATGCATTTAATTTACTATTATCGATATGCTACATAGTATCTTAAGCTTTAGTTTAAAAATTTTTGGAATAAAAATTATATTAAATTTTAATTTATTTTTTTGTTTTCGTTTTCTTTTTCTTTTTCTTTCTCTTCTATTTTTCGTTTCATTATTTTATTAAATTTTAAGTTAAGTTTAATCATGTTTAAATGTTTATATGTATATATGCTTCAATTTGAAGTATAAAAAATTTTATAATATATAAATTATTTTCTGACATGTGTGTAAGTCATTCAGTGGTAGGTGGAAGAAGTAAAGAAAACAAATAAAGTTTGGTTAAGCGAAGCTATCCATTCATATGGAAGTCAAAGTCAGTTCTGGTCTATGATCGATTGATGATTAGCTTGTATCTCAAAAGTTCACCTTGTCTGTCTTCATCATTTAAAGAATTGAATGACTTACATGCATGCATGCATATAGTACAGGCTTGTTGTAGACATCTGTACGTATGATTTAATTGTTTTTTTAGGCATGCGGTGTATCTTCTTTGTGCATTAGAAATGATTTTCATTTTCATTTTCATTTCTTGTTTTGTTTTTGTTATTTATTGGAAGAATTCGTTGTTATATATTATAAAATTAATAATTGAAGCAAATTGCAGTACATTCTTGGCGTGTATAGCTTTTAATTTAATAGTTTTTTTTTATTGTAAAATTTTGACTTTGGCTTAAAAAGGAAAAAAATTATTTTGTGTATTAAAATGTTTGTGTTGTATTTCTATGTTGTTGGTTATCACAGCACTTTTTGGTTAATTTTCTTTTGTTCTCATTAATAATTAATCGTATAGCAGCAAGCTATTAAATAAGTTTAATTAGAATATCAGGTAAGGTGTGTGCACAAGTTTTATTATCAGTTATATCGTTTATTTTGAAAGTGACCTAAGTCCGTTTAGTTTTAATGTTTAATTTTTTTTCACAAATATATTTAGAAAATATATTCAATAAATTATTTCTAAATTAAAAGATTAGGTACTAATGTAAATATTAAGATATTCAAGAGGGACTTAGAACTTTAGAACTTTAAAAAAAGAGGTCTTTTTCTCTTTTTCCCAAAGCATTTCTTGTTAATTAAATTAAATTTAAAAAAAAATCGTTTAGAGTGTTAGAGAGAATTTCAATGATACTGAATGGTAATGAAAAGTAATTATTAATGTAATTGTGTTTAAGAATCTTGTTTAGTAGTTTGTCTTAAAGTTACAAGATTTTATTTTATTTTTCAATTTTTTAGTTTTTCTTTAATTTTTTCCTTTCTTTTTTGGTATTATTCTACATTTAAAGTTATTTGAATTTGTTTTATATTTGAAAGGCAAAGTGTGTGCTAACCGTAGCACGCTTAGTTCACAAAAAATAAAATTAAGATCATTAAGATTAACTTTCTTCAAGAAATGTCAATTTCTTGAACAGATCGGCACTGAAAGTTTTGTTGACTTAATAATTAAGAGTTTCGCCCACTTTTGATTGAAAATCACTTTCTATATTGATGACCTACTTATGTTCGATCTCGAACATCATACAATTTTTCTGTTTAGAGTTATTTGAAAGGTAGAGTGTACGCCAATCATTCGAGATTATTGAGCACAACTTTCATCACAATGGATAGTAAACACAGAGAATAAAAGGTTTCGCAATATACTTCTTCGACTATTATAAGGATAAAATTTTGATGCCAGAAAATTTTGGAAAATTTTGATTTTTGAATGCTGGTCTTTATATAGTAAACCTGCGTCGAACTACTCGTCAATTTATTGATTCAAAATTATGAATATTTTTGATCGCAGATCATTTTCGGGTACATAGGGGACTATTATTAAATCCTTTCATTACTTTTATATATCACTCGAAAAGTATATAAAATGCCAACTACTCTTAACCAATTCGCATCGATATTAATCAAATAATGTCAAGACATAATCAAAAAAGCGGGCTTTCATGCTTACCTATGATCCTATGGACATTGAACGTTCTTTATATACAAGTGATAAAAACGTAAGGTTCATTTTCAGTTCAAATATTTAACATTATTATCAACGTTTGTGATTTATGTCAATTTAAAAAAAAAAGGAAGAAATTTAATAAACCACTTTTTTACAACTTATTAAAGCTGATCTTAAGCTATTACTTTGATCAGATTACATTTTTTAATGTAATAAAAAATTCGTATGAAATTGTAAAAAACTGATGGACAAAGGTAAGCCGATGCTTTTCTTCTTTTACACTCGGGAATCTCATGAGACGAAATACGCATAAGCAAGGTTTGAAACAAACTATTAAACATATTATTAAATATATATAAATTATATAAATTTCATCTATGGCGATTGCAATTGGAAATCTTTCACTCAGAATATGTAATCACAAATTTTTTTTGTGAACGTATACAGACGTTAATTGTTTTTGCAGACCTTGCTTGCGTAATTCTTAAAATATTTACAATTTGATGATTAAGTAGACTTTTCCAAATTAAAAAATTAATAAAAGTTGTAATGTATCATCCTCAGGGTTAGCTTTAAGGTGAATACATTGCATCCATGTATAATTCCCTAGTAAAAATGTATGCGAAAATTAAACTTGTTTCGCTTACTAAGCTTTACGTCGAATAATTTAATGTTAATATTTAATGTCGAGGTTACATCCGGTGTCCGTCTGATAATCATAATGGACAATGAAAATAAATTAACGTCCAGAACTGAACTACGTTAATAGAGAGATTAGTCGACCAGAGCGAAGTATATTTTGTGCAACTGAAAAACGAGCACAGAGCAAGCTCTGATTTGATTGAGGAATTATACCTAAAATTGTTTATGCTTAATACTTTTCCCTTTATATTCGTATGCCTCTATACTTCTCATTTTAGTTACATTATTGCTTTGTTCTATTAATATTTTTTTCTAGTTTTATTAATATTATTTTTTAATAAAAAAAAGTTTAAAGAAAAAAATTGTAATCGATTCCTTCTTAAGGCTTAACTTTTTTTTTCAATTTAATTTTTCTTAAATCGTATTTAAATCTCTTTCTAATCCTCCTATTCACATCTACGAATTTTCTGGTTTTGCAAAATTTTGAGAATATTGCTGGTGAAGAGTACTAAGAAATTTGAATATCACATAGAAGAATATCACATCTTTCTTCTATGTTTTCTTTTCTTTTTGTTTTGTTGTTGTACGTATCTATTATTTTAATTTATTTCAATAATTATGGTCCAATAGAATTCATTATGCAGATAATTACGTATTTGATTTGATATATTTAAGTAAATTTTTATTTACTACTCTATCACTAAAATTTATTTAACATAGGAATTAATTAACGATATGATCGTGTCATTTTTGAGTCTAAAAGTTCTTTATCTACTTTCTAGCACGTACTAATTATGTTCAACTGGATTACATAAGATTTAAAAATTTTTCATATTATTGACTATTTATTTAAACAGTTTTCGTTTTTATATCACATGCTTAATAGGTCTAAAAGAAAATTATAAATTTTGAATATAAAGTAAATAACAAGTTTTGTTGACTTAAAAATAAATGAAAACATTAAAGAAATTAAATCTTTTTAAGATTAAGACGAAGCGTTGTAAAAATTTTCACACATGTTCACATAGGAACTTCCTATTCATCGACTGTATTCAAGTATATTTAATATTGATATTGGTTTTGTCCACGAAACCGTAGCGTAAACCGAGTGTATTTCTTCTTCAAAGTTTCTCAAAACAGTTGAAATCAAAGTTTAAATTTAATTGATGCTCCTAGCGAACGGAAGATCAAAATGAAGTAAAGTGGTAAGCTTATTGGGTGAAAGGAGCGGCGGAATATTATAATGGGTAAAACGGGCCTTGAAAATGACGGACCGCAAAGGTCTGGGAAACAACATAAAGACTTGAGCAAAACGGACGAAAATGCTTCAATTATTAAACTAATCACTGTTACGGAAGCTTTGATCTATGGGCTCACTTAATAGTCTCTGCAGAGATGACCATATTATAATGCCTGTCCGCCTATTATAATGCTTGTCATGCTCTTACAACAGGATAGAAGTATAGGCTAGAGTTGATTGACCGCTCCGTTCACAAAGTCATGGCAAAATTATTGCTAGTTACAATTTTGCTGCGGCGTCAAGTATTCAAAAATCCACTCTCGAGATATGGGGGTATATTCGTTTCATCAAGAACATTGCAGGGCCTAGAAGAAAGCTTCATAGATCACATAAAGTATTGGTCAGTACCAAATTTTGATTCAATTTAAGCGGCCGTCCCGCTGCGCGTCTGTATAATATATCTTGTAAATAGAATCTTAGCCGGAAAAATCATAATATCTGATTTAAATTCAATTCGAGGTTTGAAAGCTCGAAAATTAAATTATAAACTCTATCACGCAAACTGTAACAAAAAGACGATTAAAATAACCACAGATTCGCATGTTATAAAAATGGAAAATCAGCCACGCCAACCCAATATTAAAGAGTATCGAAATTCAGTTTTAAGATCAAAGTGGAGACGACGGTTTAAAAAATTAAGTTGCAGCGGAATATAGTTTTCTTGTTCTTACTTTACTTGTTCCTATTTAACGCATTCTTAAAAAGATAAATAATAAAAAAAATAAATAAATATTTTTTTAATAATAAAAAAACTAAATAAATTCCAAAAATTAAATAGCTAAATGGAATATTTAAATGAAATGAAATAAAAATTAATAAAAAAAATAATGAAAGAAAAATGAAATGAGCTGCTGAAGCAACAAAAGGTTCTTCTATTTTTGTTTCTTAATATTCAATTAATTAAAATGCCTGT
The DNA here is from genome assembly GCA_000671755.1 of Glossina brevipalpis. NCBI lineage: Eukaryota > Metazoa > Arthropoda > Insecta > Diptera > Glossinidae > Glossina > Glossina brevipalpis. Next base: position 988,655 of record KK351061.1, read on the forward strand.
ATAGGTCGATAAAGTCCTGTATAACCACATAAGCGCGCCCTTAAGGCGGGTATTAAAAAGGCAGCTGCTGTTATATCCTTTAATAATTCAGAACATTCACAAACTAATAAATACATTTTATCACCCTTCGATGAAGTACTTTTGTGCAATGCAATGCGACGTAGACCGGCAGTACGTGGTAAATATCTATGTGTGCATTCATACCCATCAAAACACATAAACGCCTATTAATTGAAATGAAAAATTAAATAAAAAAACACAACAACACATACCTGTATAACATTCTGGCTCCAGTCCAATATAACCAATTCTTTTCAAAGCGTTCACCATCATCACCTTCAAAAACCTGTCGCAAATAAAATACGAAAATAAAAACAATCATACAAAACAAACAAAACAAAATCAAGTAACGTGAGTTGAGTTGAATGCTTTTGTTTAATTTTTTCTGTTTATCTGCTTCTCTGTACTTGCCTTAAACACAGAGATTATATAACCTGTAGCTGGTGTTTGAGTTTTCTTAAACCCGCCAACATCACTCGGCCCCAATACTAATGGTGGTCTGCATATGGCCGCCACTTCACTGTACAAATCCAATGTATGAGCGGCAGTGTATCTAGGCAAAGCGAAAGGAAAACGGAAATGCACATACGTCAAGTATGGTCAATCACTCAACCAATCGATAACAAATCAATTTCACGATAATATTAGTTACAACTGTTCTTAAAAAAAAAAAATTTAATACAACAAATATTACTACTTCGGATACCATCTAAAAAATAAAAGAGGGACATTAGCCTTAGTGCAGAGGTTTCCAATTGGTGGCTCGGCTCGGGCTTTTCGACCAACGAATGAAGCAATTTTTCGTTTTCTTGAACTTCACTTGGTGAAATAACGATTAAAAAAGAAAAAGATTAAGTATTTATCTCATTCGGAGTTCGTCTCTAAAAACTGAGATATACTTGTGGTTTCACTTATGGTTAAAAATCTTAAGGAAAGGCAAGGAAAAACCTTTTATTTTTTTAGACCCACAATCCTTTTCATTATCATCACGCCTGCACTTTTAATCTATATTCCATGTGCGGCTGCTCATGTACAAGAAAAAGAATCGAAAAAGATGGAAAATTCATCTGGGAATGAATTCTGATGCAATTATTTAACATCTACGTAATTTTGGATTAACAGAAGACGAACCTTCGTTCCAGTTTATAAGACTGAGCTAATCCCGTCCGTCGTCCCCTTGGTGAAGCTTATAACATAATACGCTCATTAACACTATCAAATGAACAAAACGAACTTGTGTCATCGTAACTATTCGACTTTACGTTCGACCATACGACACGAATTTTTACGCTTCACGTTTTGAACACCAATCAAGAATCAGAGCAGTATTCTTCGACGGTTTAATCAGGAACAATTAAGCGAGGCATGAAACTCATGCATCAGCGTTGGACACACTTCGATCATATACGTGAAATTGTGCGTGAATACAGTAAACAATGCTATTAAATCTCATGTGCTACGATTGAATGACAAATCTTTATCCTTCACGGCGGATATGAAAGAATTGTGTGACACATCTGAAAAATTTGCTAGTTGTTATAAACGCTCTAAACGATCTATATAGTGGTGTGTTATTATATACGTTATTAATTTTGACATTCTTCGTAAAACACATATACAACCCAAAGCTTGAAATCAATTTGTTTTTAATTAATTTTCACATAGATCTACTTTCTAACAAATATCAAATATCAACACATATACACAAACATTCAATTATGCATTTACATACTTGTTTACCAACGTACTTTAAATTTTTTGGCTCAAACTTTGACAATGATGAGACACGTATACCCGAATAGAAAGAGGAAGGATCCGTTTGTGTAGTATTGATGGCATAGTAAGCAATAAAAGGAAACTCCGCTGCATAATACATTGAAATCGTTTGAATTCTTAATAACTTTCATAGCCTTTACTATTATTCAATGTATACACATGTACTTACAACTTTTTTCCATGTTGGCTAATAGCATGCCTCCTACAGCGGTATTGGCCTGCTGTACTTCCGATACTAACTCAGAAGCTACGGTTCGTTGTTTGAGTAGAGGATGAGCCAAAGGGGATTCTAAAACTGGATCTATTGGTTCTAAAGGACTCATTAAATGCACTAAAATGCACATTTTGGGATCGGATACTTCTAAAACACTTAAAGGACTGGACGCTTTAGTAGCGGCAGTACCTTCCACCGGTGTAGGCGGTAGCTGACATACATAAGAAGAAGAAAGTCAACAAAATATCAAAAGTTTATCTATCGTAGGCCTGTAACTTACCGGTATTCCAGCCGGTAGAAAACGATCAACACTATGTACGGGTATAATGAAACAATCACGATCTAACGCTGCTAGTGATATTGGCTCTGCTCTAGCCGCACTCGAACCGGGAATAACTGCACCACCAAAGTTAGCTAAAAATGTAAATTTCTTTATTGAAATGTTCGACCAAGAAAAGAAAGAAAAAAACCAAAACTCTTTATGTTTATTGTTGTGTTAATAAGTTTCAAGAAGTAAATTAAAAAAATTAAAAGAATTAAATTTTTTATAAAAAGCTTTCATCTACTTTTTTCTCGGCTCCTTTCTTGTATAGTGGAAGAAGTTTACTTTGGTTGTTGCTATGTTATTATACAAAAACAGATTAGAGGTGTAAGCGTAAGACAACACGAGAAAAAGAAAGAGAAAGAGAGAGAAATACATTTTCTTACAAACAACAACAATAAAGTAACAAACCGAACTTTAAAATTAAAAACACTTTTTAGTTATTAATAATAACAACAACAGCAATATAGCAGCAGCAGCCCACTACTGTGCAGAGAAGCCCGTCAATTAATAGCATAGTGTGTTAGTGTGTGTGAACGAAAGAGAAAGGTTTTTCTCTATAAAGAGAGAGATTATAGCACGAACGCAAATATGTACGTAAATACTTGCTTTTGTTTTTAGAGTCTAATGGGAATTACGGCGGATTGTGGTGGTTGTAGCAGCGAGAAGGGAGAACACAATTAATACCAAACGACAACAAACAACAGAGCTTTTCTTAATTGTTAAAAAATTTCTTTCTTATCTGTTCCAATTCAGTTTTTTTTTTCGAATTTCTATGATTAAATAAATTTTTGACTTTTAATAATTATTAATATTTCTCTCTTTTTAGCTATATAACGATCTCATGATAATGGTTAAAGATAGAAAATGAAAAAATCAACAAGAAAATTCTCTCAAACCTTGCCAGGCGATGGATGGATAACCCAATGCTGCTGGTGAGACGTTCTCATCGATAGTCTCTAGCAATGGATTAAATTCATTTTGTACTCTAATGTTGTTGTTGTTATTGTTGCCGTTGTAATTGTAGTTGTTCCATCTTAAAAGCGACACGGACGGCTTGCGATCGACTAGAGGCTGCGGTGCATCCAGTTCATGCGATATGGGTGTCAGTGGTAGTGTTGTGAAGCCACTGCACCTTTCTGCAATGGGTTTTTGTTTCTTTTCTTTTTTCTTTTTTTTGCTACTCATTCATTCATAGGTTTATGCTTTATGTATGTGTTAGGTTCTGTGGGTGCATGTTTTGTATGTATATGTAAATATGCAAAAGTATTTAGTATTTATGAAATATGTTACATTTCATGACCGATACAGGAGAATAATGAAAGATAATCCAATTAACGTGAAGGCGGGAAAACGAGGATTTCTTTAAATAATAAAAATAATTTGCCGCAAACGTGTTATAACTACTTCAAGAAATAACTTATCGGCTCGAACCGTATTAAAAAACATGTAGGAAGCAATTCGTGACAACATAATATGTGACGCAGTAATTACTGAATCGTATCCCTTAGAGGTAACATCAAATTGCTAAGAAATCTCTGGTTCAGTGGTGTCAAGATCAGCAATTATATGAGTCAATGCCATCTTTATACTTACACTCAGAGACCCAATAAACTATACATTGTTGATTCATATCAAGTTCTGAATTGATATAGATATGTCCATCTGCCCGTCCGGGAAAAGATTCTTTCAGTCTTAAAAATCACAACAAGATATCTGCTTCAAAGCATTGAAAGCTCTTGCACATTATGATAAGTTGATATTGAGAAAGAACTAAAGTTGTACATGACCTGAGGGAATACCGAAGATTTTTGGGTTTTTCGACCATTTGTTTGTTGATAAAGAAACTACAACAGATATAACGATAAAGATGTTTCATGAGTATATTTCATGAATGCTTCTACAGTATTCGCAAGTTGCAAACAATTGTTTCCATGATCATCCAATATTTTGGAGCAATGAAATTTAGTTTTTTACTTTTTTTTTAAAGGTGAAGGTGGTGGGCACAAAAAATTCGGTCAAAGCCGAATGCATTTTTCTTGCTTTCACTTTTTAAACACATTTTCACTGTTCCTCAATTAAGTCTTACATATATGGTGGTCAACAATCCGAGGCAATATGGCGCTTGCTTATGAACTTTAGCAAAACGCAAATGCGAACTTCTACGAGTAATTTCTTGTCAAATGAACAATTGCTATAAGTCTCGACAAAATCCCCTATTTGCTCGGCTGCACTGTAACGGACTGTCTGACCCAAGGAAAGTCAAAGGAGTAAAATTGATTGAAATCCTATTAGAGGATTAAAATAACGGGTGTTCGGTCAGATGTTTTGGCGATTAGTAACGTTCCACTTAACTTCAGTGCCTTCCGAGAACACAAATTAAAATCCACAACGCCGCAGAACAAAGTCTTCCCCGGGCTGGGACTATCACACCGAAGTCGAGATTGCTTGGGAAGTGTTTGATGAGGCTAGAGCATCTGTCGTGGCTTGCAGGATGTTCGGGTGGTGTCATGTACTGGCCTACAATCTGATTATTGACTATGTTACCCTAATCCACGGGAAGGATACTTTCATGTTTGACCGCGGCACCGCCCTATACACAAATGCTGGAGCTTAAAAAAGATTTTAGATAAATCCCGCTGCATTATATTTTGTTGATAATGTAGAACCCCAGGAGCCTTCTATGTCAATGAAAATTTAAATATATCGTCGATTGGGGATGACAACTCACACAATTGTTATCACAATTTGTTAAATTGATTGATGTCTTAAATTAAAATCGAAAGCAGTGCTAGCGTTGTGAGCGTTATTTCATTAAAAAACATTAATTATAAAGACAAGACTTCTACAGCCTTTAGAATTTTTTAATAAAAGTGTCATGACCACCACCGAGCACATTGCATGTGTATGATAACTAATTGCCCTTCCAAGCACGTCGTACTTTTAGTACGATACGAACCGATACGTTCGCGTCATAAAGCAAAAGAAAAACTTTCGTCTAACACGACGTTGATTATAAAAGTATAAGTGTAAAGATTATTAAAAATTGTTGTAATTCATAGACAATAAATTTTCTGTAGATAACATAATTCTGGCAGATGATTTTTCTATTTTACACACACTTACAAACAATTTAAAGCAATTTATTTAACTTAAATTCAAAGCATTCTGAACAAACTTTTTATATGTTAGTAAGTTTATAAAGTATTAGTTTTGAAGCTTTCTTAAAAATCCACTTGAATTTCGTGTAAAGGCTGAGCCGTTTTTTGTCTAAGCAAAAAAAAAAAAAAAAAAAAAACTGGTTTTTTTTAATGAAAACTACTTTACTAAGGGTGGTTACACTACATTTGAAGCCGTCATCATTATCAGCAACATCTATAGCGGCAACAGAGGGAGAATAAACTACACTCTGCCACTACACAAGTTTACAATAACAACAAAATCAGTAAAGAAAAAACTTACGTGGAGCCATTCTGTGAAGCATTTCTCTATAATAACAAACGTTGATTATGTTTAGTTTAGTTTAGTTTGGCTTTATTAAGAAGAAATTTTGAAGATTTACTGTTTGGGTTATACGCAGATGTTATTGCCATACAATCATACACAGTAATTAAAGAAGGGGAGAAGTTAGCGTCACACCACACTTTTACACATCGAGTAGTTATTAGTAATTTTAAAACCTTTTTTTTCAAAATTTGCTCAAAAAAAATTTTCTTTTTTTGTGAATATTATGTCGACAAAAAACATTAGTTTAGAAAATTTATGTTTTGTGATTTCATAGTGCACATGGAAAAGTGAATGTATGTCTGTAGATGTGGGTGGAAGAGAAAGAGGGGAAAACGATTTAGGAATTAGTGAGCGCCTACCTTCGCCCACATCATAACCTGGACGACTGGGTGCAAAAAACAGATGAGTCCTATAATGTATTTCATCGCCTTGTCCGCCACCAGAGCCGCCCATTTCACGTGAACGTTTCGTACGATTGGCTTTCGATTGCAATTTACCGCCACCAACAGCTGTCTTACCGCTGCCGCCGCCTTCACGAAAATTCTTACGAAACATTAAATTCATGATGAAATTCTCGTTAGATATATATATGTAAGGAACTCAATTGGTTTACTGGTATTTTCTTGGATAATTAGGCCAAATGTTTTTAATTGTTTAAAACAATTTGATTTGTTGGTCGTTAACAACAGTTTTTTTTTTTTTGTTATAAATCAATGGTTTCTTATTTTTTAAAATTTATTTGTGTTCTTTTTTTGTTTATTATTCGACTTGTGTGTGTGCGTGTACCTGTTACTGAAAATTCTTTCGTATAAATATCTAAGCTTGAATTTGACTATAGACACAACCTCTCACGTTTCAAATATTTCTTAAACCACAACAATTCTTAAACTGTTCTACTTGCTGTTGATTTATCGGTTAAAGGAAATTACAAATATCCGCGTTTGGCAAGAGTTTTATGTCAGCAACAAATGAAACCTAACCAAACCCAACTTGAAACAAAACAATAAACAAAAGAGAACTGTTTCACCAGCACCTGCCAACGTATAGGCGTTTATAACAACAAGTACGGCCAACTATTTTCATATCAACAAAAATTTAAACGTTAAAGTTCACCTCTTAGGTTATGGTATCATCTTTTCAAAATGCAACAGGAACTGGTTACCTCCAAATAAACAAAACAATAACAAGAAATCGAACCTTTTGATTAAAGTGCACGCAAAATATTGTAGGAAAAATGACTATTTAGCACAGGATTTTCCGAGCTTATCTTGCGGTAGCCATATTAAAGGAGTTAAACTAAGAATTTTTTAAGTATGCTTCACTTTGACTAGACATGTTTTTCATGCGTTTTCAAATTTCAAAAAATCTTCTATACTGGAAACCGAATATAATTATTTCTAAGTTGACGCCATGTATTCGGAAATGGTAATTAAGGCGAATATTAAAGGGAAAAAGGCTGTAAAATGGTTGCAACATTGCAATCATTTTCAGTTACATATATAAAGTTCTCTAACGAAACATTTGAAGCATTAAACGGAGATATCATAATTTAAAGCCTCTAAATCACATCTAATCAACTAGATATCGCTATTTTTGTTTACCTGTTTTTCTTTATTCCCATATGTTTGAATAGAACATTTACTCAAACCATAACTTCAAATATAGTTCGTTTGACTCAGAGTTCGAATGCTTTCAGAAAAATGAGAACATTAGTCGCTGCCAAAGGACACTGAGCCTTGTTTTAAAATAAAGACACATTTTTAATGAAAAAGCTTTTAAAATTAATGCAATATTAATGCAATAGTAACTGCAATAGTTACAAAATACATGACTTACGTGTTAACTAAATGGCGTTGAGATTATTATAAAAAAATCTACATTAAACTGTCATTTATTAAAAGCAATGTTGATGACAGTTTAACATGCAAAGGTGTTTTTCTAAAATTTCTTAATAACTTTCCAATACTAAGCAGTAGTACTAAGAAGTAGATGAAACCTACCCGCTGCTGTTAGTTTGTGTTTGTAAACATTACTCATACGCCTGTTTAAACTTGTTTTCACATTGTTTTTATGAATACACTAAGTTGTGTCTTCTCTCTCTCTCTCTCTTTATGTCTATAAATTCTTTTATATATTTCCAGTAATCGCAACAGTAAATAAGCTCAAACGACAAAGTAAACACACAATGCAGTTAAAAATAACGCACAAATTATATTTGTATTTACACGCAAGTGTATATACTTTTATGTGCACTTGATTTATGAAGCTGCCAGACAAACTGTCACACCACACATCCATTGTATGAAGGCCCCCAGCCGCCCGTATGGCAAATCGAGAGAAGTGGCAAATAATCATGAACAAAGAGAGAAAGTCATTATACACATGAAACAATGACTTAATGAATTGTAACAGCATACGAGATAGAGGAATAAATAATATGCGCAGTAATAAATGAAAGGCCGCATAGGGCCTCAAAAAACGTAATCTCAAATGGTTTTCTTGTGGTTTCTTTCTGCTTATTTACATTCGTATTATACTGCCCCGTTTACAATAAATCCCCTAATACTTATGTCAGACCGATGCATTGTTGGAGGGGGTAACGAACAATATTGCGATTGTTCACACAATCACTCTAGCAATTGCTAAAAAGAAAAAGAGCCCGAGCGAAAGAGAAATATATGAAATGTAACTGAATGTAGCAAAAGATTTGAAAATTTTGAATACTTTCTGTGTTTACCAATTGCCTCAGATTGCCACAGTGAGAAAGATAACGAGAGAGGCGACGTGAGAGGAAGAGAAGAACAGTGTGTTGATAGGGACTGCGTGCTTGTATGTGTATATTTTACACCTGCCTGCCTAGACAAAACTAAGCCCTTGACCTTGATTATAAAATTGAAAAAAACTTTCACATAAATTCAGTGTTGTTTTCTTAAAGAATATGTAATATTAACTCCGAATAATAACTGTAAACCAGAGATTAATGTTAAATGATTTGGATGCTCTCTGTTGACATTCTCTTATTAAAGAGTTTTTAATGTAATTCCAGAGTCAAATTGTAGCAGAAAACGCTTTCGTTTCTTTTTTTTTTGTTTCTCCACCGGTCTTGTAAGGTTTACTATTACATTTGTTTTATAGTATATTTTTATTTTTTATTTTTCAAATACATACATAATAGAAAACGGACATTTCTTTGCGTACAAAGAAATTTATGTATTTATATTAAAAATTATATTAAAATTCTTAGTTAACATAAATTTTCCTTTATTTGCTTTTCTCACTTCGCGTTAAAAAAAATGGTTTTTATTAATTTTCTGTCATCGGAAAATGTGTTTTAAATAAAAAAAAAAAATTCCTTCGCAAATTAATTATACAAAATTTGTATCTTTTCTTGCTGCTTATAGCACTTTCGACGCGAACTCACAACTGTCACACGTTAATGTTATGATCACCACCATCAACTGATTTGAGAACTAAGCGACAAATGAGCAACAAATAGTTAACACAAAAAATAAAATTTCGCTGAGATTTTTTTTATCAAAGATTTTACTTAAAAGAAAGACTGTATATTATAAGTTTTTCTGATTTGCAGTGTCTCCAAAACATATATTCTCTGCGATATAAAACAGATCTTTCTTAAAACTGTATTGTTATTCCTGCAATATAATAGTAGCTGATGAATCTTCGTGTATTGGTTTGTTTTGCTGCTTCTACTTTGTACTCGCTCTTAATTTTACAATGACAGCAAATCGCAAGACCCAAACAATATGTTGGGAAAAAGATTCGATCGAAATTTCAATCAGAAGTATGATTGTGCTCGTGCCACGCACATTAGCGTAGGACTAAACGTATTGTTAAGAAGTGCTGTCAGATTGTCTAAAAATAGTGGAATACATAGATACTTATACGGAATGCTCTTTCTTGCAATTGGGAATCGTAGGCAAATTATTAACGGATGCAACTCATTTATCTTCTTTTACTATTTAGAAATCTCTGCTTTTCATCATAATTGGTTTCGTTCTGCTTAGACTTATCGAGATATTAGTAACATATATAGAAATTCATTATTGTGAATTAAAAAATAAAAGCATTTTTGATCATGCTTTTCAATTGTGCATCCTTGACATAGATTATTTGCATATAGTTTTCGCATAATATATCTGCAGATAGAGAGATACAAAACGAAAGTATCGGTGTATGTTTAATATTATTTTTCCATGATGTTAAGCCGTTTGGTTATGGTATGCTCTGATTGAGTGCTTGCAGTCGTACATATCGGTTTTTTTTCTTTTGCCTTTATGTCCGGTACGGAGAGAATCAATCGGTCTATATTGATTAATTTCTCGTATGAAAATTAGCCGACTTTGTATGGTTATTCAATCTGTCTATTGCATGGGAAAAATCATCAGCTCATCTAGTTTTTTATCGATTTCTGTACCTGAATAGCTATGACGTTCACTCGAAACATTGTTAAAACGAAAGACGTATCTCTCTGTTACAAGTAAAAAGCTTTGACAATATTCAAAGACCTTTTTGGTTAATAAAGAAACTTCCCCTATAAGTTCGAATTCTTGAAGAACAAGTTAGACCGTCCGCGACAATTACCGCAACAAAGGATTTACTGAAATACTAAACATTACATTATTTTACAACAGATATATATAGAGGCAAGTTCACACAAAATCTTCTGAATATTTAATATTCATTTAAAAATGCTTTTCAAAATTCGGTCTTCAAATGAGAAAAAATTACAAAAATAGTCTAGTCCAGTTTACTTTCAATCCAATTCATCCTTGGACCCAAAACGGGTCTATGCCAAACAACATCAAAATATCTCGAAACATCTTTATTCTGCAGCTTAAATACAAATATGTAGCGACAGACATAAAACAAGCACCGTGCAAACTTAATCTATCTGTCGTGCTCAGGAGTAGTTTAGGATAAAAATATTGCCACAGTTTTCTGCTAATATCTACTTCCGTCACGATATTGCGAACTTGTTGCTGCAATTTTCCTTGTCTTACCTAACTATCCCAAAATGGGTCTTGAGAGATCGCATAGAGCATACATTTTTGATCAGCAAATCGTTTGTTTATCTGTTCTTTCATTTGTCCTATGTTGACATCGTCAAGTAGGCGTCAAAGTGGTACAAATCATAAGATTAAATGATCAACTCAACAGCGTGAGTGAGTTGTGAGTTGAGTTGTCGGAAACTTAGGAGTTCAAAATGAAAATGATCTTAATTGCTATACTAGCACTTCAACGATTTGAAGCTATTGAGGTGCAGGTTATCAACAATTCGATTTAAAACCTTATAGACGCCTTAATACCTTTTTTAAACTGTTTTGTGCTGACCATCAGAGGATGGAGTTATATTAACTTTGTCAAAACATTTGCAATATTCAGACGAGAGCTTCAGAAGTATTATAAACTATTTATATTCTTGATCACTATCAAATTCTGGATCGATCTAGGCGGATCCATTTGTTTGCCTTCAAATCTGTAAAAAAATCTCGAATAAAATCATTGACTGTTCTCGCAGGCAAGTTGTTACTGCAAATGAGCCAAAGTGGCCAAACGACTCGCCTACAGTAGAACATAAATTGATTGAAATCACTTCTACTTTCTTGCTTTCTTGCAACGATAAAAATTTCTGTATATAATTTTTGAGTGATCCTACAGTACCTTTCTTGGCGAACATCGAAATTTTCGATTCGTTTGGTTTCTTTTAAAGCTTGTACATGCAAAAGATTCGATCACAACCGAATACTATTTTTTTACTTATTTTTTATTATTTTTATTTGTTCACTTTTTAAAGGAAATCTGCAAAAAAAAGAAGAGAATATGGTGTGCATGTACCATAGAACATTTGTAAATGACCTACAAAAATGTGTAAATAATAGCATTCAACATTCACAGCCACAGAGTGAATAAATCATTCATGCTGTCAATTGTCAACTGCATTGATGATAATTATACGAACAAGTCCTTGCTAGTATTGTTGCCACTACAGACTAGCTCATGTTAGCAAACAAATGTTGCCAACAATCAACTTTTTATAATGCGAACTGACTGCAACAATAAATGCGAAATTTGTTGGCAAAATATGAAAGCAGACGACGATTACATTCGATACCAACGAAATGTATTTTCAAATATTAAAAAATAAGAGAAAAATAAGTAAAAAAAGCTATGGTCGCCATAGGACGAATCTAAAATGTAAACTTATTCGAGAAAATATGCAAGAATGCGCATTATTGCAAAAGACGGACAGACGGTCGACAAACAGCGAACAGACAGATGGACAATTCGACGTACGGACAACTAGATAAGCAAGCAAAGAGATGAAGAAATTGGACAAAGCCCTTAGTTTGCCAGGAACGCCTATCCTTCAAGATATGTTTTGACCGCCAATTATGAAATTTACAAAAATAGTGCTTTAGTGGCGACGACAGATTTTAAATGCGTACATGAAAAAAAACCCTGCCAGATAGCTTGTGTAAAAACGGTGATAGAATCTAGATGCAGCATTGCAACAGCATCAGCGACACCAATAACAATAACTAATGACACTGACACGACAGATCGTTCATTTTAGATGATTTACTAGAAGCACTCATGCAAACATTTGTTCAAATCTTTTGTATGTAATTAGAAGCAAAAGCAAACGATTAAACAAAAGCCAACTTTCAGTCAATGACAACAGCAACAATAGAACAAGAAACGCGAAACGAAAAATATAACTTTTGTTAAATAAAATCAAAATAAAAAAAACTTCTATTAAACATTAAGTTGATTGAGAGTGTGTCTGCTCATTAGTTAGGATCCCTACAACACCGAATTTTAGGATGGCCTTGGTCGCTAGCAGTCTCACTCTAACAACTTTGAACAAATTTGTAACGAATATTTGCTCTTCTTCTACTTTTTTATTTATTTTGACCGAGTTTTAAGACCATGTTTAAATTAGATCTGTGGTCATGAATTAAGTTCCTGTCTCTACCATGATTTTTCCAAATGTCTAACGGAAGACAACAACCGTATGGATGGCTAGAAGGATAAGGGATGCTACTACTGCGTTCAACAAGTAACGAGTCTTCCTAGATTATCAGCAAATGGTAAGCTATGAGTTCCAACCAGCAGGCACAACAACACCAAGATACAAAAAGAATATTAATTAAGCATTACGCATCACTCCTTTTAAGCTATCAACGAAAAAGGGCCAGGACTATGATTAGAAAGCTCTTAATTGGATAATGCGCAGCAATACATTGCATAAGTTCTCCAAGATCTTTCTTCGGAAATACGACTTATAGAATTACACAACTGACCTCATTAGCCTGATTTGATTTCATCAGATATGGGGGTTGTTGATTTGTATTAAATCGCATCAGGAGTGTATTGATATTCTGGGTAACCTATAATCGATCGCTGAAAGCATAACACTTACCGATCGGTCCTTCATCTCGTAGTCTAAAGCTGCAACTTATTCTTCTCTCCCCACTTATTTCCGACCATCACTACGTTTATACATACAGGGCATACCTCTAAGAGATGGATCATATATATGCCAAAAAAAAAGCCTTACGATGGAATGGAATTAATTGTTATTCTATGAAAATCTAAGATATGTACTTTTCTGAGATCGGCCAAACACTTTTCTTGATATTACAGACGCTTTGATATAACAAACATACGCTCATTGTTGGATGCTAAATATAATGAAAAAAGCATTTATTAGATTCTTGATAATATCCATTTCTTTGCCTTGAATAAGTTAGCATGCATGCAACCAAAAATTGTTTGTTGAACACAAAATTAAATACATTGCCATGCAAACAGGCAAACAGGCAAACAGGCAAACAACCATAACTAGTTATGACATTTATGTTTTTAATATAGAAATTCTTTGTTTTAACTTTGCCTAGAGCAACACCCACCTTTTTTATTAATTTTGTTTACGTTGCTGGTATTTGTTGCACTGTTTGTGTTTATGGAAGACATCGGTATAGCTAAACAATTTCCCGCCAATTCCGTGTCGTCGTTTAGCGGGCAGGGTGAATATGCAATTTTACTACCCCGACCCGGTATGGGACTGACACGAGCATAACGGCCACCACTATTTACAACACTGCGTTCACTCATAACGATTTTTGACGATTCAATTGTGAATTGAAAACAAACTAAGGCAGGAAATGTATGAGAAAATTGCTAAATAATGTTAATTTTCTTATAACTTTAAAAAAAATAAGAATAAAATTCACGAGGCCATTATCGCGGCCAACCCATTTATTGAGACAATGTTTCAAACTTTAATAATCACATGAGTTTATTTGGCTTTAAATATATTTCATGGATTTTTTTATTATTTATCAATTTAATTTTTTTTCAGATACACGTGTAAAACTTCAATTCGTTTATACACAACAATTGCAAAGAACATTACAAAACTATAAATTTAAAAAATTTGTCACTCATTTTGTAAAGAAGAATCTCTTCACAATGGCACTTTAGGTTAACACAACAGCATTATGGATCAGCAGCCGACAAGAGATTTTTACGAAACACTTGTTCTCGCCCGCTTATTATAAGATTTCTTTATTTACGTGCTTTATATTTTTGCACGTGACACACAGTAAATAAAGTTGACATTTCAGAGATACGCACGCCTACACACACGTACACGTAAATGCTTTCACACTAGCACGCAAACCTAACCACACGCATACCTAATATCTTCTATTTAAAATTATTATTGTTGTGTTTATTCGAAGACTCAGCGCACCTGTGTTAATGCTATTTTAAGCTTACAAAGAGGCACTTGAGTTTCCTTTGAATTTCATTTCATTAGTAAACAACTTAAAAAAAGCAACAACCAAGCCATCACGTCGTAACCGTCTACACTATATTCACTATTATCTAGTTGGTAGGCATATATCTGCACGTTTGCATGTGCTTGTGTGTGTGCGTTTATTTGTAAATGAATAGGAAGTTCACGTTTATAACGGAAGTACACACCATATATGCATACACACATGCACACATACATGTATATACGTGTATGTTTATATGCATATAAATATATCAACGAAAAAAGCTTACAAGGACATCTTTCCGTTTATAGTGCGACAAGAACGTTAAGCGGTATACGTTTGAAATTTCATTAAAGAATTAAAGGAGATTTGCATCGAATTGAAAAAAAAATTTTAATTTTTCTTTATTTAATACCATTAATTTTTTTATTCTTTTGAAATATTATTATTAATTAAAGTTTCTCGTTTTGCTTCTTCTTTTTTTATTATACTTTTATTTAATTCTAGTTTTAATCACACAACTAATAATACTATGTAAATAAAACACCGTCCGTTAACCGCATAAAATCACCACCGACATCTTATGTCCACAATATCCTGCCATCAACTAAAGCAGCAAAGAGTAACAGCGTTGCCGTTAATAGAAATTTTTTTTATATCTGCAGGGTACTTCAAATCAATACATTGCAGTATAATACAGCAATAGAGCTTCTTATAATTTTGTTAACATTTTCAACTCTCTGAATGCTTCCCTCTCCGATGTAAACAAAATGGCAGACACGCATAACAACAATGCATGCTTGCATCAAAAATGTACTGAGCGCAGACTTGTTTACATTTACATTACAGCTGTCAATTTATATTTTATCTTTAGTTTTTCTTTCAAATACGTCATCGTTTAAATTTTCTTTTCTCCTCATCTTCTAACTATACAAAGGACAATTTACGCGCACTTATGTAAAAAACAATTGTGAGCTTTCAAGTTTAACGGATTAGCAAACTATAAAAGCAACGTTATAAAAGCTATAATGTGAATCAAAGCAGTGGGAGAGTTATAGTTACATATATATATTTACCTTTTGGATTAACGAGTTTTAGTTAAGCTGCATCAACAAAGGCTGTAAGGTATATATACAAGTAATGGGAAGATACGTGAAAAATACTTAAATAAATGAAGCGGAATGGATAAGTCTTCAATAGACACTAAAGCACACTTTCAAATATCATCAATGATTTTTGTCTTTACTTATCACTTTAGAAATACTTTAGAAATGTATACAAAACAGTTTCCACAGAATTAAAAGAATAGACGGACTGAAAACAATTAGGCTGAACATTCCAAATCTTAGCATTTCAGCGATGACAGATAAGTTTATGATTGCAACGGTTATTCTGCCAGTAGATTCGTTTTTTCGTTTCGTTTCGGAATAAGTATATGGCAATATAGGATCGCAAAATGGTCAAAAGAAGAAGTAAGAGTTTCCAAAATACTTCCTTTTGAACGTCTCAACGAAATTATTTTACTCACATTCTGGAAGTTTTCAATGCTTGTTACAAATCTGGAAGATATGCATCCAAAAACAAATAATTAATAAAGATCAATAAGACATAAATTTGTTTGAGTTCTTAACACTGGGAGCCGTAGTTGCGTTAATTGTAAGTGTAGTATAGTGAATAAAAAGTTCCAATGATTGCATAATACAAAGAAATTCAACTGGCAAGCTCCAAACAATATCTTGAAAAAAGATTTAATCCAAATATTAATTGGGAGTGATTTATTTACGATCACTTTCGGTCGCGAACGTTGATTTGCGCTATGCATGCTTAGCGTTTAGTGTGAACGTAATTGATAATATCAGATATTTTCTTTTCCGTTATAATTCGCAAAAGCTTTTTTTTTAATGTATATCTTTAATTGTAATCTCTAACGTCAGGGGGCGCATGTTGAAATTGTTGCCTGAGTAAAATTCTGTTACAAGAAGCTCATCCTTGGTGACATATTTATTACAATAATGATATTTTCTTATAAGTGCCAGAAATATTTTCCTTAGTTTCTGAAATTAATTAATAAAGCGATGCCAAAAAAACATATTTTGTATATTAGAAGATTTGACTTAAACAGAATGCAATCGCTTTTTTGTTTTACATGCACTTTATTGAAAACTTTACAAAAATATTCAAACACAATTAAAAAGCTTTAAAGCTTCTTTCTATGCCACAAACAGAGAGAACAAATTCAGTTAGTTCTCCCTGCCATACCAAGCAACATACAAGCAAAAGCTTCAGATCTAAATATAAATAAGTAAAAAAATTATATTCGGCTTGGCCGAATCGTTTATACCCTCCTTAAAAAAAAGACAAAAAAAACCAAATTTTTTAAACAAAAGTTTTCCAATTGGAAACAAACGCCGGGAAAATGGTAATGGGGAAGCCAAAAAGAAGGAACAAAAACGCAAAGAAGCAGAGGTGTTTGCTTCTTATCTTCCAATGTTTCTGCCAAAGTTGAAGCCGACATCTTCGTTTTTTCGGTTTACCACAGACATTACACAGACTGACCGACAATATATACACTTTGTGGGGCCTTTGAAGCTTCCTTCTGGGCATTATAAACAAAATGAAAAGATTAAACATTTTCACTTGACATTGGAAAAGGACACACTCGCCTCAATAAATACAGAGCAAAAATGAAGTCGTTTGAACTTAGAAGCCTCAAATACACATGCAACAGTTGGTGGGTACAAAACTGTACACACAGACATAAGGTTTTTGTTTAAAATTTCGATACATACAAAGCGAAGCACATAAAAAACCTTAATTACCATAAGGAGTGCATTTTGAGTGGAAACTTTTCCCGCTAACCTGAAGATCACGCGTCTTGTACAAACTCTTTTAAATCAAAAAAAAGCTTAAGAAACTTTTTCAACTTTGCAGATGTACGACTCACCGCTCTCATCCAAGAGCAACTCTGTAAAAGTGCTGTGCGTTTCTATATATAGAGTTTTCGCAAACAAACGTTTATTATCCTTTTTGCATTTGTCATTTGTATGTCATACCTTATTTAGCTTTTGGAAATACGTAAACAAACACGTATTCTCTTTTTTAAATTTGTGTATGTAAAGTCCTTCTCTTTGTTTGATGCGTTGTTAATAACAACATATGTAGACGACTGGACGACTTTTTAAATTTAAATCGAAGACATTATGAACAAACGCAAAGGCGGATATGTTAAAATTGATTTAGAATTTGATAATAATCGAAAATATATTTACTTCGTAATAAAGAAAAAAGGAATTTCTCTTTACAATAAACTTAAATTTTACATTTGCGTACAATTTTAATGACATTTCTGGAATGGAATACGTTTTTAATATTCAATAATTAATTTAATAGATTTGCATGAGAATAAAAAATACAAACAAAATTTTGTGTTATTTATAATAAATAATTTATTCAACGTAAAGTATTTAAAATCAAGATTATCATCCTTTTAAATAAATATTAGATATTATTTTTTAAATCATTTAAAATGGGGACGAATTAATTAAATAATTAATTAATAATTATCGCTTATCGGAATACAAACCTTGGTTGCTGGAAGCCTTCGTCATGAATGGAGAAGCCTTCGTCATGAGTTTGCTTGCATTCGTATATGTACATAGGTGCATACATATATACATATGTACAATGTATAGCGAAAGTTTTAACTTCGAACTACGAACTGTTGTGACCAACGAACGGATGGAATCATATCATATCATAAGACGGCTCTCGATGCATTGCCAAAGGAAGAATTCAGGAGGCGTTTGGATTTTGCTGGCGGAGTATCATCGATCAGTATACTTCAGGATTGTTCCTCTACGTAAAAGTAAAAGTTGCTTCCAATTTTGTGTCTAAAAAAATAAATTCTTACTGTTCATGTGTCTTCCTTTTGCGGCAACAAAATTTGTTTAAATTATTATGTCTATTAATTAAAATTAAATATAGATTGCCGGGGGAATAAAAATTGACGACTTCTGGATTAGTTACAAAAAGCTTTCATTGCAATAATTTGTAATAATCAGCTATTAGTTTAAATCAATCCCAAGTTCTCGATAGTATAGTGGGAGAGCGGGGTTCAATTCTAAAAATTTTCGTCAATGTTCTCATTGATCTCTTGGACACGAAAGAACAATTTATTCTCCAATTGATATGGTGGTTGAACAAGCATTTGTTGCACTAAGCCCTAACAGAAAAGATGCTTTCTATAAACGACCAAACTGGGATCTTCTTTTCGAAGTGTCTTGGTATTTGCTTTTTGTTCTAAAGAGCATAAATATGATCTTACTCAAAGTGAGTTCGATGAATTGACTTGAATGGTCTATCGCCAGATATTTCGTGTTCAAGAGTATGTATGTATGATTGTATGTATATGTATATGTATACTATAATATAATATATATATGAAATATAAGTACATAAAACTGCTGGAAAGAGTACAGTTGGCCGCCTTATTATATTATAATACGCACGCGAATAATTCACTTTTACTTCGCGTTTGTTGCATGAGTACTACACTTTAGCTAAATTATGCAACCTATGCGTGTATATGTTACACCACGAATAGGCTATATTAACATTCATGTCTTTCATCCAATCATTTACACAAAAAAAATTCAATTTAACGCAAAATTAACATGATTACAGTGCAGAGGAACAAAAGCAAGGAAATCCTTGGATGAAAATTGTATTAATTTATTGTGTTACATTAAAATCATTATCGGTTGGAGATTAACTCCTACATGGGTTCAAATGAAAAAGAAACATCACAAAAAATCTCTTATCGAGCATTTACAGCTTACTTATGGAACTTCATTCGTGATCATGGTAATGTTCGAAGTGTGGCTCTTCATGATGACCGACATGATGGAATTTGGATTCGCTGTGTTCTTCTAATACGGCACCATGGTTATGGTTCTTTTCAGTTTCGGGATGAATTTGTTTCAATATTTGCTTGGTGTCTCCAATTTCTACGGGCTTCTTAACTAAATGTTGGTCTTCTTTTTTTACGTAAACCGGCACGGCATGGTAGTGATGTAATTTGACACTTTGATGAGATTGGGCGTGCTTGTGTTCAACATGATGATGATGTTCGGTTTCTTCGTGGTGAGGAGCAACTTCGTGATGACTGTACTCTACATGCGCCTCTTCATGTCCATGTTCATGCCCAAGTTCATGTCCATGTTCATGCCCAAGTTCATGTCCATGTTCATGCCCATGTTCATGATGTCCACCGTAATGACCTAAATCGTGAATTTTCAATGCGCTGGCGGCAACAAGGAAAAATGAGCATAAGATCTAAAAAGCAAAAAAATTCATTAGTCGCTTATCGGCTTAGAGGAATAAAAATATTTCTTACAATAAACTTCATTGTGTTTTTATGTTTATTGGATTAATTAATACGGAGTACAATTTCCTGGACACGCGATTACGGAATTTAAATTTAAACTTTGGTGATGCTTAGAGTACGTTACTCTACGACACTTTGGCTTTGACTGTGATTATGGTTCGAATCCAGATTCGATTTATACCTCCACCTCAACTGCAAGCAACTTACGTTAAACACTCACTCTCAACTCATTCATTTACTAACTTCAGCCTCGGCAATGAATGAAAGTTTGCAGAGAAACGAAAGCAATAACAAGAAAAGTTGCTCGTAACAATAACAACAAACGCAAACGGCATACACTAGTGCTGAATGAACGAGCCGATCTCTTCACCTTGCATCTAAAAGTAAATGGTTTTAGTTTAAGCCTCTAAGCTAACGAACTTTAAAAAACAAGACCACCTGGATGGTGTTGTTGGAATTAATTTTTTTCGGTTGCTCTGTTGGAGTTACACAAACATCGTATGTAACTGAAAAGGCATACATCACTTGCTATTAATTTTTAACGCATCGTTTTGTCGGTCTGTTTACGGCGAGCCTAAATGGTGGGAGTATGGTATTGTGCCTTAGCAATACGAGTTCTCTAATTCACTTTTTATCAAATTGATTTACGGTGTTGGATACTACTTCAGAGAACAAAGTGAGTTTCACCTTATCATAGTATAAAAATATTCTGAGGCCTAGATGTCTATTAAAGTGAAATACGCGATTATTATAAAGAAGCGGCCATCTGAAATACACCCTGTAAGTGAATACAACTTTATCTCCGGACGTAAATTATTAATCGATCTTCAAAAATTACCCAAAAATGAAACATAAAATACTTGTTTGCTTTTAAGTGTGGCTTCTGGAGAAGATGGCCTTGAAATTGCTTGGAAGGCAAGTCCAAGGTAACAAAGTCCAATTATTTCCCAATTCCCTGTCTAATGTCATAAAAACGATAATACGCTTTAAAAACTAACCACAACTATTATTAGGATTAATTGAAAGCAAATTTAGCAGCAATAAAAAATTAGATTTCAATAGTAGCGCTTTAATGAATAACTCTTTAAATGTATAAAAAAATTGCATTAAAAAAACTATATAATATTTATAACTTAAACACATAAAAGCAACATGAGAAGGAAATTGTATCCAATTAAGACTAAATCTTTCACTAATTTTTTATTTTATTTTTTATTACAGGCAGTAGAGGTATGGTAAATTTATGAAAAGTTCTCGACGATGACTTCAAACTCCTCATTCACAGTACCTTTGATGTAGTTCATTGAGCGAATCGTTAGCATGTGTTTTCATTTCTTTCTTTGTTTATATTACGTATAACTTGCATTATGGGGCCTTCAATCATATATTTCAACTATAACTTACCCATGATCTTGATAACTTTCGAAACTTAAACAATAATTATATTATTAACACATTTCGCTTATGTGTATTAAAAAATAAAATATTTTACAAACCTTGTGAACATGGAGATAAGGGCAACGTAATTTTCATACCCCTCTAGTATCCCGCCGTAGTTCCCACCTACAATCCAAACATGTGAGTATACTTATTTTATTTTTCCTTGTGGAATTATTTCTTCTACTTCATATTAATTTTCATAAACCCAATCAACTAAAAAACTGGTTTCAAAAACTCGGATAAAATAACTACAAACTTCGCAGCTTTAAAGAGAGTTATTAATTTTGATATATTATCTATCATTTTACAAGACTACAAGAAGCTATCATAACCCTAATCACCGTTTATCGTAAAACTTTAAGAGGCGAAGCCGTAATAAATTTTTCATAAAAGAAACTTTTTTATTGACCGAACAGATGCTCTGAATCTTCTAGAATATGCGGAAAAAAGCTCATTAGTTGAAAAAATATTTTTCCATGAAATAATGTTTTTTGCCGAAGCTCTCCGAAGATTCTACTTATGCCAAACAAGCTCCTTCTGGAAAGATTCAGCATTTTTTTTTATTTATTTACCGATTCTGATTATTTTGAAACATTTCCAAACACAAATATACGAGCGCAGCTTCATCAAGACAACTGCTAAGTAGTCATGATTCTATTTGGACGATATACAAGCATTGCTAGCAAGAAATTGAAAGTATGCGATGAAGTATTTCTTTCTCTCATGTGACGTAATTCAACTCGCTTTTCTCTCATCAAAAAAAAAAAAAAAGTAAAAAAACCGCTTATTTCTAGGCTGCAGTAACGTGAATGAAGATAAGGCAAATTATACGACTGGCTATGAATGTGAAGTATACAGTAGTTTAATTTTATCCATCACAATCCACAGTTCCATATTACGAAACCCACCGATAAAACGTGAACAACATTAACCTGTTAAACGTGTTCTCTTTATCCTCTTTTCCTCGGACATCTCTTATTAACACTCGTTTTAATCTGCATACTGTGTACTATCATCTGTTTGAGTACCGTTTCGATACTTACAACGACATGAAAGAGTGGATCTTTTACCGAATGGGTCTCCAAAAGCGCTGTTGTTGTTTCGAAACGTAATTCATATTCTACCAGAGAAACAGGAAATATTCAATTTTACTTGAAAAAACTTTATAGAATTTATTTTAAACAACCAATTAATAATTAAACTTATCTTTTAATAATAATTAATTAAATTTCTCAAGAAGTACACCAAAATATTTCTCGAAATATGCCAGAGAGACCTTGAAAAATTTAATTTAAATTTAATATGAAAAGAGGCGAACATAATATAGAAAAGCTTAGATTAAAAAATTAAGCCAAAGATCGTTCGTTCATTCATGTTTGTGATTATAATCGAAACACGCGCACGAAAAATTCGATGCGCCTGCCAGGTATGTTCGATAATACTTGCCTTCGCAATAAAAACAAAAATGATTTCGGGGTTTTCCTTTTTTTTTACTTTTCTTCACGTAATTGTTGTTATTGAAATTTGTTAATATTATGTTAATATCTGTTTAATTGTTGTTGGTGTATATCCTTAATATTCTTATTAATATTAATAGTTATATAAGTATTAAAGTAAATCCTTAAAAAATTAAAAAAAAAGGTTAGAAATACAAATGATCTGAAATCCAAAATTAAAAAACTTAAAAAGATTCTAATCGTTGACTTATTTAGATTTTAGAAAAGAAAAAAAAACGAATACCACTGCAAGGATAGCGTAAATAACTGAATATATAGGATTTGGAGGCGATTATCATTTCTATATATATATTTTATTCATATTATTATTACAATTAACGTTAGTGTTATTCGTTAGTGTTATTCTCTTTTACTATTATATAAATATTTGTTCTTTTCATACATCGATAGCAATAACTTATGATATATATATATGTATATATATATATATATATAT
>KK351061.1:1012378-1056622 GCA_000671755.1 Glossina brevipalpis
TTTATTACCAAAGACATAAAAACAAACATTATTTTTATTTAATTTTATTTATTAATATAATCTTCTTTTTCTGTAGACAAAAAAGTGTATTTCAATTTGTATTTTTAATTTTAATTTTTTTTTAGTATGTGGTTTGTAGTTCATTAAATTAAATAAAAATAATGTTTGTTTTTATGTCTTTGGTAATAAAGCCTTTTTTACTTACTATTAATATTTTTTTTCTTTCCTTGTTCATAATTTAATGATATTTAATAATAATACTTTTAAACGTGTTGCTTGATTCCTGCTTTTTATTTGTTTTTTGTTTTTTGTTCATTGTTATATTTTTAATAATCTTCATAATAAATACATTAAGCAAACGTGAAAGAAGTAGAAAGAGAGACGAAAATGTGTGGCTGCCTCGATTTTTTGTTTGTTTTTGGTTTCTTGTTAATACGGATAATCGAACATTAATATTTAAGAGATTTATTCATTTAAATCTTATAAAGTTTGTGTTAAGTCTATGTTTTTTAATGTAAAGACAAAACTGTGTGCTGCTGTTAGTTAAAGAGAACTACAGTAGACTTGAGACACACATGCTTTAATCACTTGTCAATATAGTTGTCTTTGTTACCCTTTTTTATATAGTATTAGCATCTAAGAGAAACAATAAAAAGTTATACAAGATATAGGTTGATTTCATTACTTATTCTATATTAACTTATAACTAATTTTCTACGTCTGTGGAATGTATTTTTTTAGTTTGTTATTAGAAGAAGTAAACAACTGGTCGTTTTAGTGTTTTTCTTCTTCTTTTTTTTTCTCTCATAATGATTTTAAGACCCCAGCCCTCTGATATACATGTCAGTCTTTGATTGAACATGTATATTAAGAAGATATATGATGATTATATAAGTTTTACATGTGGATAAATTTGTTTCTTTAAGATATTGTGTTATTTGCAGATAGATACAGTTTTCTATACTCATTATGACAATATATAGATTGTTTGTTAAAGGCCTAACATTGCTTTGCTTCATTAACTTATTTATTTTGATGTATATTTATTTATATGTAATTTTACGTTTTCGTATATGCATAATTCATACGGCTTTAAAAACACAAAAAGAAAAGAAAAGCTTTAACATATTCAGACACGTATATATTGGCTTAGACTTCTAAATATATTCACATTAACTGTATTTCTAAATACAACTGTTTTTTGCTTACACATCTAGATCTAATATTGTAAATGTTATACCTATTTTAGCCACACATATATAAATAAATACTTTACACAACATTAATACTTAAAATAGTTTAATATCGGGTGTTCTAGACTATTTAATGATGCTGGTAGTTGGTAACAAAGAACTTGCACTTTAGCTATATATGCGTTTATTATATTATGCCTGTAATGGTTTAAAAGATTTTCAATTTCACAAAATATACCTAAATTGATTTTAACGCCTATCTTTGGGTATTCATTTGTTCGTAGGTACATTTTTGGTTTTTTTTTATTATTTTATTAATTTTATTAATTTTCCTCTCTCTACTTAGGTGGTTACTTTTGTTCGGTTTCTCTGATCTGATGTCTAGAACTGTAGAAATTTCCGTAAGTATTCTTCTGAATCAAACAAAAGGGCTCAAAGGGATACAGAAGCCATTTATTAACTGATTGGTTAACTATAAAAAAAAAAAAACGAGGAAGAAAGAAAAGATTTCAATCATTAATTAATAATTAGAAAAGGAAAATAATTTCGTAAAGCAAAAATATGAAAAAAGAAACAAACAAAAAATAAGTTAAAAAACGTAGACGTAGTAAACGCAAATATAAAAAAAAAACATTTATACAAGTGATAATTAAAAAAATAAAAAACATTTTATAAAATTGCTCTTTAGCTTATTCCGCAAAGTCAATACATAATTCATTATCTTAATATTAAATGAATGAAAAAATACAGAATATAATTAAAAGCAAGATTCTACTACTAATCGAAAAATTTATAAAGGGAAACTAAAATATAAATTAAACTAATCAAACAAATGTCAAACATAACTCAGCATAATTGTATTAAATAAAGAAAAAAATTTGAATTATTTACTGATAATAAAAATTAAAATTAATATTATTTCTTTCAGAAAAAACACCAAAAAAAAAATTTAACTCTAATAACCTATACAACTTAAACCAAACATAACATCCACTCAGTTCAATAATAATAAACAAAATACAATAAACTAAAAAATAACATGAAATGTAATTTAAAACTTATCCAAAAAAAGCAATTCAACTAAGTAAAATATTTTTGTAAGGATAGAAAAAAAAAAGCACGGCTCAGAACAAGTCACGATTAATTAATTAATTAATTATACATAAACCCATGTATCGATATCACGGGAAAAGGAGAAAATATTGGAAAAACTTACCAAAAAGTAATTTTATTTTATAAACCACAGATCCTTAAGGTAAATTAGCTCACTGGGATTAATACAATTCAGCAAATACTGACTAATATTAACCTATAAAGAGTAAGGCAATTCGTTAAACATAAATATAAATAAAGAATTTTGTATTCACTTGATATTACGGTGGCCTGAATTACATTATGACGACCTTTACAAATAATGTCCGACTTTTTATAAATCTTTTCTTTTGTCCGAAATTCAAATTTCATTTTCTATTAAGCTAAATGCAGCATTCCAACGGATAATGCTTTTAAAAGTATTGGACCACATTTCGATGAGCGTAACAAACAGATTAAGAAATGTCGCTAATGTAATGAGTTTTAGACAAAATACAAAAACAGAATTACATCATTCTTTAGGAACCTGACTGAATGGCTTTCCCATACGTGGCTTTAATTTTCGATATTCATTTCATTTCAATCATAACTCCTTTAATAAAATTGCTTGAAAATGTTTTACTCAGTTGATAAGAAAGTTTTGTAAAAAAAAAAAAAAGAAAAATTTTACTCAGCGGAACTTAAATTTACCGAGTGATGAAGAAAATGTTTAAATAATAAAAAAAATATTTACGTAAAAAGTATGAGAAAAATAAACTCGTATTTGAACCCTTAAGTGCTGTCGAACCTCAACTTCTCTTTTTTCACGCTTTTTCAAAGAAACAGACTTTTCGAGAACTCTACGGCTAAACTGAGTCCCTTCAATCTCCATCAATTCAAAGGCGCTGGCGAAATGTTGCTCAAACCGAACTAATTTCTGAAGATTTTTTATAATAAAAAAAAAAAAAAAATTTAGTCAGCAGTCATTTTACTTCAGAAAAGTTTGTTCACTTAACTCGCGTAGAAGGAAAGAATTACTTAAAACTTATAGGAATATTTGTTACTGCATATGTACATATACAAATACATATGTATCTATATAATATGTACTACTGTATTATACATAGAAGAAACGCTAGTTTACATAAATGCGTAAATATATACGAGCATAGGTATCTCAATGTTATCAATACTGGCTAAGAATGAATGCCCGTTATGCTGTAGTTACGTTAACTGTCTGTTTTTAAATTGAATTGAATGCCATTCAGTGCGATTCATTCATCGTTAAGCTTTTAACTGCACATTCAAAGCGAAAGCTTTATTAAATACACTTAACAAATAATTATTAACTGTTTGATTTGTTAAACATATATAATATAACGACCATTCATTTTTATAAGTAAACTTGGCTTGTTTTTGCTTGATTTTGGTTTAAGTAAGATATAAGGAAAGCCTAACTTGACTTGTTGTTTTCAATAAATTTGAATTTGAAATAATTTGGTACTTTTAAGATATATAGAATTCAGATTTTTTTTTATGTTAATAAGTAGAAATATAAAGATGGACGACTAAACAAAAAAAACGAACTTGTAAACCCTAATATATGGCCGCGAGAATGTATATATATCTGTATAAATATTATTAATTATTAATATTTAAAGAAATGTACAAATCATTTTTAAATATCTTAAATGGAAATTCCTTTATCTCCATGCTTAGTTAGTTAGTTAGTTAGTTATTTAAAAAAGTGTTCCTTAATTTTTATTTGCAAAGATCTTATCAAAACGAAAAGCTAAACGTTAATATAAATATTTCAAACTTTTTCGATATTTGTCGTTAAAATGAATGTTTTTTTGAAACGTAGAATTGATTGAAAACCTTTTTTAGATGCAAACGAGTATCACTTATAAAATTGAGACGATGAAGAATATCGTCTTAATGGGGAATTTTCAGTTGAAATTTGAAATTTCCAATGTTAGGTACAGCAGCTTGCATATATGACCCGTTTTTCACTTAAAATCCCATTAAGATTAATCATTCGGATATAACGGTTTACAGCGGCAGAAATCTTAAATAGAAAGTCAAGACTGCTTTTGTTTATGTCTTGTCCTCTTTTCGTGAGAAAAAGTTGGAAAAGTGCCTCCCGTATCCCGTAACAAGCTTGTAAACAAAATTGGCTTTCGAGTCTCATTTAGGTATTCAGTTAAGCCGTGAAATTCTTTATCGAATCAAAGGCTTAACTCTAAACACCAACCGAAATTTCCCATCTTACACATATATTCGCCATCAGATCGCACCAGAGGCAAGGCATACGAATGGTGGTAATGGGGGACTATTTTCCCTTAACAAGTACTTCAGTGACTTCAGTAATTTATTAAAGCAAAACATGAAACGTTTTTTTTTTTAAACTCTTGTAGAGGAAACTGTCATCTCGTTATCACAGCCTCGTTACAACGAATCGTTTGCATTTATCAAATTTTAATCAATCAAATGACGTATCGGACGAAGTTAATCTCAAATTCAACATTGTCCTTCTTAAATTGCCTATAAAAAGATTCAGGACATGTGGACATGTTTTCTCTTACCTATTCCATAAACAATTTATTCGAATATAGACAAAATCTGTTTTTTTTCTTTTGTGATAAAAATAAAAAAGTTCCATATTTTGTTTTTTTTTTTTTTTGTTCTTTATATTCATAGATTTTGTTTTTATTTTTCAATTTTAAATTTATACTTAAAACGAATTTTTTGTTGTTTTATAATTAAATTTTATATTTGGATTTCTCTCTGTTGTGTTATTTATAAATTTTTAAAGAGAAATTAAAGAAAAAAAATAAAAGATAAAATTAAAATATTTATAAATATATGTTAACTCAAACTTATTATGCTGACACTGTGTGTATGCGTGTGTGTGTGTGTTTCCTCTCATAAAGGGAATATAAGAGAGAACACAGCGTCGCTTTTCTTTCTACGTTTAATTCTCTTTAAAAAGACACTTTTTTGCATTTAATTTATATTTTTGCTATCAGAAACTTTTCTGGCTGTTGTTCTTCTTGGATTTCTTTTGCACATACATCGTCATTAGAGTAAATGTTATAAAATTTTAAACATTACCGTTTTGTTTATATTGTTTTTTGTTTGTAAGCAAAAAGGTAGGTTAAGTTTATCATTAAACAGGTGAGAGAGTACAAGTGTTGAGAGTGTAAATATATATATAATTATTTTCTGTTTTTAAATTTATTTCTATTATTTTTATATATAAGTTTTAATTAAATGTGTATTTCCTTTTTTCATTTATTTATGTATATTATGTATATTAAGGAGTGTAACGTTTGTGTTATGCCTTAAGTTTTTTATGTATATTTAAAAAAAGTTTAAGTATCATTTTGATTTGAAATAAAAAAAAAAACAAAAGACTTATTCATTACGATAAAAAGTAGAGAGATGATGATGACTGTTTGACTGGCTGACTGTAGTAAGGGTAAAAGTTGAATGCTCGTTTCCGCCAACTGCACAATTTTTTATTTTTATTTATTTCAAAAAGTTTGCTTAAGGGTGATATTCTTTTTTTTTTTTTGTTTTGATAAACTAGCTTTGACTGACTAAAAATACTAAAGTAGAAAAAAATGTTATTTTTTTAGTTTTTTTTTTATTTTATTTAGTTTTAAGTAAATTGTTTTGTTATACCAGGGATTACAATAGAGTTCCTTGTTACTTTTGCTCTTAACATATTTATATATGTATATATATAAACATATATATGTATACACATGTATAAATATGCCACTGATATAGTTGTTTTCGAATCAAAATCTGTCCTTTTAAACTCGCATGCTCTTTACCACTCCTCAACGTTCAACTGATTTGGAGAACCTGTGAAAGATTCTCTACTAAAAAGCGAAAAGAATTCCGCTCTTTTCTTTCTTTACTGCATTCTTATGTTTTGTCGGCTCTAACAACTTTCCTGATCTTTTAATACATATTCTCCTTTTTTCTTATTCATATTCTTTCCTTCTATTATTTGCATTAATAATGTGTATATTTTAATTTTTTTTTAAATATTTTTATATTAAATTTAAAAGTTCAAGTTATTTGTATATTGTTGTTGTTATAGTTATTTCTCTGTGTTACGAATTGTTTCACATTTTAATTTTTTAATAATATATTTATATATAATTTGTTTTCATGCTGTTCTTGAAAGATTTATTTATTTATTTTTAATTTTTATTCACGGATTTCTCTCAATGTTTTTATATAAATGTCTACACATATTGGTTTATATATAATTTTTTTTTAATTTTTTTTTTATTATTTGTTTTTTTGTTTTTGTTTTTATCCATAGCAACAGCAACGCGCGATGTTAGGGCGCACAGCTACAGTCTTCTTCAACATCTTAAAAACATAGAAAAGCTTAATAAAAAGAATTAATTTAGCCGCTCACTTCGATGTCATCATAGTCACAAACTCTGCAAAAAAAATAAAATCAATACAAGAGGCATTAAAAATTTTAAATAAATAAAAAGAATTACATCACAATCTTCCTAAGCGGAAATCCTCCATACTTAAATTCAAATAATTTACACATTAAAGCTTAAAGACGAACACAAGTATTAGTAGCAATGCGCACTAATGACTTTAAAAAATTATCAGGATTTTCCAAACAACGATGCACTTAATGCAATGCAATGTATTCTTTGCTGCAAACTTTTCCGCTTACAATTTTACATGTAGTTGAAGTAATGAAAGTTTTGATCGAAGAAAGTAATGTTTATAGACCCCAACTGAGCTTTCTTTTTAACAAAAATTCCATTCTTAAAGGCAAACACGATCTGCACAAGAATGTTCATATAACAGATGTTAAAGACATGCATTAATCTTATCAATATCTTTTAAATTTGGGGATATTTTTTAAACTTCGTTGAATTGATCTTCGAGCTTCGGTGCTTGACTTTATAGGCTAACTCTTCTTGGAACAACCCTCTTAAATGTATTTTCGATACAAGACAGCTTACAATTCTATCAAACATAGAACAACAGAATTTAGTCTAAATTGGTCCCATTTTTTAAGGGTTTTATGCAAAGCATGAACTTGCTAAATAAATAAACTAAAGTCAGGCAAGGACGATCATAACACATTCTACAGTACTTCGCCTAATGCTTCTATTTTCGTGATAACATATAACAATGATACCTTTATTCCCCATAAGTCATAATTTTCCTATGAATCGTTAAAAGGGAACTGGAGTTATATTTTGAAGATCTTAGAGTTTGGTCATAAAATACTAAAGAGTAGACCATTTCCATACAAAGGTTCTTTTATGGCGGGGTTGGGGACTATTACGAAATAATTTTCATTATAAAATCCAATACCAATGCTTTTTGCAGGAATAACGGAGTCCAAAAAGTCGCCACATCCGAACCAAACTTTTCGCATTCATTTAGTATGCCGTCAAAACGCTTATATGCGCAGCGAGTTTTGCTGAGAAATTTAAAAAATACGAATTTTTTCCATATAATTAATTTTTCAAAATATGGTGTTATATACGTCGTGCAACTGACCAATTTCAATTTGTTTTGAATATGATTTGCCCTTGAGCTAAGACCACTTTTGTGACAATATTTCAGATTGAAACTAAAAATAAATGGACTGTAATCAGACAAATAGATGAGCTTGATTCGATTTAGAAAACGATTCGGTATTATTCGGTATAATAAAAGATTCGTCTACCATTACGTACTTCTGGGGGGTTCCATACACACTCACTGCAAACTTAATATACATTATATAGGGTGTATTATATTACATACCGAGAAATTGTCAGGCTCGAACTTGAGAATTTCTATAGTTTTATACCGAACTTATTCACTGTAATTTTTCAAAGGTTTCACAAAAACGTTCCATCAACGTAACCAATACCTTTTCTTCAAACCCTCTCTTAAAGCAAAAATTTGTTTGTCTTCGACGCAGCAGATCTTCGACTTTTCTAAGTACAGTTTCCAAGATTATTTTCATCGAACGTATGATAATCTTTGCATTAAATTAACAACATTGTACATCATCTTAAGGTGAAACAATATGAAAATAATTAGATAACGAGTTCCTGAATACAAATTAGCGAGCTATATTTGAATTAACGCACAGCCCGACTTAATATCAACAACAAATTAGTGCTAATTAACAACGACAGGAAAAAAACCGGACCGTTTTTGTACAGAAAATTTCAAAGAAGAGCTAAAAGAAAGATAAACAACAACTGCAACAATTTAGTCATAAGAATGTGCTGCCAGTGAACCTTTATAAATAAATTAAACATCACGAGACAATGACAACAAAAGCAACATACATACATACATGTAAACATAAACATTTACATACAAATAAAAACGGAATCGCCGGCACTAATTAGATTATGTGCAAAAACGCTTTTATTGGTCATTGTGGATAAACTTAGAAAAAGAAAAATTCAAAAAAGAGAGAAAAGAACAATTCTTTGGTGCTCATTTGAACATTGGGAACTGGTCAAAACTGTGACGCAGCCGTAAAAAACCGTAAAGGCTTTTGTTCAAATTTAAGGCAGATGTTGCTCTGCATTCGTAACTAGACCCACATTTATCAATAGAGATTTTACTACCTCCTGTTCATTTGTGTTTTTTTGCGTGCTTTTGTCTGCGAAAAACATGATTTTATTTTCTTTAATAGTTGCGCTCTGTATGTATTGCCCTCAATCTTAGCAGGTGTTTGTTGGCAACATTTAAATCTAAAAATAACTGCAATCTTTATCCGCCACCCAATAAAATTGTTGTTAAACATGCCACAACAATGAGGAACAAAATAAATAAAGAGAAGAAAAAAAAAACACTTTTTTGTGCATCAAATGAAATAAATTTCAAATCTATTTACGAGGTTGTTTTTGTTTTTGCGTTAATACATAAAAATTGGCCGCCGAAATTCACACACAATTAAAAATGAATTATAATAAAAATATTAACTGAAAAAAAACATACATACAAACATTATAAACTCGCATAATTGTAAATCAATATCTTGGCAGCGCGCCTTTGGTAATCATCGAAAGCGATAACATTGCTTACGTGGCAAAAAGAGATCAAAAGGAAATAGTCAAGGTGTTCAATATTTAATGTACTCTGCCTGGCTTTTCTATGGAAACTGCTTTAAGGAAAATTCCTATTCGTAACAATCACTTCGAAATTTCAAATATTTTCAAGCACAACAGCAGTTGCATGCATGAATTCATTCCAAATTTCATTTTCTTGTGCGTTTCCTTCCCATTCATTCCTCACAGTTTCAACAACGACTCTGTGTCGAAATTTGGACACGAAAACCAATAAATTTTGATGTATGACAAGACAGCATGTACTAATCCATTCGGATCTCTTCAGGAAATTTTTCGACGTCTTTCCGTACACGGATGG
The DNA here is from genome assembly GCA_000671755.1 of Glossina brevipalpis. Lineage (NCBI taxonomy): Eukaryota > Metazoa > Arthropoda > Insecta > Diptera > Glossinidae > Glossina > Glossina brevipalpis. Next base: position 1,022,077 of record KK351061.1, read on the forward strand.
TTGGTTTCGCTCCTTATCAAACCATCATCTGGCGAAAGCGCTCCTCTCTCTTACTTTTAATCACTGCTGAAGTTTGCACAATCCTGGAGCCGCATATTTCATATTAGAACCAACGTCTGACAAATAATACGGACGCTTAAGAACAGAGCGGCCACCATTAACGCCAAAAGTTTACAAACGAAAATTCGATTGAAATATTAGACGAAATGTATGGCAAAATTTTGAAAGAGCAGGAAAAACTTCCAAAATTGACAAGCCGACATAATCGAAAAAAATATTTAAAACGATGAGGGAAACTATTTAAAAAGTGACAAAATGAATGAGCATTTTTGAAGCAAAAAGGTAAAAAGGATTAAAGTGTTTTTTGCATCATATCACAGCTAGTGAAGACGATACGATTCTTTCTATAACGACTATTCTAAACATCCGTCATATGAGAAAGGCACCTCTGTAAACGCTTAGAAGATAGTTTTTTATATCATAACTCACTCGGTAATGGAAACGTATCTATCGATTTGGACGATTTTTTACGAGTCTCCATGGGAACAATAGACGATACGAAATTTGTTAAGGCTATTTTTCTAACAAGTCATGACAAAATTCATAAAACTATCACCCTAAACACGTTCGGATAGTATGTTTCGCTCTTTGTACTCCTGATGTAGTTACCTGATGTATGGTCTACCTGATTACCATTTATTTCATCACAAAAAAAAAGGAATAAAGAAGTGACAATTTGTTAACACAGCGAATAGAATAACGCATCTTCTAACAAGATAATGATTCTATTGTTGTTTTGCCTTAAAAGATACCTGTTGCTTAGTGTAATACGCCTAATATATCACACCCCTTGTTTAAACACTTATGGAAATATAAATGACTACATATTTACTCTTAATTTCTTTTGTATTCCGGAAAAATAGATGCAATTAACAATTAGGTGATGTAAAGTGAAAACAGAAAAAAAAAATAAACGCAAATATTAAAACATGTGAAGAAATATTTAAAAACAACATTTGCCTGTGGATGATATGTGTTTAAAATTGACTTTAAAAGCGCACGTTATTAGCGGAAAATGGAAACATTTTCCCAGTATATCAAGTACGTGATCATTTATAACTAACTCTTACCTTCATAATTGACCTGACCATCACCATCGATATCAGCCTCTCGGATCATTTCATCGACCTCTTCATCTGTTAACTTCTCGCCCAAATTTGTCATAACATGACGCAATTCGGCCGCTGAGATGAAGCCATTGCCATCCTTATCGAATACTCTGAATGCTTCTCGGATCTCTTCTTCACTATCGGTATCCTTCATTTTACGGGCCATCATTGTCAAGAATTCGGGAAAATCAATTGTGCCGTTGCCTAAATAAATATATGTGTAAATTATTGCAAATTTTTAATTATATTTATTCGTTCGTTATAGTAACACGAAAGGCATTACTTTGAAATCACATTTATTAAGTGACTTTGAAAGTTTTAATTATCTAAAAATATTCAGTGGAAAAACAAACATCGAACCAAATCATTTTATTACTCGCAAACCCCTGAACACACACGCAATCATCGCCATTGTAGATAGGTGTGTTTCGTGTTTCATTTAGAAATAATGAAAAATGTAAAAAAATATACAGATTTACTGTATGCGATAGAAATTTTTAATAGTTTTTTATACCAATGTAGTCATCATACTATACAGACAGAATTAAATCGTGACTAATTTCATATAATACAAACACAGAGAAGAAAACAACTGAATTAGTTAACTATTTAGACAGAAACTACAAGTGGCGGGGGAGAAAGACCGAAGCACAAGCGAATGATGTGATGTACAAAACTGAAAACTTGTAGCAAAAACTGCATCGTTTTTTTTCCTACTGCTAGGGTTACCACACCACCTCAAGAGAATACATAACAACGCAGCTTTTGGTAATTGTAACGGACCATGTTTACTCCGCCTTGTAAATATCGCATATATTTGTAATAATGAGTGTGTGTTTACTCCTTGGGTTATTTCAGTGTCATGGTCAAGCCAAACCACAGGCGTCTGTGTTTAAATTCAAATTATCACGTAAAGGTATGGCGACTAATGAATGGTGAACATAAATGTAATATTGAATTCTTGAAAAATTCTTGATCACTTGAGGAACAATCAACTAACTTAAGCTTCACTTTGCTTCTACAATTTCATTTAGATTACATTCGTTATGCGCGTAGCGCTTTAAGCGATATTTATTAAGTACTTTCACTTTCTGAGTAAGCAAAAGAGAGGTACACTCATATATTTTGAGGCAATTTTAAGGAAATTGCGACTCTGGCGATTAAACTTGAAATAACGACGAAATCGCGGATGTTTGCTATCGAGATCGCGAAAATGCCTGAACGTCGTCGGCCTAAACATACAATAATTGTTTGTTTGTTGTTCAGCTTTTTTAGTTTTACTAATACTGGTACTGTCAAACATTATTTGCACCAAAGTTAGGATTTATCTCTTTCAAATTGGAACTTAATAAAACTTAATAAGAATTGCATGAACATCCTTTTCAAATTTACCCTATGACCGTTTGCCAAACGCGAAAGGGAGAGTATAAAACATGAAGCCTGCGACAGTAGGGTTAGCGATATCATTTCAATAGCTTTTGCCCTACGTCCACCCAATATCATAGGGTATCGAAATTTCACTAGCTTATGAGCAGCTCTTTTTCTAATATAAAGGGGGTGAGTATAAATGATTTGGCAACAGTCGTATGCAGTTTTCTTATTTTGTTGTATTTATAATTAAAACAAAACCGTAGACATTATAGTAATTAAGAAGGTAGGTCGGTCCTAGAATAAAATCATCGCCTCTCCTAGTAATAATTCGAAATTCTAACAATACTTTTAAAGACTTTTAAATAAATTTTCATTGCTTTTCACCTTATTTATCTTTCAGTAATAGAAATAAAAAACCAACAATAATTTATTATAAATTGACTTGCAAACGGCAGACGGAAAAAAACAAAAAGCAGGCAGACATTAACAGACAGACTACACCTCAATGTGAGTGAGTGACTAGTGCAAGCGGAACAATGATTGATTGATTGGTTGAGGTAGCTGTGTGTTCAAAGCGCTATTTCTCATATATACTCAGTTAAACGTTCCGTGAATTCCCAACAAAATTGACAGATGTTGAAAATTTAAATTGTCTTAAAAGGACAACATATATGAAAGCGATCTTGTGCGGTGCCTCAAATCAAGTAAGATACGATGCATATTCAAGTTTAAATGGAAACTTTGTAACAATATTCTCTCGACTTAAGTGGTTTGTTGCTCATTAGGGTTAGAGGAACTTTGCTCTTCATGCCCATCCCCTTCCCCTTTCTAGGGCATTTTGCATGCTAGTGGCTTTATGAGATAGACCTTTTTCAGCACAATCAATTATTACTGAAGCAAGTGGACGATTATAATTAATATCAATAGCTCCCTCCAAAAGGACTAATCTACAGATGACACTAGAAATCATTGATCAAACTAACTTGAATTTCTACCGGTACTAAAAGACGCGAAGAAAAAATTTTTTGTAGGTTGGTGAGATTATCTATAGTTTTACTTGTGTTTGAATCATTGAGGCCATATGTAGGCCATTTGTAGTTATTAAAAATATAAGATGTCCAGGTTTTTACGCCTGTAATGTTCGAAGTAGCAAGCAGTCAACTCGACATCCAACTCTAAAACGACCTAAACTCTTTTTAGATACATCGAGAAATGCTGCTAACCATTAAGAAGCAAGCGAGAAATTCTGAATAATTTTCTTATCTAAAACTAAACAGAATTTACTGATTTTCCTGTCAACACCCTACGAAATTCGCGTCTACATGCTAACTTGCAGCTTCGTGCATTTCAAACTTTGCTTAAATGGACCCAATGCAAAATAATTCCAAGGTCCATCTTCCTTTACTTATTTGTAGTTGGTCGACAGACAACCGCGCGGGTTTATTTAAACAACATACCGGAATAAGCGGCGGATGTATATTAGATTTTCTGTTGCCTCTAGTTTTTTCTAGTTTTTTGTATAATATATAGAAGCAGGGGTAAAATCTGAGCCACAACCAAAGATGTTAAGACTTGAATCAGAACAAAATTTACATACTTAACCTTAAATCATTTTAAATTTGTGAACTTTTTTTGACAAAAGAAAGTTTTATTGAAAATTTCCAATTGTTTTTTTTTTCTTTCTTGAACTATGTGAACTAGAAAGTTGCTTTTTGTCTAATATTTAAAAAATATCGTATTAATTGTAAACTTTTCAAGGATTAAAAAAATAAATTGAATTCCTACACAGCCCCACCCAAGAGTTGAGTTTGGAGCAATGAACGAAGACAAAAAGATGTGACCCAGAAGAAAAAATATCCAAAAGAAAGAAAAACTAAAACTCCACCTTCTATTATGAAGATTTAACACAAATATGTATCATTCAATTCAAAAACCAGCCCCGTCCACCTACTTCACCTTTACATTATTGTTACACAAATAAATGTACGTGAGCACATATTTTTTCTTTTCCTTCGTATAAAATAAGTAACTGCGCAGGTACCGAAATTTAAATGGGCTTAAATGTAATAGAAATTGTTAAGCAGTTAAGGATATAATTGAACTAAATTTTCTAGAAATGATTTTTCTTTTTATTCAACTGCTGCCGCCTTAAATAATTTCTATCTACTGCTGTCGCTTTACTAAAGGGATCACACATTTTCTTAATCTATAATGGCAATTCTACACTTAACAGAACTAACTTTTATTACACGGTTTTGTCGTGTGACACTTACCATCAGCATCGACTTCATTGATCATATCCTGTAACTCGGCCTCTGTGGGATTTTGGCCGAGCGATCGCATAACTGTACCCAATTCCTTTGTTGTAATGGTGCCATCACCATCTTTATCGAAGAGCGAGAAGGCTTCCTTGAATTCAGCGATTTGTTCTTCTGTTAGTTGATCGGCCTGCAATACGGAAAAATTCAAACGGGTTAATGACTTTACGCACGAAAAACGAAGCAAGAGGAAAGAAAGATAATATCATACACACCATATGTACCATAAGTGTCTCAAAAAATATTTCACGAAAATTCCTTTACCAAAATATTATATTATCTATCTGCACAGATCTCAAAAGTATACAAATAATTATATTTTTTTTTTTTTTTTTTTTTTTTTTTTTTTGTAAAGAATCACAATAGACAATCAAATATATTATCTTGCACAGCAATAGCCGTTGTGTTTCTTCTAGTTTTTTCGATTTCTTAAATAGATTTTTTCCTTTAGTTACTGTCAGTACTTTTGCTAGGTTTGATAGATAACTCACAGAAACCTTTTAACGAAAGTTTTTTTCACAGTAACGAAAGAGAAAGAAGTATAAATTCTAACACATTATTCCCCTATAACTAATTTATAGTAGTTTTTAGGACGAAGTCCATATAAATTAGATACCAGAACGGAGAATTATTTTACTATTCTACCGGGATTGTTTTTCACCTTGCTACCAAGAACTCCGTTAGATATTAGCATCCAATAATTGAAAAAATTAAAGTGCAAGGAAAATTCGATCTATGGACCATTTGAAAGCTGGGAACGAAAATGTTCTCATTCAACCAAAATGTCGCCCCTTTTAAAACAGGTACGCCGAAGTGCCGCTTATTTACTTAAAACTTTCAAATTTCATAAAATTTCATTAAAATTTGCGCAATTTTCTAGGAAAGGTGGGAGCAGAAAACAGTATTTTTATGAAACCCAAAACAATCTCTTTAAGTCCATTTTAGCGGTTGTGAATACTACCGATATATGCACGGAGAGACCAATTCACGAATTCCATCTTCAAGTTAATTAAGCGTCTGTGACGTTACAAATGAAGTTAAGCTACGCAAATTGCTCTTTAAGTTTGAGCTAAACGGAGTTGCCCTTGATCGTGTCCCGGTAATAGCAGCAAGCGCGGCAGCCTAGAGCAGACGCAAAAAGAATACTTTCTGCTGCACGAACTCCGTTGTTGTAGATTTTCTTCCAAATACACGTTAGTCTAAGGAGATCGGAGCATTGTGTTCTTTATTTTTTAAACAGTTTTATTGATTTGTATGGATATGTATGTAATCCAATCTAATAATTATGACCATTCATGGAAAAAACTTTAATATTTACTTCAAGTGATTAATTATTAACACTAAAGTGACAAGTTGTATGTGAAAATGATCCAGTAGTGCGCCTCCAAAGATTAAAAGTTAAAACTTCCCTAGTGTGTGTTTTTTTTTCAAAAACATGAACAACGATTCATACAAAAAACAATGAGTCATGAATTCGCATATAAATGACTTTAAATGACTATAATCACTTCCATGTTCAGATATGATTTCTATGACACATACACATGGTTATGGGAACAACTATCTATTAATAAGTGAGTTATGTTCGCATTTACAAAATAACTAATTCATGAGGTGAGTTGCATTGGAATGGTTTGTTTGATACACTTTGCCGGCTGTTGTTGTTGTTATCGTTCTAATTTTTGCCGGTTGTCTACGTATAGTATACAAACACTATTTCTAAATTCTGTTCAATTTGTTGCCACTTTTTTCAATATTCAAAATAAAAATTGCAAAAATGTAAGAAATTATGCAAAATTAAAATTAGGTTGTTATGCGGCTTAAGTGCAATCTACACATAAGGTTTAAAAACTAGATTGTAGATGAAAGACGAATAAATATTTTCATCATTTTCTCCATTTTTCCCTATCTTTCTCGCAACGTGACGACACCATGTCGAAATCACCTTCAATCCCTTGAGGCCATCCACGAATCGACCCTTTTTCGTTTCTTCAATTTTGTGCAATCGCGTGCCAGCCAAGCCAAGCTCCATCGATTTAAGAAAATGGTAATCAAAAGATGCTGTCTGGTGAGCACGCCTAGTGCGGTGGAGCTTCCCATTCGAGCTGCAACAGAGAATCTTTGGCAACTCTTGCAACATGTGGCCGAACGTTGTCACGCGAGAGCATGACTTTGCATCTATTAACCGCTATTACTGGTCTTTTTTGCAACAATACATTGTTCAACTTGATCAATTGACTTTTGCGGACATCTGAAATACTAATTTCATTCGGTTTTAGCAGCTCGTAATATGATCCAACCATATGCATAGCAAAACTTCATGGCCATGAATTTTCGGCTTTGATGTCGATAGATCTCCCCTGGACTAAAACATGACTTTTTGAGTTTAGATTTGCCACCGTAGAATTACTTATCATTGTCAGTCACAAGATATCATTCGTCTGGTAAGCAATGAAACTGCGATATTTCCAGTCATTTCGTGTGGTAGCCATTACCCTTCGTTTGGAGCTTTCTCATCGCAAGAAAACGTCTAGAAACAGTTTATTCGTCAACTGCTATTCATTGTTTTCGAACTTTTTTGGCCCTCCAGGTTGTTCTTTGTTATTGGTGTCGAAATCACCACTTTTGAACCATCCAAATCAAAAGTGAAAATTTTAATATGATGGAGCAGCGTCACGATAAGCTTCTAAAAATATCCGACCAAGCAACAAAAGTAATAAATGTTGAAAGTGCAAATTGAGGCATTCCGTGATTAGTGTCTGTATATACTGAGTAATTCAACAAAACTAAATGGAAAATTGTTATTCTAGGTATAGAGGAAGGACAAAATTATCGGTACTTCCTATCGCAGATCGGAGATGACGAAATTTTGAAGCATAAATATTATCTAGTAGCGACATCTTTCACCTTAAATAGTATACGTAGAGCGCTAGGATTCATGTTGTTTTTAAGACGAAAATTGTTTTCTTTTATTTTTTTTAAAGTTATGTTCTACTTTTAAAATTTTCATTAAAGGCAACCTAGACAAAGGGAGAATATTAATTAATTTACATTTAGACCACAAGACGAAGAAACTGCACGAAATGAAACAAAGGCGATATCGGGAAGAAAAAGTTCAAGTGTATGAAGGAACTTTTTGTTCATACTAAATATTTCCGATCCCGACAATTATGACTAATAATAATTTGCTCTCTATTGTTTGATTGCCAGAACGATTATAATGAGTGCTGCTAAGTCTAATAAGTTAAAATATCCTAGTCAGGCAAAGCCCATCATACAGGACTACTTCGGCTAAATGCAATTCTACATTTACATTTTCGTGATATACGACACACGACACTACAAATTACACCTTTTTTTCGAACTAAAGTTGTGCAAATTTACCAAAATTAATTTTCTTATCTTGCTTTTTTTGATATATTTTCGTCATAAAGTACTATAAAGTATACTGTGTTGCTATATGAAGGACTTACTGCTCTCTCTCTCTCTCTTACATCGGATCCCAAAAAAACAGACCCAGGATGCAGTTTAAATTAGGCATCTAAATTAGGCATCATTAATTTTTATTTCTAACTACTATTAAGGAGCGTCATCATAAAGTATTAAAAATTATATCTTTTCTGGTTTTTTCCTACGACTGATTATACGGGTCATTATATGGTCAAAAAATTATAATTATTCTGTATGATTAAAGAAATATAAGATTTATATTTGCATTTCATTCTTTTTATTTAGATTACAAACAAAGTCACGAAATTAATATGCGTTCATTCCGGTAAGAAATATATTACGTACGCACTAGTTAGTTTTGGTTCCACCATTTGATTTCTAGCTGTTATCTTTGCGCACATTTAGATCTACGGATACAACAGATGCCTGAAGACACATTTCAATGATATTTTTATTTGTTATTTAGCAGAAAAAATAAAAAACAAAACTCGTTAATACACAAAGCAGGCAAGAACAACAACAGAGGAAAAAGGGCAACTTTTTTTATTTGGTTTAGAACCAACATTTGCTGACGTCAATTCTCCACTGCTCGTTCGCGCGCTTATAAAACAAGCAAAAAAAACGAACTAAAACAATTTACAACAACAAAAAATTAAAGATGCAATTTAATATAATTTTTTCCCTCGCATACTAAAGTGAACTTGAATAGCAAGCAATTCGATGCTTTTTCTGTTAACTATGGAACGTGTTCATAGGTAGAGAGAATAGAATCTGGCGTATAAAAATACAAATATTCCATTATAAGCACGATAGTTCTGAATGGTCCTAGTTTTCATAACTATTCAAAAATAAATTGTTTGAAGCATTGAAAACAAGCAGATTTAATTTAAAAGAACTGAAGTTAATTGCTACCGTATCATTTTATCCTCCACGACACTATTTCGAATGGCACTTCAGACGACAATCAGAAGGAGCCAAATCTGAAGAATAGCCGGCTTTGGCATGACTATTTGGACTTGATATCGTTTGGATATAAAAATTCCAACAGACTTTAGAAGTTCGTAGTGGATGATTTCTTTAAACTCCCACCTAACTTACGGTAGCGAACCTCTTCGATTTTTGTTCTGTTCGGTTTGTTTATGATCCCTCCTCCCTCCTATATTTTTCTCATTGAACCGAATGAAATAGCTTGTTGGTTTATTCCTAATTCTACAGCAAGGTCTTTTTGGCTTTGTTCCAATTTTTCATTTAGTAAACACTTCATTCTTCATTCAATACTTTTTAAGGAGCTCCAGAGCCTTCATCATCGTCAAGACTGCAATTTGTTGCACGAAATCTCGCAAAGCACTTCCTATTTCATAACTTGTCGCATTTTCACCCCAAGCCAACTAAATCACTGAATGACAACTTGTAAACAACTGAAACCTATACCGTACAAATATAAATGCTGCCTACACTTGGAATTTATAAAAAAATAAACGCGACACGTAGAATTTATAAAGGAACCAGTTGCGTCTTCGAGAATATTTGCAGCTCAGAACGCAGTGCTCAAAGCAATAATATTTCACTCTTTTGTAAAGTTTGCTGTCTGTCAAAAATTAGTTGTTTTTGCTTTCGTCGGAGAAAAAGCTACATCTGTTTCGCCAGAAGATTTCCGTCCAATTAGTATTTTTTCAGCTTATCAGCTGATCAAATTGGAATAAATTTGAAAATCCAAAATTTGTTTTGTACGCAAGCAATAATTCTACGATACTTAAAGTCGTGGCTGATATCCATCTTATGTAGGACAAAGGTAATTTCACAATTCTATCGATGACTGATTTTTCTATGGCCTTCGTCATGGTAATTCAAAACTTGTTATTAGAAAAGTTTTATTTCGGTTTTAGCCCTACGATGGTAAGGCTTATAGTGTTATTCAGAAAAACTCAGTGTGTTAAAAATGGCAGTTCATGTTCGGAAATAGAAAGGGCTTTTCCCTATGTTCCGAGAGGCTCCATATTTTGACCAATTTTCATTTAGCATCTTCCTACATCATTTGGTTATAGGTCACAATTCCCAAGCTGCATTTGTAACTTATGATTACTTCTAATTCTAATTAAAAGTCAAGTTTGAAGCAAAAATGATGAAAAAAATATTCCACTTCTATCCCGCCAGTAGCTAATTTTGGAAAAAGAAAAATATGGGCCTAAAAGCAAAACGTCTCCCTATCTCTCTCTCTCTCTCAAGGAATGAAAGAACTTGGACGAATAATCTAAACTCTTTGGTACGGCAATCGATAAGTGTTAAGAATTTCCTTTCTCCTCTATTTAAGAGATCTCGTTAAGTATATGTTCAAAGCACCGAACACTGTCAGTCCGTCTGCGTGCTAGCTGCTTTTCACATAACAAAACTTGACATAAAAACTTCGAACTTGGTGCAGACAAGTGTAAAAATCTGCAAAATCGAGCCTACTATATCGGAAAAGCTAAAAACCCTAAAGAATTCAATGATCGGCAAATATGTTAATCAAATTCATTAAAAATGTCCAGTTATTATCGGTTTAATGATACAATACAGGTAATACAAACGAAACTTTTTGTCTATGGCCGAGCGTATAATATAATAATATTCAAGAATTTCAATTTATATTATAATTTCCCGTCGAATTGTCTTTCCCCTCATCAATGTTACACTATCTCCTCATTTCTTTCGTCACGACCTCTTTAAGCAACTGGTTTATTCGGTTTAATACGCATCGATTGCATACGAAAACAGTCATTCAGTCCGTTGATTATGTTTGTTCAGTAAAGACAATAATAACAAAACAGTAACAGTAAAGACAATAATAACAAAAACTTCAACAAAAGTGTTTTGTTAATACTCAACAAATAGCTCGATATCAGTTTGCACTTTAGAAGCTTTAATCAATTTTTTAAATGAAATCTTATCTCATTAAAAATCAAATGAAAACAATAAAAGCAAAAATATAAATACATACGTTGTTACTCTACAATTAAATGAGAGAACTTGTATTCACCTTACGGTGAAAGTTAGATTGCAGGCACTTTCTCTAAAAATCGCGCTCCCACTTGAATCAACGTTTTTGTAAATTCAATACAATAAAATATATCAGAAGCTGAACTAAAGCGAAAAGCACGATAGGTAAGGTGTCTATGGGGACTCCAAATTCCCAAAAAGGGATAACAAAATTAAAATTAAGAAGGAAATGCTATCACAGAAGCAACTACTTCACTTCTCCGTACTCCATATTGCAATCATATATTCTGTATCACCGTTCAGAACACGGGTTGATTAAACCGATTCATTTTATATGAGCTTTTACGGTTTGTCGAAACTCTTTCCTTCCTTTACCATCGCTCTTAAATTCAATGTCAAAATAAAATGATCCTTCTCCTAATCAAAGTGAATCAAATTCTTTCCGCCTGTAGTAGTAGCACATTACTCATTCCTGTGACCGACGTTTATCCCATGAAATATAACAACAAATTTCAATGACCCAATCCATTAACGTTCAGGAATATTCCAGTATCCGGCGTACTCTAAACTGACACTCATAACATAGTGCCATAGCATTTAAAGAGGTAAGCATTTGTAGTACATTGTAAATAACGGAGTGCAACATAATGTCTGAGTTATATGTAATCGTTGCATGTAACGGACGTCATCTAGAAGTAGAGAAAGAAATATATGTGCGCACATTGAATGCATCCATCGATTCAAAATACTCTGCCGATTCAGAATAAGTTTTTTAATGGCTTTTGACGTGTAAGCGGAACAAACATTTTTGCATTTTTATATATAATTATAACGATCTTAAGCAGTCATAACTCTCTTAGTAAGAGGTTGTAAATTTTATTTGTTAAACTTTTGTTGCACAACCATTATTTGTTTATACAAAATTTCACCTCAATCGTCTTGAAATTTATTGAAATTTACGATTTCTTTGTTTCTTAAATTTATTTATTTAGGTAAGCGCACGTTTCTAAAGCTTATGAGCCATTTAAACGACATTCACTACAAAACAAGAGCAATAAGTTTGAGGGGAGGTTCCGCTACTAATTATGAATTATCGCAAAAAGCCCATAACATTCACACGAACATTTCAACATTTTATTAGGATCTTTTTATTTCTTTTTTAAATTGATTTTAATTGTGGCTTAGACACCTTGAAAATTTTAGAAAATTTATACACATATAATCATGAAATATTTAAATTATTCCGTCATTGAATTCTTACATTTTTTATTTTTATTTTTTTATCCTACTTATCCATATAATCAATTAAAAAAAATTTCTTCTTGCCATACCCTAAATTTCGCTCTCTCATTGGGTATCCTAATTTCAAATAAAGAAGGCGCCAAGTCTTATATATGAAAGTGTCATTTGAAAGCATTTTGAATGCGAAGTTAACGAGAACCCACCTTCTAAGTTGCCTTCCTATGCCTAATAAAATATGACCTTATGTAGTGAAACATTTTTTTCAACATATTTTTGAAATAAGTAAAACGTTCCTATTTTATTTGAATTACGACCAATCAATTTTTTAAGGCATAGTTACTCACATGAAAATATTAGTATTTGCCGATAATTATATATTTTCGCTACCAGCAAGCTTTATTACAAGAGAAACTTTTTTGCTTATTAGATTAAATTTAAAAAAAAATCATTCCAGTGATGAAGGCAACGAAAAGGGAAGGAAACGAACAACCTTTACGCCAATGATTCGATTGTTGAAAAATTATGAAGTATCACTGGCGAAAACGCTTTATCACATATTCGTCTTTGAAATACTAACGTTATCCATATCTGTCCGATATTAAAGGTATCTTCAAAAATTACCACACACATACAGCCAGATATGAAAAATTTGTTAAAGTTTGTATATATTTAATATTTGAGAGCTCATTCTATATATATGAATACAAGAGTTCAAGCAAAAATTATGAAATCAAATGATCTAAACGAGTTTTTATAGTTCGCAGCAAAATTAGGATGGTAGAGGGACGGGTAAGTATTTTCATTATACTTCTAATGAATTAGTTACTTGCAAATTGATTGCAAAAATTGATATAACATTGCGACATATCTAAGGGAATTTTATTGTATACAATAGATGTGTTAATCCCACTTTACAATACTAGTTTATATTGCTTATATGTACTTAGCACTTTCTGTACAAATAACGATATATAATATAACGTCCTACTTTGATATTGAAAGTTAAAACATATGTATATTTATTCGCAGCAATGAATAAAAGAATATTCGCAGATCTATTCAATTAAATATTAATAAAAAAAAAAGTATCGTATTTTATTTAATATATCATTCATATTTATATCGGTTTTCCTTATTCAACCCTTTCTTATATTATCCAAAACAAACGTCTGAGAAATAAGGGAAATCGTTGAATATTTATTTATATACATCCACACATGTTTAAAATTTCAATAATCCAGAGTCCAGGATTAATCAATCATGTGACTGACCTAATTGTATATAAAAATATTTCTACACATTTTGAATTAGAAACATCTTCTTGAGGAAAAAAAGAAATTAAAATAAATTAAAAGAATACCGCACTTCTCACTACGTTAATTGTATTACAAAATTCTCATATTTTTTTACTCAACCCAAGAGAGAAATCAATAATATTTGAGAATTTTAAGAGAAGCAAGAACTAAACGAACGTTGTACAAATTAAATTAAAACATCATCTGGAAGAACGAAAAGATGAAACGCGAACAAGACGAATAAGTTGCTGCAGGTTGTTCAAGTGGAGCCTGAAAATTAACTTCAACACATGGTTGGTCGTATTGCTGCTCTACTACTTAACCGGTCTGCAAAAATTTAGTTTTTAAGAGATGTAATAAGAAAGAGAGAGGGAGAGCAAAGAAAATGAAAATATATGAAAGCAAACATCAAAATAACCGCAATGCGGCAAATGAAACGGTTGCAAACGGTTGAAACAAAGCAACGATTATTCGTATGCTAGATGAATACAAGCAAAAGACAACAGCAAATTAACGAAAAAAAGGCAAGTCGGCAAATACAGCAGCCAAGTGGTTGCCGAAAAAAAAGAGGAGAAATATTTGTAAAGAAAGAATTAACAAACAGTGGTCGAATAAACATGTTTAAGAAGGAAAGAGAACAATTTCATAATTGAGATAAGTGTACAGAACTGCTTACGGCTATGAAGTGTAACAAGAGAAAACCGTTAAAAAAAAGCAAACGTGGTTGGTTGGAATTTAGGGTAAACTACTTAAACAATATGCACACGAAAACCAGTCAGGGTTGTATTTTAATTCTACTCATTTTTACAAAAATAACACTTTATGCGACTTGATAAGGATATGCCCTCAGCAATAGCGACATAATAAACTTCATATATTCAAAACTAGCGCAAGATTTAGAAAATACCTTAACTTTTTTTAATCTATTTTATATTTCAAAATTCCTGGTAATATATACCAAGATAGAATACAGCATGAGAACATAATACACTTTAAAATTAAGACGAAGCTTGCAATGGATAAAATAACGTAAATTAAAATCCGAAATCAGATATTGGTGTGATTTGTGCAAATATTATCAACTTTCTTTGTCAACTGGAATGGAAACAGTTGACTTGGGTCGAAATTAAATTTTTGATTTTTTTTTCTTATACTTTGTAGATGCGTATAGAAACCACATAATTTGTTAGATTTAATTCCCCTTTTTGAGAACAAACAATCGAATCGTAATTTAGAAAAAATTTTTTGCTACAATATCATCAGAAAAATTATGAAAAAAAATTAAGAAAGATTCTGACAAGAGCGCAAACAACGAATGGATTACCTCTCTTTCAGATCAGCAAGAGACACAAAGAGAGAATATATTATTGCGAAACGGGAGTTTTTAAAATCTTATTACTCACGCAGGTATACAAAGCAAATTGAAAATAAAAAAGAATTTCTTAGTTTATACTTTACATTCCATTTATTAGACACTTTTTCCTACTATAATGGCATAAAATGATGAACATGAACATTAAAAGAAAATAACCTCAATTTTTTTCCTTTTTTGTAAAAACTGTGCAAGCGATGAAACATATATAAATAAAAAGGTAAATTAAAATTGTGCACCTATTTGTTAATTTGTTAAAACCCACACCCTTGAAATAATATGGAAATTATTTTTGTATCCCCGGGAATTTCAACTCTTCACTAAGTGACTGCGACTAAATAAAACAATGAATTTTTTTATAGCCAAACAGAAAGCAAGAAAAAAATAGAAACAAGAAAAACAAAGCAAATGAAGTCAGCCAGGAAGATGAAAAAAAATAATAGCAATTGTCACCGCCATTACAATGCAAAACGCGAATACGCCCAAAAAAATTCGAGTTATTGACAAATCACTTGACCGATTGATGAAATATTAGACTCTGAGAACTTAAAATTTTAAACAAGAAAGTTTGTCGAGAAATTGCAAGGCCTATATTGTTTGAATTGATTCTGCCTTTGTAAGAGGTAATCCTTCTTTCTCGTTATAAAATATTGCCCACCTGTTGTTGAATGAAAAAAAGGAAACGCGAATGCCTTTACTATTCAATCCCATTTGTTTCAATTCTGCGAAAATAAAATAGACTGTTCTATTAGACATTTTTCCTTACGAACTGGAAACTCGAAAATGCATATGTGCCACAATTGTCAAGTCAATAGGGGGTTAAAAGCAAAACATATTTTGGAAACGCTTTTGCAATATCTGGAGATAACATTCAATGCTGTGGGCTTATACTTCTATTATTAAAATCATTTATACTAATATTATTAATCCCTATTTTGTAGAAATCCCAATCTGAATAACGGAAGAAGTCTCGGCAGAAACTTTATGGTACTCTCAAACAACAGCTAAGCAGCAGCGAAGGACGCATTAATTTAAAAAAAAATTTGCTAATGTCTTCATTAATTTTTTTACTCCTTTTTTCTTTAATCAATCGTATTTTATTTTATTATTTATTTTTTATTTTGACTTACCATTTTAGCTAATTTGTGAAGTTGTTTCCACTACGTTGGGATGTGTATGTTGCTTTTAAAGCTTTTCTTGGGCTAGGTAGTAAAGAATCCTTTAACCCTGGAATTTAAACTATCAGACCGCTACTGAACTGTACACGATTTACTTGTTTGTATAAAGGCTCGTTGCTGCTAATCTTTTTGCTAGGCTCCTTTTCCACAACTCAACAGTTTTTAGTTTCTTTTAATTAAAACTGAACTTTTTCACTTTGCAAACTAAAAAATAATAAATACTTCAATTTTTTAACAAATTCACAAAAAAGAAAAATCGATATTTCCTATTTTAAAGAGAATTATCGAGTTTTTCTTTCGTGTTAGTTCTACATCTGACAACAGCTGTGTTTTAATTAGAGAAATTACAAAAAAAAAATGTTGAGATTTATAAATAATTTTATTGTGCATAAAGCAGAGTATATGAAGCAGAAAAATTCTATTACTACTACTACTGCGAGTAAAAAAAAATTATATATGATTATATGTA
The DNA here is from genome assembly GCA_000671755.1 of Glossina brevipalpis. NCBI lineage: Eukaryota > Metazoa > Arthropoda > Insecta > Diptera > Glossinidae > Glossina > Glossina brevipalpis. Next base: position 1,038,917 of record KK351061.1, read on the forward strand.
TATATTTATATACATATATCTTAACCACAAGGTATACAGAAATATTTTTATTTTATATTTTGTTGTTAAATATTTCTTCCTGCTCACAGACTGTTATACAGATTTTTTTATTTTTATTCGTTGAATATAAATTTCAATTTCCTCTGTTTTTAATAAAATTCTTCTTTTTTATATTCAGTGTTATTATTTTTTATATACTTATACATATGCATGCACATATGCATATACATAAATACATATATATATATATATATATATGTATATATATATTTACTTTTATTTATATTTTTTCTCAAATCAGCGCAAGAATTCTTTGATTATTTCAAGTCCGCCACGGTCAACAACTCAATTACAACTGAGCTACCAAATTGTGACTCTTGATGGTTTAGTTGCTGGTTTTTTTATGATTTCGTTTATGTATGTAACAAAAGTATTTTTATTCGGTATATTTTATGGCTCTGCAACTCTGCATATATAAATATTTCTCCTTTCTTTTCTTTCTCTCTCTCGCTCTCTCTCTATGTTTCTCTTTCGCTTATACAATTAACCGTTTCGTTACTCAAGTTTTTTTGCGTATTTTCGTTTAACGCGCTTTATTGCAGCTTGCCGTTATTTAACCCCTTTTTATTTTATGCTTTTGCAGTGAAAAACCCCACACAAAATCTGCATTTCTGCACACTAACTAAATCCCTAAATTTATTAAATTTCTAAATATTTCGTTCTAGTTTTTGCACTCTCTTCTCATGCTCTCTGCACTCTTTTTTACTTACTTTCTTTTCTTACGTTATTTCTTTTTTAGTTACAACGAGTAAAAGTGTAAAAACCGCAAAATAAAATAAAAACAAAAAAATTGAATGATGTGAACTGCATTTATGGATGAAATTTAGTTAGTAATTTATAGGCGTGCGTAAATAAATGCATACATTCGTAAGTAATACCAATTTAATGAGTTAATTATTTAGTAACATAGTTTATCCTCTTCATAATAGGCATTTTACAGAAGCTTAGACAATTGCAGTTGGTATTTCATAATTAAAACATTCAATAAAAAAAATGTTATTCATTTTATGATGTAATTCAAATAAGTATTGCTCGACAAACCGCTTTTTCAGATCCCATGTGGATAGTTGTTTTATTTTTTTAATTCACTTTAAAGTGTTAATGATAATAAGAAGAGCAAGTAGGTGGACTAAGAATAGCCTGTACACCACATTAGAAGATTTTCTAAATATCCATTGGTGTGTTGCAATTGTATGGACAAGGCGGCTGTAAACTAAAAGCATAAACAAAATTTAACATATTGTTCGTTTACTCCAATTAGCTGGAATTAAATTACATTATGTTTAAAAGTAAACTATTACCTTGATTAGAAGGACGAAGTTCTTAGCTCAACCCGCATCCTATTTAGACTTTTGCGCCCCTATGAAAAATTTTGATTGTAATTTGGAGCCATTTCAGGATGGTCCTCAATAAACGTAGCATTTCATTCGCTTGAACTTTGATTTGAAATTATAACAGATAATTACTTAAATAAACTTACACAAATAAACAAAAAAATACCTACATATTATTCATATTGTTAAAATGCTTTTAACTTTACAGTAGTAACATCCAACATCCCCCCTTTCCGGGCGCACTAACACTCTTCATTGGCTCCTTTTTTCGATGGCAATTCAGTTTAGGAGGTCAAACTGCGAAAACTGAGATCTTTATGTACATTTTTTTTATTCGCAGCAATTTAAAATTACCATTTGGCCCCAGATAATCAAAAATTCACTTACAATCAATTTGTAAATATCTAATCTTTAGTTATTTTTTTTTCTTTTGATTATTTAGTTAGACACTTTAGTTCCTCGCACTTCTTCCCATAAAAAAAAATAGAAAAGACGTATAGACAATAAAGACTTCAAAAACACCTAATGCACGATACGATAGGGAAGAATGTCATTGAATAATCTTGCAATCACTTAACAGCTTTAGCTAAGTGCACGAAAAATTGTTTTTTAACATTTTTCAGTTTTTTGCTTTTTCATATTGTAAGATTTTAAAACTTCGGCGAATGTAGTGTGTATTTGAAACGAGATATTTTTCCTTTTTTTCTAACATATCTCAAGTTCGACTTTTTATTTTCCTTATAAAAGAGTACGGCAAAGGTTGAAAAAAGCAGTACTGTACTCACTACAAAAGAACATTTAGTATTCTATTGTGATCATCAATGCAGAGTAATCTGAGTGATATTAGAAAATAGCGAAAAAGCGTTGCTTTCATAATGAATAAAGCGATTACCCGAACAATTGCAAAAAGATATCATTAGCGGTGAATGAAATAAATCTTACATTTGACTTTTGCTGTGGATTTTTTTAAACAACAAAAATGGCCGAATACAAAATCCTAGTTATACTAAATTTTAAGTTGCATTGCAGATAGCACAGGAACTTGGAGCTTACGATGGCGTCTGTCCACTAAGTGAAATGCAAGGGCGCTTGATTTTTAATATTAAAAAAGAAAAAAAAAACTTTTCTACTTATGATAGATATGTAGGTGTTCAGGTTTCTAAGTTATAAAAATCTCAATTTAAAATAAATAAATTATTTAGCGCAGCGTAAGAAAAAATTTGGAAGTTTTTTCTCTAACTGATGTAATTATTTTTTTAACAAAACTAAAACGGACTTTTACTGATTCTAACTACCGAATGGGAGTGAATTTTCTCTTTTAAATCACACGTGCTTTGACCAAAAACTTCCAATGTTTCTAATTCGCGCGTACTGCACAGTCTTGGAGGAATCTATGTCAAAATGTAGTTATAGATTTTTTTTCGAATTTTCGAACAAAACATCAATTTTGGTTAATTAGGTATTTAAAAGATGTCCAGATCATAATCATTTGGTATTATACAAAAAAGCCAACGCCGAATGTAGGAGAGAGCTGTGAAAATGAAGCACTCAGTTTAGAGCTTTTCTCTCCAGGACAATTCACAAAAATACGCCAATGGATATGTTATGGAGAAAAATCAACAATCTCCAAACATTTTGAAAAAATTTGGAACTATTACTACTCTGATTGTAACTTCTCCAACGAATTCATCGAAAATAAAACAAATCCAATTTCTAAATAAAACGCTGATCCTATTGAAAATCTATGTAGTAGTTTTCGGATGGGATTTAAGACCGCAGTATTTTTTAAGCCAATAATAAATGTATACGTACACACTCGGACATACATACATATGTACGTTCAATTTACAATAAATGTTTAAAGGGTACATACAAATATCAAAAGGAAAGGCAAGATAACAGAAGCAACAAAATTAACAAGAACACGACGAACATATGAATACATAAACAAACAAACAAACAAACAAGTAACTTACAGGGCATACCACAAACATAAAAACGGAGTGGTTGTTTGGTTTTGCTTGCCTGCTAACTGCAAATACAAGTAAGCAGATGTTATTATATTTTATGCATGTGTGCATATGTAGGTATGGGATATGCTTATGCAAAGTCTCTGTGGAGGACAAACATTTTACCGCATTGTCATTTGTCGGGTGACAACGCGTCAAATGTACGCTCTCTACATACATACAAACAAACAAACAAACAAAGAACATTTGCACATAATCAATGGACTGTAGAAAAATTTGTCGCAACATGTCGCATTTCAATAGTCCACCATCGCATTCTCACACATATACACTAGGTGTTTACATCTACAGGCATCCTCAAGTACACACACACACACATATATATATATATATATACCGTTGCAGAGACTAAACACAGTGCTTAAGTTGAGCTTTTGATGGCAGCAGAGTTAGTGTTTGTTTACTTGTTATTACTGTTGTAAGCAATCAATGTTCTACATACGCATTCTTTATTCTCATAGCGAATGCTTGGTTGTAATGTTCTGTTATTTAAAATTTCTTCTATTGTTTTTTAGCGCAGCAAATAAATAAATGGAATTTAGAGAAAAAATACGGTGAATAAATAATTGAATAAATACATGAATGAAGGAGTGTATATTGCGCGCATGTGCGTGTGTGTGTATGTATGTGCGCAGAAGACACATTGTAAACCAAAAGAACTAGCCGACAACTGACAACAGCAATGCGCCATTTTTTACTCAACGAGCCAGCAACAATAAGAAAGATGTTGGCTAAATAAAAGTTTTATAAATACATGAACACACACACACAAACATGCGCGTGACTTATTCATGTTCATCTACAATAAACTATTGATAGCTAACTGACGACAGTCTTAACTGCCAGCAAATAAATTTGTGTATAGATGTATGTGCATATATGGCTGTTTACTATTCACTCAAGCTTTAAAAAAAGGTTTGGTTTGCTTAGTAAGTTAGCAAGTAAGAAATCCTCAGCTGTTATGTTGTTATAATAACTTCAAAAAGCTCTGTAAAAATAAGCTGAGGGTGTGTTTTAGAATAAGTTTCGCAATGCGCCATCTAACCAGAAACCAAGAGAGCAAGAACAAGAGCAAGTGCGAGGAAAGGAAGGGAAAGATAAACAACAGTACTAGACACTTACTTTAAAATACATTGTCCTTAGGTTTGTGCATTTCTCTTTGGGTACGTGTATGTTTAACTCTCATAAACAACTTTCTTTTTTATAAAATTTTTGATTTTAATTTAAACAACAACAGTTTTATTTAATAAAAAAATGTTGCTTTTGCTTTGCCTCTTTCCCAGTCTCTCGATTTTTAAAGTAAAACTTGAATTGTTTAAGTTTTTACATGCATGCGTGCATGTATGCTATGCATGCCAAAATACTTTCCAAGTTTACTTAAGGGATTGAGAAATTATTGTATTTTAATGCTTGCCCGAATGTAGTTGTTGCTATTATACGACACTGCGTTATTTCTGGAACGCACTGTTTTGTGTGTGTCGCATTATGACGATTGTAGAAAATTTTGCAGAAAATGCAAATGGTCAGAAGTACGGAAAAATAAAATTAATCAAGAAAATTTATATATATATATATGCATATATATACACTTATTCTAGAAAATCGAGTAGTAAATTTTAAGAGAGTTGAATCCAAGGATGTCTCTCCGTCCTTCTACCTATTGATGAGAAGTTTTCGTAAATCCCAAAAATGTAAGTAGAGAATTGAATACCTTTCTATGGCAACTGCCACATTTCTCTCAGAGCTCCTTAAATTAAACGAATTGAGGCAGAACCGTTTGTTTGACTTCGAGTGTCTTTCAATTTGTTTGTCCATACGTCCACATTTTGCAAATTTTAAATCTTTTAAGAAATATCTGTTCATCTGTCCGGCCATCTGTTAAGCACACTCATTGATAACATATTAAGTTGTATAAAGGGCATTCTCTTCACATCCCCATGTGTGAAAGCTACAGATTTCAGGCTTTGAATACGGTCTTCTTTTCTTGGGCAATAACGAATTAATTTGGATTTTTTCATTCGACGTCCAATACCTTTTTGATTCTACCTAGTAAATGAATACTTCAAGTACTCTTTTCGAGTTTTGAATAGAAAGCACGGCATTCATCACAAGCTTCCGAAAGAGTTTTTGATCAATATTAAGCTTTTGCAATAACTACACTGATATTATTACGCAAATATTAGAATCTACAGTTTGAATGACCTACGTTTCTGGTATATATTTATAGACAATTTAAAAACATTATCAAATTCTTCTTTGAGTCAATTGTAATTGGTATTTCCAATAGTAATATAGTGATGAAAATAATTCAAAAAACAATCAAAATATCGAGACATCCGAGCAATGTGAACATTTCGAAGATATGGTGGAGTTTTGTTGCAACTCTACTGCTGCTAATAAAATATATAATTAACTTGAAAATCTGAAACGGTTTAGTCATGACCTTACAGTTATCTATCTGGGGGAGGTCTTGAAAGCATAAAGATCGAAATGGAATCTTTATTAATTGTCGTAAGCCGAAGTGAAAACTAGACACAAAACTTGCAAAATAACTTTTCAATCGAAAACTTATTAGCTATAGAAAGTATGAAATGAATCCTAGAACTATGATCTACTTAATGAGGCGGAGATATTTTCTTAGGATGCATTTTCTTTATAATTGATAACAAAGCAGTGCGAAATGAGGTTCTTTGTATAATAATCTATCCAGTATTAACCTTTTTTCACTCGAAGTTTTCTTTTATTCACATTACCAGCAACTCGAAACAATTTCAGCGGAAAATTCATATTCACATGTAAGTAAATAATATGCGCACTAAACGAAAAGTCATTGTTGTATGTTATTGTCATCTATAGATTTTCGTAACAATAGTTTTTACGATTTACTGTAAACTTTGCCGCCTCAACTTAACTAATTTTAGCCGAAATTGGCGGAATGACACGTTGTCCTTTTTGTAAGTTTTTAACACCTGACCTTACTTCTTCAATTTATCCGTCAGATACTTTTCCGGCAATTGCCGAAAATTTGGATTTCAATGATGATAATTTAAATACGATGTTATACGAATGTGATGAATACAAAGATTACTTCCGCATTCACTTTGTACAGTTTTAATGAATGCAGTGTCCGGATCTGAATTTTCAGAATTCTAAAAAAACCTTAAATGTTCTATTATTAACGAGATGTTAGAATTTTAAGTTGTATTTACTAAATAAATTACAATATGTTACTTTACCTCTTAAGAATATATGTTACCTTACTTCTTGACATCCTTGAACAAGTCCTTTTTATTACCGAAATCTTTCGTGTATAAGGCGTTGTGGAATTTGTTTAGTATAGGATTTTAATTAATACTTTCTTGTCTGATCTGAAGTAAAAGGAGAGGAATTTACGAGTCAACAAGTATGGGAGATGTTAGAATCAAGGCGTTGGGAACATTAGTTGATAGCTTTGCCAATGCTAACGAATGCTAAGAAAACATAGAATCAAAAATGATTGAAGGATCAAGTTACGCAAATAATTCTTGTAACCCATCTGAGAAGAAAGTCGAGCACTTCTTTTCGCCCAGACGATTCATTTCATTTTCTACTGGGGATTTCTTTAATAGATATTCGAAGGCCTTTTAAACGTTAATAAAATTGTAAAATATCATGGAAAGGAATATATAATATAGTAAAGCGAAGAGAAATTGTATAAAAATCTATCATTTGACTCCTTTCAAAAAAAAATTTAATTTAATAAGAGCGCATTTAATTCGTCTCATACATTTTGCATTTTGCAATTGTTCTAGACCACAAAAGGCGCTCAAATAATTTCGCAAATTTATTATTTATTAATTTTTTTTGTTTGTAAAATACAATAAATGAAACAATAAAGAATTAAATTTAAAAATATTTTTAATTTATTTTCGTATAATACAAAATGACACCACTATTATGATAATAAAATATGCGCCTAATTTTTACTTCTAGTTATACATCTTTACACCAAGAACCTCAACAAAGGGAAATCTATAAATTTCGCTTGATTTGAATGCATTTCTAGTTTCTTTTAAAGCGTAAAAACGGCGACTTCTAGTTGCGAATATGTAATAATATTATTTAATATATTTTACGAAATGCGCTTAAGAATAGGCAACGGTTTATGCACTTTTATACAAAATTCGAATTATACGAATTGGTCGAAATTCTGTGTTACCAGTTGAAATATATGTATGTATGTATGCATCATTTTACCCATTACAAGTTTTTAAAGATAATTTGGTCCAACACACATAAAAAATTGCATTTATTCTACAGTTTTTATGACTCTTTCCGTTTTTCATAAATTCATAGAAAAGCAAAAAAGACGCTTATACGAAAACAAATATAGAAAATTTAATAAGCTTACGCGTACACACACACACACGCGCAGAGAGGTTAAAAGGCAACAATGAACAAGCATATATGCGCCTGTACCCACTTTAACCTTTCTTTTGTTTTATTGTTAACAGAAAACAATAAAATCGAAAGAGTAAAAAAAAAAAAGACAAAAAAACCAGGTCCACAGTTTACATACTAGAATAAATGTATTTGTGTACGTGTACTTATGAATGCGTTTATATATATACAAGTGTTTCAAAGAGCAACAAGTAAAAGACTTTCCTCTTTCCTCTTATGAGAGCAGAAGCCAAAGAACGATAGTAGAGAGAGAGAAAATCGAGCAAAATATTCAACGATGATGATGGATAATGCGGTTATACACAAATTCGATATACAAACAATTATATATAAATAAATATAGAGAAAGATGGAAAGAACAGAAATTAAGTGTCGCTGGAATAACCATCGTAACGAATAGACAGACAAAGCGTATTGCGTGGAAATGCTGCATTGCTGGTGTTTTTGCGAGGAATCCAAAAAATGCTTTTCATTTTGCTAACCAGCAACCCTTAGAAATTAGGGGATGGGTTATCGCTGCAAAAAATATTTTTGTTATAAAAGCATAATGAAATAAATGCAAAATGTTGAAGTAAAAGAGAGATACAGAGAAATAGAGAAAGACTAGATTTTTTTGGATATATTTGGTTACTGCCGAAAGTAAAACATTTTGTTACTATAACTGTTGTTGGTTCTTCACGAAAATCAAAGAAAATTTCACATGAAGCAAAAACAAATGATAACGTTGTGCCATAAGAAAATCATCCAAAAAGTTTGTTACTGTTTTGCTTGAACGAACATAGAACGAGCATATCTTCGTTGAGTGTGTCCATTAGGACAAGGCAATAGCAGTAAAATTTTTAAGGTTTTTCTAATGAGCACTGAAAAGATGAATGGCCATGCAAAGTGGCACAGCAGAAAAACGGTTCTGTTTAAGCTACTGGGAGGAGAAAGCGTTTGTTCAATCTATAACCGATTCAAAATAAATCTCAGAGCGCATATGCAAAAACAGAAAGCATCGAGAAACAAAATCATAGGAAGAATATGAAGCGTGAACGAAACTCTCTCTCTCTCTCTCTCTCTCATTTTCACTCTCTCTTCTCTGATGGATGGTTTAATAAATCTACGATTTAAATAAAAACGTATACGATTTCATATATTCAAGTAACAAAATATATATAAATACACTTTAGCATATATATAAATAGTATGTGTGTGTATATGCTGCATAGAGAGTGTCGCCTTGACAATTTCTTTTTTGCTGCTTCTTGTTATTTGTTGAGTTTCTTTTTTTATTTTTTTCGGACATACCATTGGCAGGCGAATAATTGCACAGTTGTACATATAGATTTAAGCGTATATATGTATACATTAACAAATTATTACACCCCCGCTTGCATGCACCCTAGTACGCAAACATACCCATTTGCTTACATTCGCGCTCATTGTTAGCAGAATTAAAGAAAATAATAGTTGAGGCAAAATTTGATTTTCATCGCACCTCTGGATGACACAATACCCGAAATTGTTGTTGTTGTTGTTGATTGTTGACGAGGAACTTTTTTGGATATTTACACATTTAAGTACGGATATGGGTGAGTACATGTTTTCGAAGATTTCACTTTTAGTTCACATTAATTTATACATCATCAAAAGTTTGATTATGCTTTAATATACACACACACTTGTACTAAGCTGATTGAAAAGTTTCGAGATTTTCATGGAAAGCACTAATAGAAATTTTAAAATCTGTTGCATCTTGAAATATTTTCCTCATGACAACCAATGCGAACTAAAAATAAATAAATCTCTACAGTTAATAAATTCTCGTAAGAAAAAGACTTGATGGCATTTAAGGGAAAGACTGAATGCCATTTATTCGTACTGAAGAGTCTCTACCACGTTTACTGAGTACTTTTTATTTTCTTCCGCTATTTTATCTTTCAAAAATAATGCTTAGAGTACACTTCACTTTGACTTCACTTTCATCCTTTAGTGACTATAATAAAATTTGGTATGCGGTCGCGCGAAGGTTTCTTCTAAAAAAATTTCTTTGTCTATTAGGTACTTTGTTCACCCGTATATTTAATATAATCAAATCAGAGGTCATGACAAAGAACAGAACACACCCAACTGAAGTGTAAACTTACCCTTCTTTAGTAGCAATTGTAAGAAATCAAATAATTTGAGGTCTATGATTAGGTTTTGAGAGATTTTATAAAAATAGTTGGGAAAGTAACAATTTCCAAAGATTTAAAGGCAATGAAAATAATTCGTGGTGCCATGTACACTCCTGTGAACAGCCTTGGGCAGCAATAATTTATATCGTAAACCACATGGGTGAAGTTTGGTCAAACGAGGAGAACGAATGAATGAATACTTATCGCTCCCTATACTCGTGTTGTGTATTTTCTGGGACCAGAAAGGCATATACTTTTAATAAAACAAAGTCATCAATGGAGTGTCAAGTGTTAAAGCTAGTTGAGTGCAGGGTCGAAAGACCTAAAATGGTTTTCCAGCGTAACAGCCATCGGCCGTATCCGGCAAGAATTTCGAAACACAGAATATTCACTTTAGATTATGTTTCCTGATAACCTCATACTTCGAGTGACAACGCGCTAATTCGTGCTAGTTCTTGAAATGAGCCGGTGGTAGTCTTGTTGCTAGTGTGGTTATCCTATTTTTTGCAGTTCAAGAATTTACTAAATAAATTATAATAATATTAATAAGAATAATAATTGAAATAAATCAAAAAAAAAAAAGGAAATAAAGAATTGACAAAAAGAATAAATATATTTTTTTCAATCTTAAATTCTTATTCGTTGATATTATTCAACACAAAACTAGCAAGGCAACGTTTAAAATTTATGAAAAAAGTACATTTTTTTGTAATTGTATTAAATAAAGAGTTAAAAAATTTTTCACGTTTTTCATATTTTTAATGTTCTACGAATTTAAAATTAAGAACTTGTGACGCTTAGACATGCCAGAACTAAATATAAGCCGTCACAATGTTTAGTTATAGCTGATGTTAGAAACCTAAATTCGAAGAAGCTTACTGGATGTTTACGAAATATCTGATACTTTCATATATTTGCCAAGTCTATGCGATCGAAAGCGAATGTAAATAAAATATACTTCTGATTGAGATTTCGATCAAATATTTGTTTCAATACATTATTTGGACCTTGCCCCTATTTTATTGTCCAATAATTCATTCCGTAATGTCTATCTATGGTGTATCCGAAACAATTTGGTTGTAGCCAACACCGAATTCCAATGAATTTCGTAGCCTTATGAGAAATATTCCATTTCTACAAAATAAACTTAGCATCAAGTAAATGTAAAAATTGGCGGCCATTTTATATCCACCAGCAATGTTCCGCCAACTAAATAAACAATTATTTTCTTTATTATTATATTAGCCTGTAGATCGGTGTAATCAAAATCAATTTTAGCAACCAATTATTTAGAAAATTAAGAAATTCAGAGTAGAAGCTGTTATGTGGTGTGATTCCCCTATATCGACATTAGATAATAACCATTAAAATGAAATCATTATTACGACAACGAATTCATCTATTACCACTAGAAGCACTGTCTACTAATGATGAATAGTATAAAATAAAATGTCTTCTACCATTTTCATAATAATCATTAAACTTTACTAAAAAATAGCTTCAACGCCTGCTGTTATTCATTTGTCGTATCTTTTTTTTTATCGTACTGAAAACCTCCTAAACGGTTTTTTACTATGCTTAACTTTATCGCTGATACTCATAAGCAACAGTGCCTATGGAAAACTCAAAAAAATTATTTGATCGTTTGATTTGAATGATTTTCTCGTAGCGTAGTCTGTTAAAGTCATTGTATCTCCTGTTTTACGAACCTCATCAACAGCAGCCAACATTTCTGAAACAATGTCAGGATTTTCATATGCTATTTGCTCTTGGATGCTTTTTGGATGAAGTTTTCAGTTGCCTTTTCAACAGCAGCAACAAGAACACTGGCACGCTTCGATTTGCCTTTCTTCTTTTTACTCGGTCCCTTAGTGTTGACCAAAGTTGTTACTTGCAACACTAATGGCTCGAGAGTTTTTTCCACTGACATAGTGCGTATCTCCAAATTTTTTTGATCCCATTTCCTAGCCATCTGACCAAAATCCGATAGAGTACCCATTGTCGAATTAACTTGAGCAGTTACAACGCCCTTTTGTGTATAAATGAATGACGGAGCTGATGTTCTGCGATGGACGCTTTTTCCACAGAAACAATACAAAGAAAATCCTAATTATTATTAGAATATGTTTTATGGGCTACCTTAATGAGGTTTTAAATAATTTAATTCAATCGATTCCTGCCTTTGTGTGTTGCTTGAACTACTGAAAAATATGTATGTGTACAGATATTTTGTTTGATTATTTGGCAATAAAAAAGTTTCCAAACTTCAAGTTTTCCAAAATGTAGTTTTAGCGATTTTTATAGTCAAGTTCAATAACGTTTTATAAGAACCTTGGCAATCCTCTCAATAAATAAAGATTAGAGCCAAAATTCATTTGATTGAAAGTTGCCGCGAATGGTGGTCGCTCTGATTTTTATATGAATATATATTAAATATAATTATAAAAGGTATCATATATCGTGATTGTATTACAGCAATGGCTACCGAAAAAATTTTTTCAAATATAAGTGAAGCTGTTGTCGAAGATTATGAGGAGTATAAGGCTGTACTGGAAAATAGCTACTTTAAAGAACGTCCCATATCTCTGGAGGAATTCTATCGTGAGTTGGACAAGGAAATAAAACAAATCGAAGAAGAGGCATCACTTGATACGAAGCCACCTACAATGCAGTCTCTTATTGAATGCTTCAAAAGCCTTGACGAATTTCCTGACAATATACAGAAATCAGAAAAGCTGACACTTACAAAAGATCAACCTCATTCTACTTCGTTAAAATCTTCAGTATCGTTAACAGATGTATCGTTCTCAATTTCCAATACAAGACGCTCACACAGTTTATCAAATCTAACCGAACCGGAACGATTACCGAAAGCGTCAGAAACTTTTAAGGACTTTAAAAAATTTCAAAAGCATTTGAAACAATTAAATGCTGCATTAGAAGATCGGCAGGAAGAGACAGCGTATATTGCAGAATTACAACGTCTAAATCATATCTCGCAAGAATTGGATAAACTGTTGCCTGAAGAAAAAACTGCTGGATTTGCTCTAACCGACAACGAGGAGAGGTGTTTAGATAAATTGCTCAACGAGATTAATGACGCAAACGCTACTCAGTTCTGTTACGATGTTCTTCGAAAGCCCAGTTCTGATACTTCGCAACGTTTGGAGAAACTAACGCAAATTCTATCATTTTGTTTAAATTCAGTTAACTCGTTTGTAGTATTGAATTATTAATATTATTTCTTCTTAAAAAAAAAAGAGAATAAATACTATACTTAAAAAATATTCAAATAGAATTATTGTTGCTTCCTTTCCTTAAATTTCGTCTTCCTCATTATCTTTCATATCTTGCCGCAGTTTCATTTCACGCATTTGCTGTACTGTGCCAAATACAACTAAAAGTTTTCTAATATTGTTGCTTATAAATTCCACATATTGTTCACAAATCTGCAAATTTTCTTGTATATTAATGATCGGACAGTCACGAATATTTAAAAGTTTTGCAGTGCTTTCGATTATCTTTTTTAGAGAAAGGATAGCTTTTTTATTATAAGTGTAAAGGGAGCAATTTTCGGTCTCCGTAACCTTCGATATTTTACTTCCCTCAATTTGCAATAAAAGATTATTCGCTTTTTCCATAGACTGTACTATAAGCGCTCTTTGAATTTTCATAGATTTTCGCATACTATCTGCAAAAATAAATTGAAATCATTGACCATTTCGTAATCCCTATTAATGGAATAATCCGTAACTACCAATGTCGCTTAATAGATCCTTTATTCCACAAACTTGTGTTGAATACATGTCTTCTCCTCTGATTTATGTTAGAAATACGAAACATTCAAGCGGCTACAACCAGTATTGCCAGACATGGGAATTTATTAATGACTTTCCGAATAGTGGAAATAAAAAGGATTCGTAATGCGAGATATACAAAGTTTCACTGTGTCCTTAAAATATTACATATTGTCTGCTTGAAAAACGTAAATTTTGAAAACAAAAAAAGATCGAGATAACCTCAAAGGTAAGAAAAACCAGTAGGAAAGCTATATTTGCGTGCGGCGAATTTTGGATACTCAACGCTTCAAATTATTTACGATTATGTATCATTCAGAATCCCATGCATATAATGGTTCTCCAATGAGTATTTGAGACAATTGTTATAAACGAAGAAATATGTCTAATATAAATCCTTAGAGTCAGTCAAGCGTGGTGTTTATAAAAGGCACGAATATCCATGATTATTTTCTTCGTCCGCAACGGATCTTATAAAAAACTTTCTTTTTCTTCGTAAAGTGTTCAGCAAATAATGTAAAAAATTTTCATTAAATAAGGGAAATAATATTTCTATCTTGACAGCTATCGAAAATTTACATCAATTTGGGAAATCTCTTAAAGAAAAAGTGTCTGGTTTTATTTATTTATGAAGTTATCAAAGCTTCGATCTCGTTCGAAGTTTACCTTCGATATATAGAGAAGAAGATTAGTGCTTCACTTCCCAATGATGATGCAATGCGGCTAAATTCGTTTGGGATTTTTTAAAGTTACGAAAGAATTTTCATTCGGCATTTTATAAGCCTTTTTGGATGAAGTCGCGCTTATATTCCCATAAAGTTAAACATATGGAAAATTATGTAAATGAATGCAATGAAACCGCGCCTCCCGGAAAATTAAGTTTTGCATAATATAATGTAAAGAAGAGTTAAACCAATACAATATGAAATATAAAAGTATGTAAGTAGACTTTAAATTTGAAATAAAACGTTTTTACTCTTTTTTTTCTGCTTGTTTTGTGTCCAAGCTTTAGGAATATATCCTATCCGCTTTGAAGTTAGCTTTATTATGATTTCCCTCATATTTTTTATTGCATTTTTCAATGTTTCATTAAATTTCATATTCATAAAAAACCAAATGTATTCGAGTTTAAAATTAACAATAAAAAAAGCGATGTCTTCAGTGTTGAGCGACGCTTTCATGTTTTTGTTTTCTTTTTTTTTTTTATGTACGTTTTACATGCTATTCAGAGAAACAGTAAAAACCAAACCATTTACGAGTATATATCACTAGATTTTGACATTGTTAGCCCACACACAGCAAGTGGTTTTGTTAGTGAGCTAAAATATATGATGTATGCGCACATATATATAAAAATGTTTATGTGCTTCATTCACTATGGTGAAATTGTGTTTTTCTAACTGCTTGGCATATGAAACCAAAATAACAACAGTTTACTCTGGTTTCATTTTGTTTTTTATTTTTGTTTTTGTTTTTTCCATCCCATTACTACTGCAGAGAATGAATGTAGACAAATAAAATAGCAAGAGAGGGCAAGAGAGATATAGGAATATAAAAAAAGAGAGAGAGAGAGAGGAAGGAATCTGAATGCGTGTATAATTTACTTTCTTCATTGCCTGCATTGATATGCGTGTGTGCATTACATACACATGGAATTATCGATAAAACATGTGATAAACTATACTATCATGTTGCACGATTACATTTTCATAACGCGCCACACATGGTTAGCTTTATTCGAAAATTGTTTTCTTTTCGTAAAAGCACGTTTAGAAAGGTTTTATTATAATTTTGAACTTTTTTAAGAGAACATTTTTTTATGACACCGCTGTGAGTATATTTTTTGCTACGAGTAATGTAATGAATATTTTAAAAAGAAAATTTTTAATATTATTATTCATACGTGTCACGTAAATGTAAACGTTAAGTATTGATTTAATTCCTTTCGCTTCACATAAAAATTTGTTTCAAGTTTCATTACTTGCTTGACTTATAATTCTAATGAAATCGCTTAACTAACTAATTAAACAAAATCTTTCTCGTCTGTGCTTAGCCACCAGTGTTCTCTGTCCCTTTTATCTGTAGAAACTATTCTGATCAACGGCTATTGAGAGAATATCACAGATATGCTTACAACATTATTTTTCTATCGACTTGAAAATCTATTTATTAATTAAGTTGTTTTCTACTTTTATTAAAAATTTAATTTTTCACTGAAACGTAAATTCCATTTATACCAAAAATGTCACTCATTTCACATTCATTAATTTTCATCAAAATTATCTTCATTCTTGTTATCCTAAAAAACTACTGCTCATGCATGTCTAAATTAAAAGTAATAAACCTTTTACTTCACTGCGGATTACCTTCAACTCATGATAAATGTTTACCCTCATTGGATCTATTTCGATTTATACTGTGAACTGAGAACACAAGTTATACTAACAAAAAGGCCACAATGGAAATCGAAGTAATAAATCATGCTTATGTAAAATTAAAACATAATAAAAAGAACTTTTTCTTGTTTTTTTTTTTTTTCTTCGAAAATGAGAAATGCAAGAAGCATTGAAAAATATTTAACATTATGCAGGAAGTAATTATAATTAGTAACAATGAAGGGAAATATTTTATAGACACGAAATGCAATAACGTACCGTTAACTAACATGTATTGCACTTGTATGGATAGAGAGAAGAACATAAATAAATTTTTCAAAGTTAAAAATAACGGTGAATTCTAACCTCGAACAGAGGCAGAGTTAATGGGTACTTTTACTTAGTTTTGTAGATACCTTTTTCTGGTCGTGATACTATCTGGTGATACTATCCATGGGCAGGATATCTTAACTTGATTCGGGTATTGGATACAAAACAATATCAACATTTCCAACAAGTCCAAGTCAATAGCAGAATTCAAGGTTTGGACAAGTCAACCTTCCTTTTCTTGATTTTTAAGATCACAAATAAGGACTTAAAATTTAAAGCATTTTATAATTGTACGTGAAAATTAGGACTAAATTGAAACATGCGAAAAAACCCATTGTAGTGAAAACATCTATTGCTTTACTCAGACGTACATGAATTCTTATTGTTTTCTTTTTCTATTATTATTATTATTATTATAAAACAGAAACATCAGAAAAAATCATTACTGAAAGTGTTGTTAACCACACATGTTTTCCCTCCGTTTTAAGAGTAGGAATTCTGAGTCGAACGTACGATTGGTTCTTTGAGGCGATCTACTTAAGCATCTATTTTTTGAATATCATCATAAGAACGAAAGCTCTGTTTAGGCGGAAAATCAGTCTACGACTGAAACCCATTTTATATTTAATGAATACAACGTGGAAGGTACGCAAGTACAGTATGTTTCGTGAGCAGTTGTTGCAACGCGACTGTTCAATGTTCGGTTTGAATTCGTTTGTTGTTGTTGGCAGCGTTTCCTAATGTCATTTTCGGTTGACTTATACAGCTCTTAATTTCCTACAGTAAACTGCTCCCCATAAGTAAATGTGAGCACCAAGGATATTAGACTTTATTTTTGATTTAATGATTCGCCTTACCTACGTTGCGTTGTATCATAAACATTTTCCCGCCGGTGTTCTTGATTACGTTTTTCCTCCAATATAGGAAACTAATGTCAAGATACTATGGATCCCCTCCCATGTCGGGCAGATCAGATTGCTAGGTGGGCTCCGTGCCAATCTAATATGTCTAATCCGCACTCTATGCCAGAGGTAATTACTTCGCCCTACAGTTCCATTAGCATAACTTTTAATGTGAATCATTGGAATCGCTCGGAAGTTTTTGTGCGGTCTATCAACCCTTCCATCATTAGGCCTGATTACCATAACTTTCTCTCTCGAGCTGAGTGCCTTTTCTTAGTT
>KK351061.1:1064049-1098610 GCA_000671755.1 Glossina brevipalpis
TTGCACAAGTTTTCAAACAATGGGTCAACCTGGGCAATCTCAACAATCAATTAGACGAAATTCGTTTTTTAAGTTGTTATAATAAGTTTAAAACAATTATTAAATAAATTAAAATTAATTAAAAAAATTGCTTTAAAATATTTATGTACACGCTGAGGTTCGGATATGCAAAGGTTGCTAAACATACAAAATTTTAGTTCTCTACGCTTTACACTCGTATAATAGCTGATATGACAATTAGTAGTATAACATTTTTTAGTATAACAGTTCAAATAGTCCTTTTTTTTTAAAATAAATTTATCACTTTCTATATTAGTTAATAAAATGGCTTTACTCAACACAAATTCAGTAGAAAGAAGTCTTCGAAATACCTTTGAAGGTCGTGAAACGTTTTTTCTTAAGAACATGTATCAAATTGCAAATGTCTTTCTCAGTCGCATTTTAACAGACAAATGATAAGTGATGATAAGTGGCGCCAAAAGCCGTATTGAAGTGATGGCATTTACTACTACATCACACACACACACAACCACTACTCTACATTGAAAGATTATTTTTAGCTTCAATTATTTTACGCTCTGAACAATGAAAGTTATCTTTGGATAGGAATTTGAAAAACACTGATTCCATGGCAATATCGAGAAATTCCTAGAACAGTCCCTATAAAGTTCATATAATGTCCAAACAACCTTTGTACAGGTTGGCGATGTTGATTTTTAAGACGTTCTTGAGAGCAAGTATTTTGGGTCATTGCATCTTCGGGCAGCCTACACGTACGATAAGCCTCCCTCAGAACGGTTTTTGAAGAGGTCGTCAATTCGCTTGCTCTTTCATTTCCACTTTACGAGGGGAGAAATTGAACTGAGCCTTTCTTCACGGTCTCGAAAAATGTTCCACGTATTGCTAAAGGGAGAAGCCACTGTAACAGCGTAAAGAAACGTTTCTTTAGCAATTTTTTTTATGTTGGCAAATCAGATAATGGCATAATAATAATATTCGGTGTATTTATTAAGCGTATATTTAAGTATTAACAAACGGTCCTACAAAATTTGGGACCGGGAGACCTATGGCCCACGTAACAGATAAGACCGGGGTCTTACGAAGTCCAGGACAGGGAGACCTATGGATATCATATCTTGAAATATATTGAAGAACGTTTCGCAAAAAGTAGTGATCTTTCTGATTTTAATCCTAGTCAGTATAGCTTATATTTGTCGAAAATGGTTTTAAAAAATTCGAAGTACAAGTTAAGTTAAACAAGTTAATCATACATTTATGCAATGTAGTACATGTGGAAGGAATATGCGTAAATCATGCATAAAAAACTATCATTCGAAAGATAATTTTCCGAGTATATTTGCATGATTTTGTTTTTCATTTATGTTTATATTTTCTATTTTAGTTCAGTTTTCGAAAGCATTTTCATCCTGCTTTATTATCAATTGCCTTAGCAAAGACACTTACCAAGTATGAAGTTAGCCCCTTTTTTAGCAAAGAGAAAAAAGGGGGCCAGACAAGTGGGGGCTAACTTCACACCAGTCAATTGACGGGGAAAACGACCTGAAAGTGCGTCTTTCTACAACCTAGTGAACCCTAAAAACTTTATCAAATTTTAATTCAATTTTTCAGAGAGAATTTCTTGGGCAACATTTTTGTGAATTTTTTCTCCCATATTCTAGAAAGTACAAAACAACTTTTATGTCAATAAAAAAATGTGAGAAATTTGCCTCGCACCTTAAATGGATAATCCGTGGATATCCATCGGAAAAAGCAAATAACACCTTGGCGGGCTTATCTGTTATTTATTTACTTTACTACCTGGATCATCTAAAATTATTATATATTTTAGTTAAGTAGAATAATACGACCTCTTCAAAATTTTTCTAGACAACTGCAGGCACAGACAAAGTACGTAGCTTGGAAAAATGAAACTTTTCTCAATCCATATGATGTCACAACTGATCTAAATAATATATCATCGCTTACTTTGATGCTTATGGCTTTCTTATACGGCCTGGTAGTCATATACGGTGTTTTAGGCAACGCCAGTCTGATCTTAACTCTGCGCTCAGCTCATTTTGTTCGACTTCGGAATCCATTATTATTGGCTGTTTGTTCAGCTGATTTTTTAGTAACAGGGATATCAGCTCCGATTACATTACTCAACATAGCCATGAATCAAAAAACTAATTCGTTAACACTAGTAATCTTTAAAATTATAAATTTTGCCCAGGTACGTATACGTGCACCCATAATTTCCCACTTAAAATTTTGTGCATTTTACACCTATTTCTGACGTCAACCGTTTCATTTTTATATCAAAAGGTTATGTCTGTCGCTACCAGCACTTTGTCATTCTTTTTATTATCACTGGATCGTTACGCTCCATAACGCAACAACTCACTTCCATTTTAGACAGGGCTGCAAATTTTTGATGCAGTAAAAATTTTAAAAAAAGATTTGATGTTACCAAAGAATGAAGTTATCACAGATGACAGTTGAAAAGGGGTTTTTAAAAACATTTACTCGAACGCGGGTCTAAAAACGTATAATAGACACGAAGAACATGTGTTAATATATGAAGAGCGAGAGAGAGGGAGAGAAACAGAGAGAGAGAGAGAGAGAGAGAGAGAGAGAGAGAGAGAGATAGTATTATAATTCTACTCAGATCAAAATCAGAATTGCGTTAAGACTGAATTTGCTCACGCAGTTTTGGTGTCCGCATTCAAAAGAAAAAAATACCAAAAATCGCTGTAAACTTTGCTTAGTTTTTCATTTGTTTCATTAGCATTACGTTGCTATTATTTGCTCGTTTTTTGTTTTGAATGACAAAATCACCGTAATGAGTTTATGGGACAAATTTAATGCTGACCTTAGTGAAAATGTTTTCATATAAACCACAAGCACTAATTAATTTATAGTTGGACGCAATTGCATAAATTTGGTAAACAAAACAATAAGAAATTTATTTAGCGCTAATTGCCCGTTTCCCAAAGAGTGGTTTTTATACGAATGTGTACAAACACACACATGTGTAGATTAATATATTACTATTAAGTTGGAATTTCGAGAAGGTTTTAAAATGATTAAGAATTATAGCCGACAATAATTTACCTCAATTTATAGTTCATTCTATCTATAGGCGTATAAAGTGATTGATGAATTTCATTACCACAATCATCGATTATCTGTATCTAACTTTATAAGTTAAAGATATAAGGTATAGTTAATAAGAATTTTATTTATATTGAAATATAAAAAGCTTTTCGATTTTTGGAAATTATTTTCCAAAATTGAAAATAAATTATTTGTTGTTTGTTTAGGGCACACTAACGGTTTAAAAACAGTTTTTGACATATTTTTTAGTTGGAAGGCAGCGTATAGGATAATAATGAGGAAATTATTAAGCATACATTGAAGTATTTAAAAAAAATATATTTTTGAAAAATATAAAAAAATCGTAACACTGGTGCCATTTTCGCGAAGCATGTTTAAGTTACTCCGTGTGATCTTATGGTCGTACAAAAAACGCTAAATAAACTTTTAGTGCCTTCCTGGCAATATTTGGCTACTTGGACAATTTAGAGGTCACACTGGCATCTAAGATGTGTAAGTTAGAGATCACACGTATGGAATACACGTGTTTTGCTTCTATATTCTTCTCGATCGCTACGTCTTATCTGTCTTATATGTTTTATAGGTTTTTAGTTTAGCGATACTTCTGCTCTCACTTACCTTCTTTTACTGATTGGTTCGCATTTTTTCTCCCACTTCCGAGTAGGGAAATCAGTCAGTTCGCGTTAAGCGCTTTACTTGTAGTCATTTTCATATTCATTTCTAAAAAACTAACATAACTCCACAGTGTGTTAACTCTACAAGTGAATATTTCAAAGGTGACACATTAACCGCTGTTAGCTGTGGTAAATGTGTGAAGGTAGGAAAAAGTGTTGGTAGAGGAGCGTTCCAAAATTCGTCTTAAACCCAATATAATTATTAGGTTACTTTCTTTTAATTGTTCCTTATACACACACGCGCGCACGCATATACATAGAATATTGTAACCCTTGAAGTCTTCACAACGTATAACAATATAATGTTAGTTAGAAGATTATTAGGAACAACCATAAAAACAATAATAATAAGAGAGAAACGGTATAAATTCCCTAGTTAGTCGTTTGGCATTTTGTGTTAATGAATTAGTTAATACCTTAAACTAGCGACAGCTGCCATTACCTTTTTCATGTACGTTTTTGGTCGTTGGTCGTTGGTCGTTGGTTTCTTATTGCAAGACTTGCGTGCTTTGTTTATAAAAAGTGTACTTGTAATGGAAAACTCTGACAATTTAGAGCATTTGGGAAACGTGAAAATCGAGAAAGAAAAAAAGAATTATTTGTTTGCATTCCTCGCATACACATACGTGCAAAGCTGCTTGGCATGTACCTAAGGCTCGGAAGTATCATTCAAAGTAATGCTTTAATCTATTAACTCTGAAGCAGCGGTGCAATGTTTAACTATAATAAAGAAAATAAGGAAACAAAGGAACTTTTTATATAGGTCAGTAGGGATGGATTTTAAATTTGGAAATAAACAAAGAGAAGAAAACAAAAAAAAAATGCAACTAAAGAGAAATAAACAGAAAAGCAAACGAATCGTCGAACTACCACACGATTTAGTCTGCTCAGCCAGCACTTAAATAGTGAAGTTTATCCTAGGAATACCCGACTACGATCAATAATTGAAAGAACAGACTTACGTTATTGACCGATCTATTACATTGAAATTAAGCTCGCCATAAACGATTATTGGTTGTACAGTAAGAATTCTTAGACGATGTAAGAGCTTTTTTTTTTATTTTTTCTTTTTGTCAGACAGACAGACAGACAGACAGACAGACAGACAGACGGACGGACGGACGGACGGACGGACGGACAGACAGACAGACAGACAGACAGACAGACAGACAGACAGACAGACAGACAGACAGACAGACAGACAGACAGACGACTAGAACTTCACTTTTAGTTTGGTGTCACGTTCACAACGAACTAAGAACGTGGTAACTCACAGTCTGTAGGAAAGGTTAATCTCAAATCTGCAGTGATCAGCTACCAAGACATTTTAAACCTTTGGAAGCACTCATAACAAGCAAAAAACTTTAATTTATTAGTTCTAAGGTTCTGTGAACACATTCTCCGATCCAAATATTTGCACATGGCAAATTCTGGTATAGAATTTTACTAATTGTACCCTACAAATTACGTCTCAATCAAGAGAAGCAAACTATGAAAACAGATATAAAACTAAAAAAAGAGTAAAACTGATTTTATAAATCAGTTACGTAAGAATCTTTGAAAAGAAAAATGATCTAGTATTAATGCAACACCAATACCATGACGACAGTGGAGAGGGAATCGAATGCATAGCAAACATCTTTCAAATGTAATAAATGTAACTTTTGATCCTTTGAATAAAGCAAATACAAGAGATTTGAAAGCCAAAAAAAATCTGCAAGAACTGGGCACAAAGAAATGAATAATTTCGTGGCGTAGTTTTGTGTCAAGTCACAGCAATAGTCAAGAGAAGGAAATCTTTTCGCATGGTGGCTGATGATGAAGCTGTGCCCACACTCTGAACTCGCTTTGGAAATCAAATAACTAAGTCTTCTTCTTAACTCTTCTTCCGTAAGCATTCATTTAATTAGGAAAGAATAAAATGTCCATTCTCCACATCAGGAGGGAGAATCCTTAAACCAAACCGATTATAACTCTCTGTATCTGTAACATGATGAATGTTTTTAATCTAACTTAACATCTCATAAGTTTGCTAACCGAGGAAGGCTCATTAATAAATCGGTTCAAGGCTCCGGGAATATGTCGATATACTTTAAAGCTTTCAATGGATACTTTTAAGTGCTTCAAAAGAAAAGAAAAACTAAAAATTCCACATTATTCGATGGGAGGAGGAGAACTCAAAATAGAGTTTACAGGTTCCAAATAGGGACAAAAAATTATTTTCTGTGTAACCGGTCTTGTCTTTACAACGTAACCCTTAGAGCGTAACACTATTGAAATGAAGCACCACATCCTTATCTCCGTATAGTTGAAGGCTTTACCAAAGCAACTTTTTTCCCTTTATCAGTTTACAAAAATAATTAAATAAACTTTACTATCACATGGTAAGCTAAGCACCTTTCATCAGTTACACCTTCTATCATAAATGTTATCTTCTATTTATTTGTTTTTGTTTTTGTTTTTTTTTTCTTGTTACGTTTACCTCTATCTATGTATCTAGTTTATGCTTGAATGCCTGCAATTGTTTACTAACCAACCTAAAGAAAACTTGTTGATTATTTTCTCTTTTTGCTCTCTTTCACTCTTTTTAAGAGGTTTCCATATAAGTAATCCTTTGTTCACACTTCTCACCGCTTTTAGGCATTCATTCGTTTGCTAATAACTATAATATTCAGCTTGTCAAAGACTATGCAATTACTTCAAGTACTTATTCACTCAAGTACATACATAAACAACAGAACATATACTCTAAATATATTTTATTTATACATTAGTTAGTAAATGGATGTGTGAAAAGAGAAGGAGAGAAAGAGAGCGTCAGTGACTTTTTTTTGCTTAATAAATAAACCCCTTTTAAATTGATTTTGATCTATGACTTTGTAGTTTATTCAAGTGTAAAAATTACGGTAAACACTACTATTAAATATGTTAGCAAATGAGTATGCATGCATATGTGTGTATATTTACATATACACTGTGTGTGTATTTAACTGTGGCGTGGCCTGAAAGTGCATCCACGTGTATGCAAAAAATAAATAAATAAAAAAAGAAAAAAAAGATGAAAAAACTGTTAAATCAATAAAGGAGCGCCATACAATTTTCTGTTGATGTAATAAATTAAACTAAATATTGACTGTTTGCAGGTAAATTGCAAAGTAATTCGAAGGAAGAAAAGAAGCTGAGAAAGGAAATGAAAAATAAATAGCAAATGAAAGTTTTTTAAGTTGTAAACATGCAAACTTGAAAAAGAATAAGATAAGCGCACCTACTTTTTTGGGGGGATTTGTTTATTACATAAAATTCTCGATTGCTTTCAGAAACTTTGCTCTGCTTCGATGCAAGACGAAATTTCCATAAAACATTTAAAATTAAAAGGAAATTGGAAAGAATGAGAAGCTGATACTAACACCATTTGCCTTACGGTTTTTGTAATAAGTACTTTACAGTTACTTTAAGTCTGACAGAGAAAGAAAAATATCCTGTTGTCTCCTTTTATGCTTTTATAAAATGTATTTTTTTATACCTACTAATACGACAAAGTAAGACGTTATAATTTCAAAATATTTTATTAAAATGCACGGCAATATAGTCTATTAAAAGAGTGTTTGTTTTCCTACATTAATAAGTGTAAGAGGCAGAGCAGTATTTGTTCCTTAGCATAGGAAATTGGACCTCCAGTCCAGTACTCCAATGAGAGCGTAATATGTAACAAAATTATAATAACTTTTATAAGCTATAGCTATAGCATACACAAGCACATTTAGTTAATCAATTGCTTTGAGGCCATCATCAAGATGGTCGAGACAGGCTCATTTTCTACATTTCTAATGCTGCTGGCATTTTAGAAACTAAATTAAAAACAATACCAAGTTTTATGTTTAAAGTTCCACTTTCAAGATACCAATATTATCTCGATGGCTGCTCCTTTCAATACCATTGCACACACGGTGTGCAATCCATCTCAAGTGGGTTTACTAGCTTAAGAGGAACAAGTAAGAAAATTATATTCGACTGTGCCGAATCTATCCTAAAGAAAGTGAGAAAAACTAAATGTTAATAGGTGGGCGTGGTAGATTTTTTGTACTTCAATGAAATAGCGTGGAAAACAGCCTTAAAACAAACGTGCTTTCAGTTTTCACTGTAGACGTTGCTCCTGATCGATTTGGCCCATTTTCAATATCAACCGTGGGCAAGAACTTCCAAAGTTCCTGCTAAATTTGAAGCTGATATCTTCATTTTCGCAGCCAGGAGATTGTTTACCACAGATATTACACGGCCAGATAGATAGACGGACATGCTTAATTCGACTGGTTGCTCACGAATATATATACACTGTAGGGACTCTGAAGTTTCTTTCTGGGAGTTACAAACCCCTCACCTTCGGTGGTATGGTATAAAGAATACTTCGTGTTATAGCCAAACGTATTCACTTAGTCATATTTTTATTTTTCATTATTATTATTTCAAATTTTTTCTTAAAGAACACTAAGTGGTGAATATCTAATGATCAGTTTTTTGAATCAACTCATGTACTATTTAATTTGACCTAACAAAAGTTTTCACAAAAGCTCGTAGTATATTTTAATTTTAAGTTAACTTTTCGAATGTCCGCCTGCCGCTATGTTGTTCCCGTGGATAGTTGTGCTTCTGCCCAAACTAGCCTTCGTAGTCCTACTCTCCTAAGAGATTCTCTCATATGGTCTACAAATTTTCGAAACTGACCACCACTACAATAATCTCGATATGATTTCTAAGAGCATCATGATCGCGAAATCAAAGACTCATCCGCCAAAGTGCATTCAAATTTTAGGAGGCGATTGAATCGCGCAACGTATTAAGTTGCAAGTCCAAAAGGTACCAAGATCAAGACCAAGACTGAGAAATCTTTTTATCGTATAGTCGGAACGTATTATTTCAGAATTATCTGAAGTGACTGACAGTTCCTTAAAGTTTTAAAATAATTTGTGGCATTTTTTTCGTTACTTAAATACAAGACAAGTAGAGGACATTAAAGATTGTGACTCAGCCCATGTATGATTTTTGCTTTTGTTTGTTTATTACTTGGTTTCTGTTACTTTATAATGATCTTTCAAGCTGTTGTATAAAGTTTATGTTGCTTTTTTCTATAATTAAGGTCAGTTGTTAAGGTATAATAACTACACATGTGCTTGGGTACTTACATCCCATCGCAAACGGCTAAGGGTACATCATTAAATTTTACCTGTTTATATATGAAAGACAGACATAGATACAAACTCACAAACATAAGTAAAATATAGTATATAGTACACAAGTGTACGTGAGTATGAATATGTGTGTGCGTTTTATGAGAATTTCATTTAAATTTGTTACAATAAGTCTGATGATAGTCACCGCATAGAACAGCTTGAACAACAACACATTTTATTAAAGACAATGATGACATTTTTTGCAAATTATGTTGCGTTGCATAGCAAACAAACTGACACCATGACAATGAGTGTTTTCTTTATGCTTGAGCACAACAACACTACAACGTAGGTAGATATATACGTACGTATATATTACTTTATACATTTTATATTATTCTTTTACTTTTGATTGCTTTACCATGCATAGCACATACTTTCCTTGTGCACGACCACACACACCTCTTGTTCATCTTTCAATTTTCAAGGAACTTGTAAGGACAACGGAAATAGGGAAATAATGGAAAAAGATTGTGCGTAAGAATGCTCAGTTAATTCTTTTAGTATATGTATGTCAACCTAGCGGAGTGCATGCGTCTTTTGTGATTAAAAAATTTACGGGGAGCCATCATACAAAAAAAAATCGAATGCATATGCGCAGGTATTTCGATGCATAATAGCCTCTAGACGATTGGTCTGTCATTGATAAATTGATCCCGATGTGGTTATCTGCGCTTTGCTTAACACTATCAAAATTATAAAAAATGACTTAGAGACGTGAAAGACGTCGAATTGATTCTTTCATTTAATGCGCATGGTTTGCTATAAGATGTTGGTTCAGAGAAATACTTCTGCGGATGTTAAAAATAATAGTTGCTGTCAATCGTATTTGTAGGTTACTGTGGGCGAGCTTATCACGGTCCTTGACACGTTCACGATATATAGAATTTAGAGGATGTTAGAACTTAAACATGTTTAGTTTCTGACTTTCACGATGTAACCATATTAATTGGACGTCCTTCTTCTCTATTTTTAACTTTTGTTGAAACTTTACCTGTCGTGAAAAAAGAGGTAGAAAATTGCCGAGAAAGTTCAGAACCTAAAAATGGCCTAAATATATATTCATGAATTAAAATAAAATATTTTCTTTAATATAGTTTGCCCGTTTATCACATTTTGAAGCTCGGTTTTTCAATTCACTTCATTCATTTCTGAAATAAGCTTTCTTAAGACGATCAAAATACTCCCAAAATCCTTTACAGCATGCGTGAAGATATCAAAGTATCGAAAGTAAATATCACTCAACACTTAAAAGACGCAGTGCAATTCGGCGGCTTATCACGTGAACCGCGTACTCTAACTGGATTTTTTTTTTGGTTTGTTGAATTTTGAGATGGAGGAAGCCTTTTATTATAGACTTATATCTCTAGTACCTTGAAGTAGTTATCGTATGATTTGACGAAGTTCAGGATATTAAGCAGCTATACAGCAGATATTAAACCAAACAGCAGTAAGATGATGACGTAATATATGTATGTAGTTTATGTCTGAATATGTTTTTTGCAAAGATTACAAGAATATATAAAGGAGAAGGGGAATCCAGATAGGGAAAGGTGGAAATATGGACATGGAAATGAGTAAACTAAGAACAAAGCAGAAAATCGTTAAAAATATAAATCATTATATAGAAATGAATTAAAAGGAAAAGTCGGCACTTCTAATAATGGAAGTTAGTTCCTTAAGATCTGCAAACTTGCGAGCATAATTTTTCTTGTTTCAATTTATCAAGCAGATGATTGTTGTTGTAATCAGGTGTTTTTTCTATTTGTAGCAGGCAATTAGAAGAAACCTTGTAGTAAACTATAAATATCGATTCGATGTAACTGAATATCGTGAAATAGATTTGGGCCTAATTGAAACTTTGGATTATCCAACTTTCAGTTTGAATTTTATTGAAAACGGTTCTTTCTATTTGATTTGAGTACAATTACAGCTAAATACAGCTGCTTGAGAAGCAGACCAAATCCAGAATGCCTACAAACATACAAATCCTATTAGGAAGTTTTCAACTCTCAAGGGGAAAATATCTACACAAAAGAAATTTTACGTTCTCACGGTACAGCCACTATTTCCATAAGAGATAAAAAGTGCGACTATCACTGCATACTTTGAATACATTTGTCGCGTGGGCGCAGCTATAGTGAATACTCATGTGCAAAGGCATGAATCTTTCGTCCAGTTCTTTCTCCTGACCGTTATCGTGATTGCGCACTTATGGAGGATATTTGCTAAGTGGCTGTCACAGAAAAGTAAGTAGTAGTAGGCTAGCACAGCCATTGCAAATTCAGACAGCAGCGAAAGAAAGAGACAAAGACCCAGAAATCCTTGTCTCCCGACTTTTTTGTATATTGAGAGCCTGCACACGCCTGCATGTTTTCCTGGGCTATTCGAGATTCGAAGCTCAAACATGAACAATTTTCTTTTTTATTGTAGTTACGCTCGACATGTCCCGAAAATAGTTGTTGCATTCTTTCGCATTACGTATGCAATACCTGTTTGACGACGACAAGTGGACGTAGCAGGTTGATTACTCTTGATTGGTAGAGTCGCTTTTATAATATTTAATTCACATTTTCATGTCGTTTGTTAATTAGAATTTCGATAAGCACGCGTGACCAGAAGTAAATGAAAATCCCCAACATTCACTTCTTAGTTTTCGGTCTTTGTACACGTTACGGTTTATAATTTAACCTTTTTATTATTATATATTTTCCGGTTCAATAGAAAATTGTGATACTTCGTTCCTTTCCCTCTCTCTCTCTCTCGGTCCCCAGGAATATACATTAGCACATACTTGTGTAAAATTCCAAAAATGTATTTATGCAGGTTTATGTGTCTAAAGGTATTTCAGTAGGTTGGTAATCTAATTGAAATTCCTCACATAACCTAAAAAGTTGCTTTTTTCGTATATACATAAGCGATGAATGATGGCATGCATTAGTGTGTGAGTTCATTGTGCATTAGTGGCGGCTGCCTGTTCCCTTCGAAAGAATTTACTTGAAATGAATATTTCGAGCTTGCACTGCATGAGGGGATTATCCAGATTACTAGTAGTAGTGACTGCGGGGAGCAGGCAAACTCACGAACTATAATGGTTCTTGTGGTTCCGTCGTATTCTCAGGTAAGAGTTTGTGTGTATTTGTTTACACGATTGTGTGCCTTTGTGTTCTAGTTAGTGCTTAGTTAGATTTGAATACATTTTGCAAAATTTCGTTTTATGGTTTTTTTCTCGTTTATTCATTCGTTTTATGTGGTTATGACAAGAAAGTTAATGAAACTTTAAACAGAAATGCACACACACACGCACACCCACGTAATAAACTTTTCTTCTTTTCCTTATCATTGTATGGAAATTCGAGTGACCGTATTTTAACACAAATAAGAGATTGTGTTCACTTTAGTTCGAATTACTCATCTTAACACGATATATAGAAAATTGTAGAATAAGTCCACTTTCCTAATGGATTCTTGTATATCGCTACTATATGTTTTTAACAATTTTAATTTTAAGATTGTTTTTCTTTATAGATTTACATTAATTTTTTTTGAAAATTTTTAAATTTTCAACTTTTTAGCATCTATCTATTCTACAGAACACGGATGGACGAACGAACATTGCTCGATCAATTCAAGGTTCTTTTCTCAGTACACATATACTTCGCGGAATCTCTGGTTTTGAGTGGGTGGTGCAAACGACATAAAAAATATAATATATCTCCGGACTACACAAACGGGTATTAAAGTTTACAAGCATAACATTGACAGTAATGAGTTAATAACTGAATTTTTAATGAAACAAATTACTTCTACGTTAATATGAAAATGTGAAGCATGTTTTTATTTTGGTTATGATCCCAAATGTATTTATTTTTTAGGCCATCTTGTGAAGCTCTTGTTTTTTTAATTTAAGCTCTAATCTGCTGTTATAACGTCTTAGAGATGTCATGTACAGATGTTTTCCAGGATATTATGCAGTAACCGTGTAAGGATTGAAAAAATTGTTAGCTTATAGTATAATCTATTTGGACCGTAACAGCAGTTCGAGAATTTTAATGTACTTTGAATAAAAACATTTGCAGCGACTTTAGCTGCTCCCTAGCGGAAAGACCTTTAGACTTTTAGAATATTGATATGAACTTTTTCTAACTCATAGCGGTAACAATTTCGATTTATCTATCCGTTTTCCTATCCGTTCATCCACCTGTCTATTCTTGGCATTATCGAAATCAGAAAACAATGGGATAGAAAGCTGAAACCAGGTGCATCCGATATTGATTTCGCTGACCCAAAAAGAAAAATTAGCAAAATTAGAAATTTCATAACATTGTTGTGTATAACTTATAGCCCTAACTTATAATAGAAATATCTTACGGTGTTAACAAATAGATATTAAAGAAGTAAGTGCGGCCGAATCTTTTAGACCCATCATACTATTTGCGCCACCTCTCTCTTTCCCAATCATCTTTGCAAATTTTGTTTGCTTGAAATATGCAAGAGTTGCTTCAAAGCCAGGACAAAATTGCTTGTTAATCTATTCCGAGAAGATTCGGAGAAAACACATGGACGAGTTTGAGCAAATTCTTCAACTATGCGCT
This sequence comes from Glossina brevipalpis, assembly GCA_000671755.1. Lineage (NCBI taxonomy): Eukaryota > Metazoa > Arthropoda > Insecta > Diptera > Glossinidae > Glossina > Glossina brevipalpis. The sequence continues at coordinate 1,077,664 of KK351061.1, forward strand.
TCTTCCCCCACAACGCTCTTTAATATGCACAATATTTTCGTCGTATGTTGTTTTATTGAATAATTTGTAAATATTCCATTTAGGTATATTTTAGCTTTAAGCTTTGTGCCATAAGACATATGAGATCGCTGCAGTGTGTACACGTCATACTGAAAGCCCTTCTCTGCAAACACACAATTCGTTTCATTCAATTCGCAGGAAAGTCCTTTCCTTTCATTTGTAAGTGATGTACTGCATGTGCTCATGTGCTATTTTCCATTGAGAATCGAAAAAAACTGCATGTAAGGTAAAACTAAACTTGCTCAAAGACAAATTTCCTTAAATTTAATTTTAAATTTAATTTTTAATCGACAATTTACCAAATAATTGAAATTTATTGTCGTAACGCTCGCCAAAGTTTTTTTTGTTTTTGTGCACTTAACAGATCTAGGAAAACTGTTACATAACTCGATATACATATGTATGTATGTATGTAGTATGGCCTCTAATCCTTAAAGTATTTTGTTAGATACGCAAGTATAATTATCTGCTCTTAAGGTAAAAGACTATAGCCTGCAGTTTTCTTTGTTTTTTATTCTTATTGTTGTTTTTGCTTTTAATACTGAAAGCGTTGTTTTCCGCCGTTGAGGTTGCAGTTGTTAGTTTTATTATATTCTTTACTAAAGGCCTGGCTTAAGCATCATACGTACAGACGCACGCACACAATTTTTTCTGGCTTTTTAAAACATTCTTATAAATGTCGTTGTTTTTGTACACTTTTCTCCTCTCTCCTCTCTCCTCTTTTTTCTTTTTTGTTATGTGGTAAAGCTCAAGGTTTATGTTTTTCTCTGTTAAAATTTTTTTTTTTCATTTTTGTTCTTCAATGTTAAAGAGGATTTACAGCCTCATCCCCAACCATCCCCCAAAAGACTAATGAATGCAGTTTCAGGGTTTTGTCTTGCTTTCGTTTTTTTCTCCTTTTTTCCTGCACATATATTAACAATAACAATAACAACACCTGCAAAGACCCGGCAGCATATAGACACAAATAATTTTTTTTCTTTAGCTGAGTGTATGAGAATATAAACCTCAGCCTTACCTTCTGTGTAACATAAGAATTACGAGATTTTATGTAATGTAAGTTTATATCAGGATGTAAGTGCGTGTGTCTGCCTGTGCTTGAGCGAGTGTACTTTTTACATAATACTGCGAGCAGAGAGATTTTAGTTTTCACAACCAAATCAAACCTTGACTTTCGTCAAGGCCTTAATGCTGCAATTTGTAATAAATTGTAGGAAGAACTATTTTGTATATCTTTTTATTTTAAATTTTTAATCATAAATATCAATGAAAATATTCAAAAATGACATTTTTGCAACACGAACATAAATATGTTTTTCTTATACGCAAAGATATGTTTTTTGTTATCTCGCGATTAAACATTAAAGGAATGCATACAAAACTCTAAAGAAAGACCTTTTTCGCCAATATATTAACACCAACAACAAGGATGTGAAAATTATATTTGTTAAACTATATCAGCGTCTGCAGGTGTCTAGAACAATTTTTGAACAGATCGTGTAAATCTTCTTACCTACAAGATATGCAACTACCAAGCTTTTGCTTTTTGGAAAAGCGAAAAACCATTACGCAGTTTGCATTTTTGTTAGGATAGCAGTAGCAAGTCTGTTTCCAATAATAAAATAACATTTCTTCTTCGTCGTGATGCTGAGAGGACGTTCTCTGTTGTTCGACTAAGGTTTTCTTATAGATAGAAAACACATGTCGTCCTCAATATCCCAGATACCACAAAAACGAAAACATTCGATCTTAATCTTTTGGAAGTACTCTTGACTTGTGGGACGAAGCAGGATGAAAATCTACCGCACCGGCGAGAGCACTTATGGCTCTATGTCATTGCTCCTCCACAAGGCGGTGCTTGTTTCGCAGGCTTATGAATGTTGCATCTCTGCTGTATAAAGTAAATCTTTTCAAAGGATATAACTGGACTTCTGTTTGCGCTGGAAAAATACATTCACGAATGACATCTGCACATGTATTTCGTTGGCTTTTGCATAAAAACAAGTCCCTTCGACCGACAACAGGATATTACAGTTTGTACTGAATCCGAAATGAATGTCAAACAAGAATCAATCACTTCAATCATTCGTATCTTTGTACATAGACAAAAAGATCATTCTGTGTTTGCAATGAAAGTGTTTTTGATACAACACAAAGAGTGGATGTATGTGATAAAAGAGACAATAGTGTATTGTTACGCAAAGTGAATCTTTCGATTATTGAGATAAGGTCGGTATCACTGAATTGCGAATGGAGTAGATTTCATTTACAGTTTTAGAAAAACTATTCATTTATTTTTATATTTCTCTCTTAAGGGGTAACGTCTCCGCAGCAACCTAAAAAAAAAAGATTTCTTGACAGTTTTTGACAATTTTTCGGATGAAACGAAATGTGATGGAATCATAATATTTATGAGGGTTATTAAGGGTATATTTGAGTTTAAAAAAATATTTAGAAAAATCGCAACAGTTCACTCATTCTCTGGAGACATCTTTAGCTCGAGAGGCTCTGTGGTACGCAGTATAACTGGCCTAAATTTAAATTTAGAAATAAAAAAAATACTTTTAATCTAAATTCCTATAACTAATGAAGTGAATGAAAAAAAAATTCAAATTTCTACCAAAAGAAGTCACTCTTTTATTAGCAAACCACCAGTTACTTCTTAGTGCGTGAACCTTTTTTTCCATATCATACGGACCATATGCGCATAGACATCAATTTTCAAAAATAAAACTTTGTTGTTGCGCCCAATACGCTTTCGATGTGAAACCTTTCTTGATAATTCGTTCCTAGGTGGGACGTTCAATCTTCTTACCGCAGCTAATCTTCTGATTGTCACAGGTGAGGTGTGCGCTGCTTATGCTTTCCTTCGGAAAGTATCCACTCGATTCGACCACGGGCAATAGGAGTTTTTTCTTAAACATTTCATGAACTTGTATACATTTTTGCTCTATGTGCTTCTGCCTATCGGTCACTTTCTTCAATTTTTCTTTCTTAACATTTCGTTTAGGGTTGAGATGGCACAAATTTCTTGAAATCGCGTCCATCTCACCGTGGAATTTGTCATCTCGTCTTTTCCTTCTTCATTTGATGTTCATTGGGTAGATGGACTCGACTTCTTGTTGAAATTGCCTGAGCGCATAGGAGAAATCTTGGGACTATCTGCAATCTGCCATACTGACTGAGTGTACTGAGGCTGGATGTAAATTCAAACAAAGGCATCTTTAATTTAGTGACACAGGGTATATGCAACCTGCAGCCTACCTATTTCATTGTTGAAAGCGCTCATTTCTCTTCATAAAGCAACTGTATTATTTCCCGCTTCGACTCATCCTGAAAGGACTTGCATCTTTGCACGGATACTTCGTATTTGTCCTGCCTAAGAAAATTTTGAATTTCCTTCTTTATTGCTGGAGTTTCGATGCTCATGCTTATCAATTTTGTTTTTTCTTTGCTTCCCAAATACATTTTAGGAGATTTCCTTTTCAGATAAAGAAAATCTATTCTGCCTTTTATTAAGTTGTAATCTCTGCTTGTCAATGATTGCATGAAATTCTTGTGCAAGTTCCTGTAGTTTTGCAGTTGTAGATAATCTTAGAAAAATAGCATGCAACATAAAAACTTTAGAAATTTAAAGTAATGTGTTATTAACGCAACTTATGTGTTAATGTTGAGCTTAAAAACATTCAGAGCATTTGTCAGCGCAAACTCAAGTTCGCTTACATGCTTATGTTCGAATAAATGACGATTAAAGGAACTTAACAGACTTCACGGTGCATACATACGATGAGAAAAAAGTACAGAGGTTGCTCTTTGTCTACAGACGGTTACAGATCACAGCAACAAGGTTGTTTTCTACAGATTCCAAATGTTCGATACAAGCGGCTTTTTGATTAAAGTGCGATTCAGGGCGTTTTTGATTAGTGTTTTATACTTTTTCGTCTGCCAGTAAGTTGCGTGCCCGCTCTTCTTCTTAGGCGTTGTTATGATCAACCCATCGTAAGTTGTAAGTATTACTAAAACATTTTCGTTTTGATTTAACTTTACAATATTTTTCTACTTTATTCTTAATCGCCATTAGGATATTGAAAAAAAAGAAAACCTCAGGTGGATGCAAAGAATCCGATTTATAAAATCCTATCATTCATTTAATTAAATTCAATTACAACAAGACCGACCCAATCTCCTCGTATTTAATACTTTCCTTCTCTTCTTTTCTCTGTTATTATTATCATCAGCATTCGATTGAATGTAAACTAAATTTAAACTTGATTCATTGTTTTTCACTTTACCTGCTACTACTACTACTACTACTACTACTACTGCTACAGTTAATATTGTTATTGTTATTGTTTTTGTTGTTGATATTGTCATCGTTAGGTGTCGTAAGTAGACAAATGAAGACAAATAAAAATCGGAATAGAATATAACTTAGGAAATTGTGTTTACAAAGCATGAAATAACATCAAAGCATCCATCCAATCAATGCAAAATAAAAAAAAATAAATAAAAAACACGTAAATGCAATTCAATTAAAGCTTTTGAGAGAGCGAAACAAGAGCGACGCATCGTGCAATAGCGAAATAAATAAATTATGTATATTGTGACCTTGTTAAAGGAGGAATTATAAATGCACTAAAAACAACAATTCATTGCAAATATTTTACAAAATAATTAGATATTTATTGCATAAGCCGCAAAACTTATTTAGAACAAATAATCAAAAGCAGTTTCATATTGAAATTAATTTGATTATTTAATAGGCAAGGCTTGCTTGTATTTTATGACGAAAATAATTTTGTTCCAAAATTAATCCATTAAAGGAGAACGTTAACGTTTCTCTTTAATCTGGCAATAGGAACCGGGAAAAAGATATGGAGAAGTAGAGAGATACGATTTTGTTTTGATACGTCTCTAACAGTTTGGAAGTATTTCCTTATGTACTATTACAATCAGTGCAAAGAAAACAACAATGAAAAAAAACACTATTAACTGACTAATGTCCACAGTTAACGAAAAAAGTAAGCCATTATCATGCATACATGCTTGAAAGTCTTCGTAAAAGGAAAACAACTTTATTTTATATTCTTTATTCTTTATGGGAAATGTACACAAACAAAGATCGCTTATAACGACTATAGAAGTAAAAAAGTAAAGGGATGTATTTTACCATTTTCCTGATTATCACCATGAATTTAATAGTTTGAGAACAATAGCTTTCACTAACTTCTTTATTATCTCGCTCACTGTTGTTGTTCAAGTTGTCAAGGATAATTAACGTAATCTATTTTCTTCACAATAGTAGCTTATACTTTATACTGTACATATATAAATGCATATTCACTTCGCTTCTTCGTAAAGAGAAACTAACGAAATGTTTTGCTTTCGTTGCAATTAGCTGTGGTTATTAACATAATATTATATTATATACAAAAAGTTTAAAGCTAACGATTATAAAACCGTATAAAAAAGTAAAATATGATTTCATTAAATGAAAAAATACCCAACAAATATCAATGAATGAAGCAATATAAGAAGAAATCCTTTCAAGTGTACGGAAGGACGGGCCTATATTACTAAATCGATACTAAAGCATTTGAAAGGCTTACAAACATTATATACAATTGAAATAGAAAACAATAAACTTCTCTTATATGTCCGCACTCATTGAGTCAAGGACACTTTGCTCAGCATGAAATATAATTCTTAAAGCGTTTTATTTAGTAATCAACCAACTTGTGATAGGATAATAACTATAGAATTCCAGAGAACGAGCCAGCATAGATAAATGTAGTAGAAAAAACACTTAATGGCATGTAAAATGGCTTAAAACTGATCTCACATTCATACATACATACATACATACATACATACATAGGTATAATGCATATCAAATAAAGACGCCGTTTTTCTTTGGAACTGACGCGTAAAAAACATACTACCCTACACAGTATGTGGTTATAATCTTTTCTACAGTTTTTTAATGTCAGTTCCAGACAACACGACATAAATGATATCATCTCCTCTATGCCACCATATTGAATTCAGCACTTAGAAGACGCAATTGTAACCATTTTTCTATAAGTACATGCTTGTGCATGTGTGTGTGTGTGTGTGTGTGTTTGCTTTTAAGGTTCATATTTTATTCGTTAATTAAAAATGCTTTTTACTTAGAACAAAAAACTGCCACAGGGGATAGACAAAACATATTTTTCGAATTTGTAGCAAAAACTTTTTTGTTATTTTTTTTCGAGCATGTATGTATATGTATGTATTGGAAGGAAAAAGTTTTCTGACTGAAGAAATTTACACTTTATTGTTCATTTTATACAAAGCGAAACTTTCCACGAGCATACGTGTTGCATACATAACCAATTATATGTTTTATTGAAAAAGTTATTGAAAGTAAAAAATCGTTAAGGATTTTTAATAAGAAATTTAATTAAAACGATATCCTTGTAAATAATTTATAATATTTCCTTTGTTTTCTTTTAAGTTTGACAAAATTTTGTCAGACTCACAATGTATGTCTTTTTATAAAAACTTTTATGTTACTTTTACTCAAAATCGTAGCTAGTATATCGAACTTATCTTTTTCAATTACGCAAGTTTACGCAATTTGAAACTCAACTGAAATGGTCCTTAGATTCGCTGATGGTTAGCAAATGTGCCTTAAATAGAAGAGTACTATATAAATCATTATGTTTTAATTTAATATTAGATATAGAACGACATCGTTCTATATCACAGTTATATTGTAAAATAAACTTCTTACGTCTACGTAGCGTCTAATAGTTGAAAGATCGAAAGATTGTATATTTCATCACGAAGAAAAAAAAGCAACTGCCATTTTCTTAACAAAGAGAATGCAAGCAATATTATTACTTAAAATATTATTCTGTATAATCGCCTTATATCATGAAATTAAAATGAATTGTTTTTGCTCCTTTTTATACTTTTAAGCACTTCCCCCCAATCCCGCGCATTAATCTTAAAGATTAATTATGTGAATCAAACTTAACCTTCAACGCCCTCGAATCCAACTTAACCCTCAGAGCTCGCGAATAAAACTTTACCTTCAGCGACCTCGAATCAAACTTAACCTTAAGCGCGCATAAAGCGAACTTGTGCGACCGAAAGCAAATATGAATAAGACACACTTCCGATTAATATATCGATCAAATTTTTTTTCCAACATATTATTTGAACCTTCCCATTATTGTATCGTTCATTCGTTGATTCCGTAATGTACAGAAAAAAAACAATTCTTCCTAATTTAAGAAAGAATTAAACATTGTGTGTGTGTAACGTATACGACGTTTACTGCTATTTGTAAATTAAATACGCAACTGGCAATTTATGCAATAGTTCCAAAGCGGCATTGCCAGGGTTAAAATTGAATACTATTATCTGCGGTGTATTGTCGATAATGTAAAATTTCGTAGTATGTCAGTTCGTCAGCTGAACGATGTACGTTATCCTCTCCTTGATTTCTCTCATATGTAGTTGTAATTTATTCAGTTTTTCATAGATTTACGAGCAGCTGTTGTCTTCGAGCAAAGCATATTAAAATTAAAATGTCATCGGCGACTCAAGAAATTGGTAAAAGTTTTTCAAAATAATTTTAATTTTTTTTTTATTTTCAACTAACTTTAAAAATGCGATGGTATGTATTTCTTTCTATTACAGAACTTTTAGAACGCGTTCTATTGCGTTTAGGCTGTGCGAATACTGATGAAAAATTAGAGTCATGTGTCAATCGTTTTTTAACACCAGTGATTTTGAAAATTATATCGCCGCATGAAAATGTTCGCAATAAGGTGAGTTCATTATTTGAAGATATTTAAATTACTCTTATGAAATTTAAAACATTTAGGTCGTTGAGGTTCTTACTCATATCAAACGTCGGATAACGTCCAGACCTCAAATACAGATACCGGTAGAAGCATTAATCGATCAATACCAAGCAAATACTAATTCACCCTTTCTACAAAATTTCGCTATAATATTTATAACGATGGGTTATCCTCGTATGTCGTTGGAGCAACGTAGCTCCCTGGCTGCTAAAGTAGTAAACTGTGAAGAGAAGTTAGAAAATTATCAGGATAAGTATGATCTTATTAACGACGGTGCAAAATGTTGTTTTCATATTCTTTATTTCTCCTAATTAAGGCTTTTTATGCTGGTGTTGTCGGATTTAGGAGATTTGATATTACCTGATGATCCTGACGAGCGTAAAAATTTCTTAAAATTGGACAGTAAACCGGTTTTAAAACGCAACTTTTTGCATTTATTGCAAGACGTTTTATTATTACCTTATGGTGTTACTCAAGATCGGGAAGTTCCATCAGGCTTGAGCCCATACGCCTTTAAACGTCTTATGATTAATAAATGGAAAGCAGAAGATTTAGAAAAGGTTTACTTTGTTTACAAGATAATTGAGCAATTCTCTTGAAGTTTTTATTATCTTTTCACAGATCAAAAAAGGCATCGTACGCTTTATATGTGCGGGAATTTTCACAGATAAAGAGATTTTCCTTTTGTTGGTGGTGGCTTCCGCTGATACTCGCTTCAGTGTAGCAACTCCAGCTTTAGCTGAGCTCAGTAAAGTTTGCACGATGATTGATTTTACTGACCATATCGTAACTATGCCATTATATATCTTATTCTCTGGTAACAATGCTGCGCAATTAGAGCGTAAAACTACGCCTTGTTGCGCCAGAGTTGGCCAAAAGTTATTATTATACCTGATTAGATGCAGAGGCAAAGCTATAAATGCGGCAAAAGGTATACAAGTTATATTTGAGGGCTTATTTGGCGGAAACACTAATCAGAAATGTAAAGTTTTATCTTTACAATTTGCCGAAATCTTGATAAAGGAGTAAGTTTTTAAAGGAAAACAAAAACAAAATCTATTTAGTAAATTTTCTTTCTTTGTTAGAGGGCCGGCGGATATTATTAATAAAGTTTCGAAAGTTTTATTAACCGGCTTTAATAAGTTAATTGATAAAGAGTCTGCTGAACCTACAGATGTGCAGAGCGCCGCTTATTCGGCCTTGGCTCAATTATCTCGCACTTGCCCGAACGTCATTAATCAGGATTTGAAAATCGTTTTGGCTTATTTTCAGCACTTGACTAACTCTGCACCCGATCTACATAGCTCGATAAGAGAAGCTTTAGTAGCTATGGCTCCGGCGTTTGTCTGGAAGCCGGATAAAAATCAGATTGAAAATTCTAAGGAAGATTTTCAACTAACTGGACAACAACATTTACTTATGGCTATGCTAGCCGATAATGCCGAATCAAAATTGCATATTGTACAAAATGTGACTAGTATTTTCTTAACAACCTGTTTTCCGGAATACTTCGCACCGGCCAGATATCTGTTGCTCTTAATAGTTGGGGAGAGGTTAGAATTGGAAATTGTTACTATATATTTAATAAAATTTTTTAATCCTTAGGAACTCATTACGAGAGAATGTTACTTCATATTTATATGGTGTTTCCAAAAAGGATCATATCAATTATAATAAACTATTATCTATTGACCATTACGAAGAAAAAAATTTGGATGAACTTAAAAAAACTCGCAATGAAGAAAGAAGTGTGATTTTGCCCAGTTTTCAAGCTATGATGCAGCATGTTAATGACATGGCACAGAAAAGGCTAAACAAAAATGTTAATTGTGTTGTAGTTGGGCGTACTAATTTGGCATATCCTTTAGACACATATGAAGAGGTGAAGGGGATAATGATGCAAAAAGTCTATTGCTCTTCATGTATTTCCTTTTTATTCCTTTGACAGATATTAGATTATTTACGTTTATGTTTGTGGTACTCTGCTGGTGCGGTTTGCGCCCCTGGTGATGTGAAGTATCTTTCCAAGCTCAAACGCTATATTACGAGCAATTACGAGGAGTCGGATAATAATGAATTGTACCAATATGTGCAATTTGTTAAACGCAGCGTCGAAGCCAAAAGATGTCGGTTTTCTTTCTTTTTATTCTCAAACTTTATTTAATATTCCGCATGTTTTTTATAGGCGAATCAAATCTTTTGTGTTTGTATGATTTACTTAATGCCGCTCCAGAATTGCTGGCTCCTTCTTTGCTTTATCTACTAGAACCTTTAAATAATTCCTTAAAGGATGTTGCGGAAGTAATGCGTGTTCAAGTAGCTCAAGTCTTAGGTATATTATGGGCCTACGGTCTCGATGATAAAGACTTTGACGCAAATATTAAAGAGTGCTTGGAGGCTTTACCGCAACGTTCATTGGAACATAAGCACGGTTGGTTGTTAGTTCTTGGTCATGCATTAAGTAAAAAAATTGCATACCTCATTCTACAACGTCAAGTAAAAGATTTTGCGGAATGGATGCATTTTGTAGAGGCTGTAAAAGTTATGGGTAAGGTTCAGAAAAAACTAATTTATCGCGAAGTCTCTCTTCTTAGTAACTGTTATGTTTATTGAACTCAGCAAAAATGTTGTGTGAGAATCAGTGGCTTTTAGTGTTGGCGGCTGTCAAATGTTTTTCCATGCTAGGCAAGTGCGTGCAAATACCAAACGTCAAAGTGGAGATTACTATACCTAAAGAGGAAGAAGCTGACGAGGATGAAGCAATGGAGGAATGTGCCGGTAATTGTAAACTATTTTTCACTCAAAATAAAGTCTCCAACGTACTCTTTTTTTTTCAGTTCAAACTACTTCCACCAAACTGATCATATTCGGAGTAGTATTCGGTCTTTTACGTAGTACTAGTGTGCGTTTGAGAATACGAGAAGAAGCCGCCAAGTGCTTAGGAAATTTAGCCATAGGCGATGGCGATTATTTCACCCAGAGAAACATGGATAAGTTTATATCAATAATTAAAGTACCAAAAGAAGCTGCGCTTAATATAGCTATAGCTGATGCTTTGTCATGCAGCTTGTGTGGCTATGATATTAGTGAAGGACCGCCATGTGACGAATTTTTCAACCCTCATTGCAGTGATGTTGAATTTGAAAGTTTCCTTAAGTCGCTAATACGTCTGGTTAAAGAACCTAATCCTCACGCCAGGCAGGCATGTTCCGTGTGGCTACTAGCCATTGTTAAGCATTGCAATTATCGGCCGGATATTTTAAATAAGAAACAAATGCTGCAAAACGCTTTTACAGAGTTACTCTCGGATGATAGCGGTGAGTGTAGATTACATATGCAGAATTAAAAAATTTTCATGTTTCTTTTTTATTTCAAAGAGTTTGTACAAGATGTAGCTTCGCGTGGCTTGAGTTTGGTTTACAATCTTTCGGATACTTCTAGCCAAAACGAATTGGCGAATTCTTTACTCGATCAATTAATAGGTGGTAAACGCGCAGTCAATCAAGTGGCTGAAGATACTGAGCTTTTCGCTGAAGATATGCTAGGCAAAACTCCCACCGGGTAAATTTGTCACTTAAAAGCGAAATATGAAAAATTTCCTTTTTCTTCTTATATCTTTTGCAGAGGCAATATATCGACCTACAAGGAACTGTGCGCTTTGGCCTCCGATTTAAATCAACCGGAAATGATCTATCAATTTATGCAATTGGCTAATCACAATGCAGCTTGGACTAGTAAATTAGGAGCAGCCTTTGGTTTGAAGTCCTTGTCGGATGAATCAAAAGCTAAACTTAAACCTTATTTGGGTAAAATTGTACCCCGTTTGTATCGTTATAAGTACGACCCGACGCCGAAGATACAAAATTCCATGATTTCGATATGGGATTCGATAGTAACCGAACCCAAGGAGGTGATTGAACAGTATTATTGGCAAATTTTACGCGAAATTCTGGATAATTTGACGTTGAACGAATGGCGTGTACGTATAGCCTGTTGCTTGGCAGTGAGAGATCTTTTAAAACGTCCTAATGGTTTGCGATTACGGAGCGAAGAAAAGAAAATAAAATTTGGTGTAGTAGGTGGCGAAACTCCCGATACGAAAATGGATGTGGGTAAATAGGGAAGTAAAAAGTGGATGTGTACAAGAATTCAGAAATTATTTATTAATTCGTAGATGATGTACCGGAACCTGAACTCAAGGAGCTCTGGTCGCAATTATTCAGAGTAATGGATGATATACATGAAGGTACACGCTTGGCTGCCCAAGGAACAACTGTGTTTTTAAGCAAGGTATTACTTTTAAAGATTGAGAGCACAAAAAAGATTTTTAGATTACGTGAACACATTTTAATATGTCGATTAATGGTTGATATAGATCGAAATTATTTGTTCATAATAGTTCATAATTTTTATTCACTACAACAATCGACTGAAATCTAACATTAAGGATTGAATATAGTCAATCTCTTCTTTGGGTGTCAATTCGATTCTATTCAATAAATATCCGCGATTACGTATGAAAATCGAAAGAGGTCTGCAAAATTTAACTTTTAAATCTTGAATTCGTCAGCTGCCTACCATAGTGCGAATGAATTTTTCTTTTGGTTTCTTTTAGTTATGCGTAGTTGCTGCCTCAGCAGATCATGGCGGGAAATCTGGCTCAGCGGTAGCTGCCTCCATACTACCATTACTTCTGGAGACAGGTGTTGGTCATATCGTGGCTGAAATACGCAAGATTAGTATTAAAACAATCTCAGAAATGATTGATTCTTCCGGTGCCTTAATAACACCGCATTTGCCTTCACTAGTGCCATGTTTACTGAAAGCCACCGGTGAAGTAGAATCCGCTAAATTATCGTATTTATCAACACGTTTGGCTGTAGATCATGATGCCCAGGAGTCAGTGGACTCGCTTAGAGCCGAAGCTGCCAAAACTCATCACACTACTGAAACTACAGCCAAGGTATTATACAAAAAGAATAGGAAAACCGTAGGCTTACGCTTTTCTAATGTTATTTTACAGTGTGTACGTTTCATCGATTACCAGGCACTGGAGAAAATGACTCCGGCCATTTTAGATCTTTGCAAGACCAGTGTTAATTTGGGCACCAAAATTTCCTGCGCTCATTTTATATGCTTAGTGAGTAGCAATAAAAGTCTCAAAGGATCAATTTTTCTCATATTATAATGAATAGGTAAGCATACGCCTAGGCAAAGAAATGACGCCTTTGGTGGGCAAATATCTCGGAGCTTGTTTTATTGGTCTTAAGGATCGTAACACCACGGTGCGAAAGTATTACGCTAGCGCTATAGGCCATTTATTCGGCATAGCCAAGGTATATTGACGAAAACATTTGCAATCGTTTTCTTACTTTTGCTTACCTTTTTAGGAGCAATCTATTAAGAATCTTTTTAACAAACTCGATGAGCTCTACATGGAGAGCAATGTTCAACGTTCGGTAGCTTTGGTAATACAATCGATTAATAAACGTCACCATGAACTGATTAAGGATTATTTGGAAAATGTTATTGCTTTGATCTTCTTTGCTATGCACGAAGAGCAAAATGAAGAGAATAAATCTAACATAGAGCTGTGGCGTGATTTATGGCAGGAAATCACCCCCGGAGACGCAAGTATGCGTTTAAATCTTAAGGTTATTATACCGAAGCTGGAAAGTGCTCTAAATGATGCCAGTTGGTCGCGCAAAACGCAGGCAGCCAATGCCATACAAACGATAGCTACACGTTTAGACAACACCTTACCAGAAAATGAACGTTTACGTTTAATTAACGTTCTCCTGGCAAGCTTACATGGTCGCACATTTCAGGGTAAAGAAAGGTTGCTACAAGCCTTGGCTGCACTTTGTAAGTGCTTAGATCATAAAAGTGAAGTTTGTGAACAAATCGTTGAGGCAGCTATGAAAGAATGTCGTAAAGAAGAACCGCAGTACCGCAGCATGGCATTGAAAAGCTTAGGTGATATACTCGAAGAACTAGAAATAGACCGTTTCGAAGAAGTTTATAACATGACTTGGCATTTGTTGATAAAAAAACCGCAACGTCAACCGACAGATTCAGATGATCGTGATGACGATTTTGCTAATGATAAAGACCTCACAACCGACGAGCGTAATAAACGTTTAAATATCGTAAACAAACTCAAAGAAGTTATATTTGAAACCTTGGGTAAATCGTGGCCTAAAAATGCAGTGGAAACTCAATTTAAATATCAGCAACAATTTGCCGAACGTTGCTCCCAATGCCTTAAAGATAATATACGTCCCGTTCAAGTTAGTTTGATGATAGCTTTAACTAAATTTTTGGAACGTTTGCATCTTTGGAATAATGATAATTCATTAAACATTCATGAGAGCCCCACCAATAAAGAGAAAAAAATTAAAGTAGATCAACAATTGGAAAGGGACTCAGTAATAGAGAAGATTTTGGAACATGTTCTGTCTGCAGTAACCTACGCTGCTGGTAAGTAGCATTTTATAATAATAATATTGTAAAATGACACGTTTACTTTTACGTTGCAGGTATACCTCATACCGGTTTACGAAAGGAAGCCTTAAATATAATTCTGGTTCTCATTAAGCATCTCAGTGATATCAAACACCTACTTATTATTCGAGAGAATTTTGAAGAAAACCTTAGTAAGTTCCACAAAGACTCGGCACCAGAAATACGCTGTCGTCTTAAAGATATTGAAGAGAAATTCAACAAATGCGGTTTACGTGCACAAGATTAACTGGCAATAATTTAATTTATGCGGTTTTGTGATGTTTTATACGGCGAGAAAATGAATTTAAATAAATTGTGGCATAAACGATTTTTATCCCCATTTTGATTTCTGTTATCCAGCAATTTCAACTTATATATCAATACAGTTTCTTTTCATTGAAAATTCGGGTCATGTGTGAATCAATACTTAATCAATTGTATTGTAGATTCACAAAATAGAGGATTTGTCCATAGAATGTTTCGTTGCTAATTCAGAAGGTACCAAAACGTAAAAATTCGTTTTGTAAGCAGGCCTAATTTCCAATATTTGTCATAATTTTAGTATATATTTTTGTTTTTTTTTGGTTTGTTAGAATTTTTGGATGGAGTAAGACTTTTAATGTAGGCTTATATAACCAGTAACTTGATGTAGATAACGTAGATTTGATGAAAAGTTCAGGATATATGCAGCTCTATAGCAGATGATAATCCGAACAGCTGTATTGTGATGATGTAGTATGTGTAAAAAGTTTATGTTTGAATTAAATATCGCGGAATTGATGAAAAGTACATAATTTTCGGCAGCTCTACAGCAGGTATTTATCCAAACAGCTGTACGGTGATGACGTATTGTATGTATTGAAGTGTATGAGTTTGTTTATGTAAAAATCAAAGGGAATAAATGAAGGAGAAAGGGAATCCACATAGGAAGAGGAAATTAATAAACTAAATAAAAGTAATGTAACTTGCAAGCACGAAAGATATCAAAGAGAATTTTAGTACATTATACCCAACTTAGTTTTCAGACGTAAACAAACGATTTTGCATTTGTATGTGTTATACCCAATTTAGCTTTCAGACATAAACAAATATTGCAATTGTGCAATTATTGCTATTGGTTCCTCTTATCGACAAACAAGACTTCAATATTCTATTCCTCTTCTTTCTTTTTAAATGCAATTTCTGCTTCCTTTACTTCGATTTTATGTAAAGCATGAAAAAATATTACGAATATTGACAGATGTTGGCAACGCTCACTGAATCACTGAATCGCTCACTGAACGTATGCCATCATAATGTAAATTCACAAGAGTGAAAAGCGAACGTCAAAAGCAAACGTTTCTTTTTTTTTGGAGGGAAAATTTGCGATCGATTGTTTAAGCGGGAATCATTTTATCTCTGCAGCAGTTTGTAATAGTAGAGTTGGGTTAATTTTGTAAAATCAATTATTATAAAGAGAAAGTAAAGTTTTCTACTGAGTTAAAAGGAAAAATAATGGCTCAAGCTTCAATAACATCATTTTTTAACACTCGAAAACGAGCGTTGGCAAATATTAACAAAACATTTGGGGTATTTATCTATTTTTTTGATTCCATGGAAAAGCAATGTTCAATGTGATCGTTTACGTCGTTTACTATTGAGACAATTAATTTAATAAATTTAGAGAAAAATATTTCTTTGTTAACAAAGAAGAAGCAGAAGAAAAAGAATTTTGTTAAAAATGCATTAGATTTCATTCAACAGTTTCGTGTTATCTTTCAGAATTTATCACAAGATGATGATGCAGACCTTAAAAAAACCGGTATGCGCACCCGTTCAGGACGAGTAGTTAAATGCATTGATGATAATATTCAAAGGAACGATTGTGATGTTTCTCCTCGAAAAATAAGCAAAATTGAAGGAGCAATCAAAGACCAGAAAAATGTGAAATTTATCAAAAAAGATTTTTCATCGCCAAGAAAGACCGCGACAGTCGTTACCATTAGTAGCACCCCCGATACTGGATTGGTAACAGATTCCGCAACGAAAAGTAATGCCTTTAGTGGTGAAAGATCCCTTAGAACACCTACCAAACAAGTTATTAAAGTGTCGAGGCGCCCAAAACAAGCAGAATTAAAGTTATTGGTTAAGAAAGAGCTTAATTACGATGAGATTAAAACAAAAATAACACAAAGCGTTAAATTGCAAAAACTTAAGGATTCACTCAAACGCATAGAAGAACTTGAGAAGACACGTAAGGTTCAAGAAGAAAAGCGACGAACACCTTCACTCAAGAAAATCTCAATTGCACACTTAAAGGAGTTTGATGCCGTTCAGTTGGAAGTGTTTAGCAGGTAATTTGAATTCTTTTAATATGGTAAAGAATTGGATTTCTAACATTTGGATTTTCTAATGTTTGCATGTGTACTGTCTTTTTGAGAAAGGATTATTTACGAAAGTTACTTGAGGTTTAATTCTAAAGGTCTCTTATTTTCCTTTAACGTGCAAAGGTCGTAGCAACACAAAATAGGCTCTTGCACTTTTGTCGGCAGATCACCTTGCTTTAGAAATCCAAATGCATTGAACAATATCTTTGCCATTACTTTCCATTTATACAAACACATATTGGAAGCGCTTTGAAATGTTTTTTAATTCAAAAGAGATTATGATTCACCTTAGCTGTTTGTGGAATTCCCACTTTCAGAAGGTAGTACATTAAACTACATTTTTTTGCAGCCCCTCCAAAATATTTAAGACGCCTACTAATACGCCGCCAACGACACCTGGAAAAAATGAGCTTATGTCAGCACGCCATACTGATGCCTCGAAGCGTCTGTTTAGCCCTACCAAGGACGACTCACCTTCCAAGATGGTTGTGGTGCCAGCATATCAACGGTTTCTAAATTTGACTAAAACAGAGAAACATGAGCAACTATTCTTGCCTTTTAAATATCGCCATTTGTTGGAAATTTTCAAAGGTTTGGATTCGGTGTGTGCTATGTTTTATAATCGAAAGGAATGTATTACCTTCAAAAAGCTGAAGCCGGCTGTTCAACGAATGTTGCGTAAAACTTTCAATGAAAAGCATTTGGCCCAAATCAAAACTATTTTTCCAGAGGCTTACATATTCGCGCAGGCGAAAATGCGTAATTATGGATCCACTTCTAAAGCAGATTATTTTCAGTTGGTAATAACACCGAAGCTTAGAAATGTGGTAGAATCACAAAAATTATATAAAGTCGACGAACACAATATATTGGCCATGGCAGAAAACAGTGCCATGAATCCACACATAATAACCGAACGCCTGCAACACTTTCATTTTGCCCTTTTGCAACGAGTTAGAGAGGAACACGATAAATTTCTTAAGTCACTGAATCCGCCACTTTCCATACCTAAAGAAAAAGTAGTACGTTGGCATCCGGATTTCGATTTGGAAAATTGTCCAGATGTTGAATTAGCACACTTGCCACAACCACCAAATGTGCAGAAGTATTCCTCTGCTAAAGATATCTTGTTAACAAGTCGTAACTTATTTCATAACAACGCTCGTGGAGATAAGAGAATAGAATTCGACGAGACTAAACTAGAGACCGAAAAACAAGAAACAGTAAATCTTGAAAATGAACAAAATCCCAATAAAAACAACAATGTTGACAAACGAATTGAAACAAAGGAAGAAAATAAACCAATCGGTCTTATGAAAAATGCTGATTTACTAAAAGGAATACCTAAAGCTTTGCTGGATAAAATTCGTGCTAAAGAGGCAGCTAATGCAGTTGATGCTATGACTCGGCGTCCTTCACAAAATCAAGAATCTGTGCAGTATTCGCGTCTACCCGAGCTAGCGCGCTATTTGCGCAATGTTTTTGTGACTGAGCGTAAGGGAGTTTTAACTCAAGAACTTATTATTAAAAAAATTCAAAATAGTTTTCGAGCGTGCCTCAGTTCACAAGAAATAGAACATCATTTACAATTGATAGCCAAAGAAATGCCGACGTGGTTAGCTTTTCATGAAGTTCGCAAAACTTTGTACTTAAGAATCAATAAGGAAATGGATTTGGCTAAAGTGTTCGAGCGTCTAGAGTCCATAGCCAATGACAAAAAGTAAAATATTTTAGAGCATTCAAAAAATACTAAATGAATATTTAATTGACTTGATTTAAATATTTTGTGTTCTGTTCTAATTTTTCTTCATTTTTGCACACACATGAAAAACATAAAATTTCTGTAAGTTTGTTTCTTTTGTTTGTTTGTAATAAAGAATTTGTTATGGCATTAAGGAGGAATCAGATGTCATAATGTAGTATTGCGTGTTTTCATTCGTTGCTGTAATTCGCAGATGCTTTTTCGTTGTATACAAATTATATATAACAAACTTTGACGTACTGATATCGTGTAGTTTGGAAGGAGAGCAAGTTAGCACTCCCCTAGACAAGGATGGAATCACAAAAATGGCTGGAAAAGGCACTAGACGAGTTCCAGCCGCCAATTTTTTTACTTTTTTTCTTTTTCTATTATCAAATTTATATTTACAAACTTACATGCTCTTAATTTAAAATTATCAAAACATTTATTGTGACGTAGAAACAGGAAGAAAGCTGGCAAACTTTATTTCGATTGAAACGTAAGTAATTTTGAATCACATAGAAAACAATTTAGTGTAGTTTACCTGCGAAATATTATTTTAAATTGTCTCCGGAAAGCATTTGTTAATGATTTTGAAAAATTTTTAAGAAAATTTTTGCAAATTCCAGAGAAAAATAGAGCAATTTATATGAGAGAATTACTTGACTTATATGCTATTCGACAAAGTGACAAAATAAATTCACAACTGTACAATTCTACAGAAATTTTTCAGCAATTAAAAAGCTCTAATAAGTCCCTAATGCATATATTTTTAATTCAAGAAAATGGTTGAATGCTGATGCACACAATACTGAATGAGGGATATCATCATGAGACTTGATACTTTTTGATTGTCACTTGCTACATTAAAATAAACATGATGACCTTAGAGACTTTACTTCTGAAGAGGATTTGATTATTCTTCACTGCTGCTATTAGTAGTTATTGATGAGTTAGTTTCATCGTCTTCAAAAAGCATTGCATCTTTCTGCTTAGCTTGTTCCTCCTCCTTATCATTCAAGATTTCTTTTAGCAATTCCACCAAATTCTTGGCTTCTTCGAATAATTTCTGAGATGTTACAAGTTCCCCTCTTAAACATTCAATGCGTTCTTGTAACTGTTGATTTTCTTCTAAAGTAACATCCAGTGCTTCTTGCCTTCTTATTGCCAATCTTTCCCAATAGTATTCGCTTAATTTATCGCCGGTGCTGGTGAGATCTTTTTCAATGATTGTCTTTTTCGCCGCTTCATGATCATCTATATTACATTGAGAATTGGTTTGTGTTTCAGGAGTTTTACTTTCTGTCTCCTTGCATTTGGGTGTCAATATGTCACTGTAGTTCGATTTTAGACGGTTTAATTTATCTACAATAGGACGGCCGGTGAGGTTTTTACCGTCTGTAGCTGTAACTTGTACAATTTGTAAAGTTCTGCGTTGATTTTTAAGATATTCTTCGTCTTCCGTCGCTGATTTTTTTCGAACGCAGACGCTATTTGTTACACTTTCGCCAGACATTTTTTCGTAATATCTTAGAAGGAAAATCAAACGTATTATTATTGTTTTTTTATAGATATTTTAGCTTTCTGTCGGTGGATTCTTTGATTATATACTTTTAATGTGTGCTTTGCTGTTTTGTTTAATGTTAAGTTAGCTGCCTTTCGTATAATAGATATCATATAGTAACTTTTAGTTATGGTAACACTGTTCTCAGCAAAGCTGTTAATCTGTTTGTCATTTTTTTCTACAAAGCTTGCTAAATCATGTAACTCAGTTGCGTTCTTTTTTCTGCCTATTTGTTAATTTTTCTTTTCAAATTAAAGATTATTTTATAACAGCTGCACATTCGTTTGTTTTTTATGAAAGAAGTATTTGTAAGAATTTTAGAAAACTGGGAACACTGAATATGTGTTGAATAGTTTCTTTTTTTTTTTAATTTTAATTTATTTATTTACTTCATTTTTTAAAATTATTATTATAACAATAATATAATTAATTTATTATTATAACAATAATATAATATTATAAATAAATAAATAAATATATAAATAGATATATAAATAGATATCAATTCTGCACCAAAGAGACTGCAGTCTCATCCGGCACAATTACAATTAGAATTACAATGAATAAAAGATAACCAAAGTAAGGAAATATTAACATACATAAAGTAAAGTACATCAACAAGAACAGTTAGATAAAGATAATAAGTTACACTAAACAATAACACCATAGTTGTTAGAAAATTAATTTAAAAAGAAGACTCTGACAGCTGTTTTAAACCTGTTCACATTAGCGATAGCCTTAACATTTTCCACAGTCTGACCGCGTTAACAAAAAATAGCCGTGAAGATTTCAAATACTTAAAGTCAGGAAGAATCAAATTCATTGTACGTCTTGACCGGACAAACTGGATCTTTTC
>KK351061.1:1104525-1119806 GCA_000671755.1 Glossina brevipalpis
ATCCAAACCAAGGCATGATGATTTAAAATTTGAAGGTGATCTCTTAGTGGCTCAAGCCGCAATATTTTTTATAGCTGGATATGAGACAACGTCAGTTACGATGTCGTTTGCTTTGTATGAAATGGCGAAAAATCCCAGCATGCAAGAGAGAGTCCGTAAAGAAATTTGCGATGCTCTTAGCCAAAGCCGAGGGCAGATAACGCAACAAATCATTGATAACTTGGAATATATGCAAATGATTATTGATGAAACGTTGAGACTTTATCCACCGTTACCTTTCTTAGATCGCGAGTGTTCTTTGCCCAAAGGCCAAACTTACTCCTTAGAACCGTTCCATTCGTTTTCATTACCCTCAGGTATGCCGATTTATATACCCGTGTATGCTTTACATATGGATCCAAAGGTAGACAATAAAAACGACGCAAGCTTCATTTCGTTTAATGTCATTTTTGTCTTTATATCTTATCATATAGCATTTCCCTCAACCTCACAAATTTCAACCGGAACGTTTTTCGCCCGAATGTAAGAAATTGATGACTCCCTACACGTATATGCCTTTCGGATTAGGACCTCACGCTTGCATTGGTGAACGTTTTGCTATGCTACAAACCAAAGTGGGTTTATTTAATTTCTTACGCAATCATCGAGTGGCAATGGGAGAAAAAAGTGCAAAAAGTATTAAATTAGAACCAAAGGCTCTAATCTTACAATCCCAAGGTGGTATACATGTAGATATTATACGAGATATTTTAAAATATTGAACAAAGACAGTTATACGTTTTGCGCTGTCGCAAATGACTTTAATGTAAATAAACGCTTCCACAATTTCTCCAAAACCCCGGTTTATAAGAATTTTCTTAAGAATACGGTTAGAAATATCTTATAATCATATTTAAGGTATAAGAATAAACCCTAAGTTGACTCAACAACTGTTATTATCCACTTTTATATCCTACACCGCTCGTGGCACAGTGTTTATGAAGTTAATATACTTATTTGTGTACACCTATGTAACGTTTAGAAGCACTTACGATAGACCGATTAGAAATCGGTTGCAATGTTCAAAATTTCTCGAAGACAATCACTTGATAATATTATTTTGGCATACTAATTTGAAAAGGAAGTTTTGAATCGGAAGAATAAAGCTTATGAATTCCTTCCCATATTTTCCCTCCTAAGAATAGTAGTTCGTTTCTCTTTATTTCATTGTTATTGCCAAAGTCGTGAATATGAATATTTCACTTCAGCATAATTCAGAAAATCTTTATTAAATACTTTCAAAAATTATTTCTTTGAGTTAGAAACTAGTTAGATGCCATAAACTTATTACCATTTATCACTGTCATCGTTGTCATTCAGTTGACAAGGCAGCATTTTACATTTTTCCATATTCTTGCGTGGTCTTTACACTTATAACTAAGATTGGTATTAATAAGAGCACGTGTTTTTTGGCCGTGCAAGGCGTCAGTTCTGTCTTGCTGGTGAAGATGTTGTTGATGATAACCAATACGACATCTTTCGTTATAGTTGCCGTAACTTATATCTTCAACCGAATAATATAAATAAGTGTTTGGGGCATAGCTTAGCATCATATTTAGGCGAACGCAAAATTCGACGGGTTTTAATATGTATACCCTCGGCGCAGTATCCTACCCAATCAGAGGCTAAACAACTCTTTCGATGTAAAGTTATTGCGATTTTTATTACATTTATCAGCCCAAAATATAGCACATTGATCACTCGTGTGGTCATAAAACCAATAGTTAGCTACTTCACTGTCACGGCAAGGACTAACTTGAAGGTCTTCGTAACAGAAAGGCATAACAATCGCATCACAATTTGGTAGAGTGCAGTTTACTACTTCTTTACGCTTAATATGACGACAGGAGTCCAATTTAGGATCGTAATCGGGTCGTCTTACTCCGTAGACCTCATCATTCTTCCATACTTTACGTTCTCGCTGGCGAGTACCTGTACCACCACATGGACCCAAACAAGGTGAAAAATCGGACCAGTGAGACACACCGCATTCGGGTGGTATGTAATCATCTAATTGATAACTGTAACTTTCGAAGTTATGATAACGATAAATGTCTTCTAAATTGGCATATAAAGCCCTAGTATGTTGATTAGCCGATCCCGAATTGCCGGTACCATCTTCGCAAGGATTTTCGATGCTACCACCACAATCAATGCTTTGTTTCTTGTAAACGAATTCGAGTTACTTTTTGACAATTCTTTTTTGCTCGGGGGTTTAAATACTGATGCGATCTTATCATTGTTGCAGCATCGCTAATAGCTGAACATGAACATTGATTATTCAGTCCAATTGGAAATGACACCTTCCGGATTTTTTGTACCTAAACCATGCTAAGTAATTTCATTTGGTTTACATTCGTTAAACGAATCACACTTACGATCTAATCTTGCTCTTGGTGTAGGTTGGTCCGACATTTAAACTTCCGATCAGCTAAAGATTCTTTAAATTCGAGGATACGATATTGCTTAACCGGACCACATTTAACGCTTTAGTAGATATTTGTGATGTTAAGCTCTCAATACTTAGTTTTATTCACTGTTTTTCACGACGCCTAATCACATACAAATACACATGCATTTAATTATATTATTTCACGCAATTATTACAAATCTTGCTCATGCATAGATAGCAGCCCGTAGTGAAACGACAACGTAGTATAAAAAGTTCCTCACACAGAACACACACCATCAATTACTACCATAATAATAATACCTTTTAAAGTTACGTTTTCTTTTTTGTATAAATTTTATTGTAATGGAATTTTATCGTACATGTTATCACATTTAACAGTTAAACAAATTCCATTTTTAAATTGCAATAACACACCAGTGTCGTAAAATTCAGCCTCTTTTGCCGTTTGTTTGCAAGGTTCGACGAAATGATTCTTTAAAAAGTGTACCAAACCAACTTTTGATTGCAACAAACCAATACGCATCCCTATGCAATTGTGTGGACCAGCACCAAATGGCAGAAAAGTCATAGGATTGCGAAGCTTTTTATTTTCAACAGAGAAACGTTCCGGATCAAAAATTTTTGGATTTTTCCAATACTGCAATGGAAACAAAATTATTTAGAAGAAAGCGACTAATATTATAATACCTTAGGATCTCTTTGAATGGCATATATAGGTATGTATACCGGCAAGCCGTTGGCCAGAGTATAATTATAAAATGGCTCTAATTTGATTCTTTGCTTTTCATCCCTTGGATCTTTATATTGACGATCCAAAAATGGCAATATTGGATATAAGCGTAATGTCTCGTCCAAAACCTTACTTAAATATTCCAATGAATTGATCTTCTCGTAAGTCAGATTACCGTTGCACTCCAGCAAGGCGTCATGAATTTCTTGACGCAATATTCGTTGGAATTCTGGCTGTCTCGCTAGTTCATATAGACAAAAGGCCATTGTAGATGAAGAAGTTTCAAAACCGGCCGTTAGAAAAACAGCCGCTTGAGCCACTAGAAAGTCATTATCAGTAAAAGAATGTTTGCCTTCGACGGCTTCTTTTTTCAGTTTAAGTAAAACATCAATGAGATCGTTGCGTTCAAAACCTTTACGGTCCCTATCATCTATAATATGATTAATAACGGAACGTAGAAATGTGGAAAATTTTTTAGAAAACATTGTAACTCTGAAAACATTAACTAGTTTCGGCAAAAAGAAAACCACACCCCATTCTAAAGAACGCCACAAATCAAATGAAAAGAACGACTTGGTATGCGTACGAAATTCTCCATTGGAATTTTTTAAACTATTCGCATTAATTCCAAAAGCTATTGTAGCTATGGAGTCCGTAGTAAATAAAGAGCAAATATTTTTCAAATCACCCACAAAGGTTTCGCCTTTTTGAGCTAGAAAATTTTCGAGATCACAACCAATCTGAAAATATAAAAATTAAAATCAAGACGAAATGAGATGACTTTTAGAAATGAATCGAGCGCTCTCCAAATACAACTCTGGCGCATATCTAATTAAAGTGAAATTGCAGAGCTAAGCTGCCGTGAGAACAATTATCATAAGACGAATTTTCTTAGCGGTCGCGCTTATCGAACAAGGATTCTATTCGTTAATGACCAAAATGCACGGGTAGAAAAACTAGAAAATCTAAACACTGTCTCTAGTCGTAAAACTTATAGGAATGAAAGTAATACAAGTCTCAAAAACATTTGCTTTTAAACAAGTTGGAAGGTGGAAGTGTAGCTCTTTTGTAAAAATAAAGAACACAATCGACTCTACAGCAGCCGCATCAGACTTAAAACTACGAAACTTCCATGTTGGCCTGCAGCTTTTGGATTCCTCCTATAAATTGATGCAGAACCATATGATAAAGAGGTTCGTAACTGGCGTGATGTACATATGAGTGTTCTGCATTTATTTGGAACAATGTCTGAAACCCGTTGGGAAACCTTCAAGTCCTAGTAACTTCTACGGAGATGATTATAAGAAATGCGAAAGATTACGGTAACAGAGCTTATTAACATTATTGACATTATCACTTTGACATTATGACCGTTACGGATATATTATGCTCTATTACTACATTCTTAAAGGCCAAGTAAGAATTCAACTCTTGAATTTTGTATGGCGAGTTTGTTAAAACCTTACCTGTCGTATTAAAGGATACATTTGTTTAATTTTACCACTTGTGAAAACTGGTGATAATTTCACTCGCATTTCTCGCCAAAACGCATCGCGGGCAAAAAATAAATTATAAGTACCCAAAGCATCGCGATGTGGATCACATCTGCCATTCCGATTTGCAAAGTAATTGAAATCTTTAATGAGTATTGATTTAATCAAATCCAGATCTCTAATTATCAAGATAGGCTGATTGAAAATGTAAGCTCCAACAACTGGTTTATCTATCATTTCCGGTTCATTGTAAATATCCGATAGATGTAAACCAAAATTGCGCTTAAACATGAAAGATTTTTTGAAATTTCCGATAAAAGGTGTAGGTTTCGATTGCGGTATGCCATGACGTTCCCAATAACTATAAGTATATTTACACCAATAGAAGAGCAAAGAAATTACAATCAAAACAAGTAATATAAAAATTGCCGCAAACATCGCTTTTTTGATAAAGATAACAACAATTATTTTATTTGGTCTTAATTCGTTTACACACATTCCAGTACTAAAATTAAAATTCTGTTAAATAGCGTATTTATATTAACTAGAAATTAATAACTGCAAGCACTTATACATACCGTTTTTGCTAGGGCATGCACGCAACGCATGTCGCGAAGTAAACAAAACAACCAGTTATACGTTAAAACTGATCATTTTTTAATCATATTCTTCAAATGACATGCTTTCATATGTTATTTGCCAACAGAAGGGTTATTGGCAGTTTCAATTATAAAAAATGTCTTAATATTCAATACGTCAATCCATAAATATTAAAAACTATTAAAATAAAAAACAAGAAAGAAATTATATTTAGCACGGACACTTTACATTAATATATTTATGTTTGTTAATAATTACGAAACTATTCTCGTTTAAATTTTTAGAATAATACATATATTATAAATTTCTATACACTACCTGGAATGAAAATGGTAAACTAAATTTCTTCTTTCATTTGTATTTTATAGAAATATCAATCGCGAAGCATTCGCGAATTTTGTATCTCAGATATTTTAGATTAGAATTTTCAAGTGTTCATTTTTGAAATATTTTTATAGATAAAACTGACAAATGGGCAGTGTTCGTCAAACTTCTGATAAAGCCTACGTTAAAGCACACGCGAAACATTTGGAATTTGACTCTTATGCGAACGTCCGTAGTAAGCAAAAAATTCTAATTTACAGCCTAAAATTGTTATTAATCTAAAATCTAGTGTACTTCTTTTTGGCCCAGATTCACTTACCAGGTCCACAATTAATAATATATTTTGCAATTTGCAAATAAGGACAACGAAGTTTCGGTTAACTCTAATATGATCTCTTTATCTGTTATTTTTTCACATTAACATTTATCAGCGGAAAACACTAAACCTAATTAATTACACCTGTCGTCCTTTATTTCGCACAGTCGCTCTACGAATTACGTTAGTTTGAAGGTCAGAAATTCTTTCAAGATGTTCAGTTCAATCTATTTATCTACTTTGCCTACATTTAAAATTTTATATTAATGTTTTACTGCAGTTTATATTACGTTTCAAATATTCAAAGTTGAAAGTTTGAAAAGTTCACTTAAAGTCAAGTATACTTTATCCAGTAGTTTTTAAACCTCTGCTTACGAAAATAATCTAATGAAAGTAAGATTAGAATAGTCAACTGCTAAACTAGTATTTATAATTTTTTTCTTTTGGATGGAAGAAAAGATTGTGGAATAATAAAAGTCAAGGAAGCTATTAAACTTATAAAATAAATTAGTTTGGAAACATATAAAAATGAACAATACTTCCCATTAATGCATTATGTTGCGATTTACAACCAGCGGCGCATTTGATACATATAGCCTTCATGGAGTTCCCGTAAAAAAGCCCAAAATTTAAAGTAAAAAATATTTTTCGGAAGGTTCTAAGTCTCTATAAAGTTTCTACCAAAAATTTTTTCTGAAAAATTTGATGTGCTGTAAATATTTTTGAAAATGCAGTTATAATTTGTTTACATAGCTTGTGGAGTTTTCGGAGCACATTTTTATAAAATTTTCAACAGTTTGACAAAATACATTCGCCGGGATTGAGAGAGAAAATTCAATTTCATTTCTAGAATTTGTTATTTGTTTTAACTAACAATTCGAGCATATGTCATATTATTTGTAAATACATCAAGTATTGCCAAATGAGAAAAATTGCAATGACTAAATCAAATCAATTGGCGATTATTGGTCAAACATACATGGAATGTAAAAAATTTGTTCGTTTATGAATACATTCCCGCTATCATTTAGATGAATTCGAATCATATTTGAAAAAGGTTTTTATTTAATTGGTAGAAGCAATCGATGGTAGAAATAGGGTTATTCTCTACAGATTGCAAATGTTCGATACAAGTAGCTTTTAGATTAATGTTCGAAACAAATTGGCGTAACCCGAGACGCATTTGAAAATTATTGTGAAAGGTGTACAAGACGATAAATTTTGCTTTTAGTTGATTTTATTTTACGTACAAATGAGAAAGGTTCGTTGGACTAAGTTACTTTTAATTAATATTTCGTTTTATTACAGTCATTACATGGAATGGAAGATTTGTAACTTTTTAATTGAATATACTACTGTGGTTATCACTTTACATTTAGTTGCAAGTTTGCACCTAACAATAGCAAATCATATTTAAAGTCTCTCATGTTCTCAGGTGAGTTTATAACCGAGAAAAACGAACGGAAGTATATAGAAATAGGATTTACGGAATTTTTATTTAATATTATTTGGCTGATAACGTAAGCATTTGTTTATTTACGTTATATTACAAGGCAAACAAAGAGAGAAGCAACCCTGTCTGCATGAAAGTGCAAATTTATTGTGAACTGTCAGAAGCTTACTTTCCTCATAAAGCGAAAAGAATATTAATAATTTTTATTTTTCGAGTGAATAAAACAATAAATAAAACATGGCTTTGGCGGAAATTTGTAAAATTTCACATGCTCCTTATATGAAATCACACGACAACGCAGCAGATTTGGAACGCGATTGTCAACAATATGCGTGCAACCTTTTGAATCCTTTTGAATTGTCAGCACCGCCTTTTGAGAATCCCGTAAAGAATTTGCAAAACATCGCGATTGATGGTGTCAAATCGGGAATAAAAATTCATTTTGACCATGGTACTACCACTTTGGGTTTCAAGTACCAGGGTGGTGTAATATTGGCAGTCGATTCACGTGCCACTGGTGGTCAGTTTATAGGGTCACAAACTATGAAAAAAATTGTGGAAATTAATCAATACATGTTGGGTACATTGGCTGGTGGTGCGGCGGATTGTGTCTATTGGGATCGTGTTTTGGCTAAGGAATGTCGTTTGCATGAATTGCGCAATAAGGAGAGGATCTCAGTGGCTGCAGCCAGTAAAATAATGGCTAATATTTCTCATGAGTATAAAGGTATGGGGTTAAGCATGGGTATGATGTTAGCTGGTTACGATAAGCGCGGACCAGGTCTCTATTACGTCGATTCGGACGCATCCCGATCCCCAGGTAATGTTTTTTCGGTGGGCAGCGGATCTGTTTATGCCTTTGGTGTTCTGGATTCTGGATATCGTTGGGACTTAAAAGACGACGAAGCTCAAGAACTCGGGCGTCGCGCTATTTATAATGCCACTTTCCGGGATGCTTATTCAGGCGGTATTGTCCGTGTCTACCATATGACTGCAGACGGCTGGGTGAATGTCTCTAATACTGACTGTATGGATTTACATTACAAATATGAACAAGAGAAGGAAAATAGCAAATAAATATATTTCCTGGTGTTTTTTTCTACATAATAATAAAAATTTGTAAAAACTTAAGTTTTATTATTTTATGGAGATAATGGCATAGTGTCTGGGTGATATTATGGGATCAAATAAAGATATAAGATAACTTTGTGTGTAATTCAATTCATGTAAATACAAAAGTCTGTCCAAAAGTATCACACTTTCTAAAATCGGCGAAAAGCACAAGCGCAACATATAGAACAATTCCAAATATTGGCAGGAGTGTTGATATTTTTCTTGCAAATATTTCACTTTTTCGGCTTTGATAGGTAAAAATGGATATTTCTTAAGGCACTCGGCGGCATACTCTTCAAAATTGCGATAGTTTCTAATTTTACCGATTTGTACATTTTCTTTAAATTGGAGATCAGATTCGCGGATAACGACCTCTAAAAGCGCTCGGTAGAAAAGTGATGGATTTGGCATTTCCCTGGCTGCTAAGACTCTTTCTAACGATTGAGCAGCTAACATGCGGGCATTGCGGCCCAACTTGGTCTGTTTTTCTTGTAGATATTGGCTCATTGGAAATCCGGGTTCATCCTGCTGACACATTATCTCTACATTAGCAAACCTTTCCCTATTGGAATACCTTTCTTTGAGTAAGTGATAGCAGCAGCCAATATTACAAAGAAATTTGCATTCGGCTTGAGTTTGATATACTCGCAAGCAACTAGAAGCCAAATTGCCACAGGTATGAAGTCCCGTTAAACATATACTGACACCACGATTCATATCGGGAAAATTTTCTTTCACCAAATGTGATAAATCTAAATCTTTTGTTATAAAACGCGATGTTGTTTTATAATTTGAACTTATTTTACCAGGATATGTCTCCTTCCCTCTCTTTTGCTTCTCTTTTCTGCTCATTACCCGTAAATTTTTGACTTCCAGTTCCGCCCGTGCTTTAAGGCCTATCCAAGCTTTCTAAAAAAAATAAACCAATATGAAGAGTTTTTTGCAAGCTTTGCTCTTACCTCTAATTTGCGATTACGTTCTAAAGCACTTTCCGTATTTGATTGATTACTATCTATTCCCAATACTTTATACCCATATTCCAAGGCTAAATGTGAGGACAAATAACCCTTTCCATCTCCTGCATCTATTACAACGACTTCTTCTTTTGGTTTGGATTTCAATAGACCATTTATTAAGTTCACGGTCAATTCAACCTACAAGGCAGGGAAATGTAGATTTGAAACGATTAACGATTTCGTTAAAATATATATTTACCTCGTGTTTTTTTTTGCAGCTCATAAATTCTTTAATGTTTATTTGTTGGTATACTATATTATTTATTTCCTGAAATCTGTCTAAACTAATTAAAATGTCATCAAAAGTACTTAAACTATGCTGTTGCGTTTGTTTGACAAACTTAAAACACTCTGGATATTCTAAACTGCTCTTCTTTACACTGCCTGACCAAAATATCGTTTCTATGCAAGAAGCTACGTGCGATGCATCCAATACTTCGTTTTGCAATGACTCAGGCACATAAGTTTCCCATATATTATCAGTTAAGAAATTTACCATATGACAATTAACCCATTCCCAGTAAGGTTCCATAAATGTCAATATGGCATCCAAGCGTGTTCTTAAATTTGCAATAGCCATGATTAAAAAGATAGATTTTTTGATTCCGTGAAATTTAAATTTTGAGAAGTTTGAACTGAGCACATTACACACAACCTCTTATATAAAACGCGTATATTTTCAAGTGAACCAATTATATCGACGAACCAATTATTCTCTCTGGGGAATTTATCAATTGCTTCTTGCAATTGCTTTAAAGCGCCCCTTACTTTAGTAGTATGCTGGAGTTGTTGCAAGGCTACCGTTTTCCCATAGATTTCAGCTAATTCTCTGCCTACTTCTAAGCCTTGCTCATATCCCAAGCAATATCCTTCTTGATTGCCTTCTTTGCGTCCAACTGAGAAACCTTCTTGATAACCAAATGATGCCCACCTTCCCTCAGCCAAAACGATGTCATCTAGTAGATCATTAATATCACGTTCTTCCACCCGATTTCGTGAATTATTTGTCATCCTTGCAAAAACAGAAAATTAACTCGTCAGAAACAGCTGCTACAGTCTACGTTTTCTGTGAAATCACTTTTGTTCATTTTTCGAATGTAAGTAACGGCAATCATGATTTCACTGATAGACAAAAATTTTCATTCATTACGCATCATTATGTAGGTATCGCTTGCTATCATTTGTTTTGCACACACTGGCGGTTGTTATGTTATATAAAAAACAAACGGACGAAACTAAATAAAAACAAAGTTGTACAAAATTTGTGTCAGATCATAAAATGAAAGAGAATTTCAAAATTTTTAAGAAAAGCCGAATAATTCGTTTTGATGCAAAAATTAGCAAAAATCCCATGAAAATGTAAATAGTAAAAAAGTAGATGTAGGTCTTTATCACTTGGCGACACAAAATGGACAATTAAGTGGAAATGCCTTAGCAGCTAATGAAAATTGGGTTGGTCCATGCGAAAACAGCTACAATCAAGATGTGACGTCCATTGTTTATGTGCGTGTGTGTATGAAAGTTTTATGGGCAAAATATTTGAATAAATGAAAAGTGTTAAACCAATCCCATCAAAGAAAGAAATCAGTGAAAACGTGGCTTTGATTTCTTAAATGTTTTATTATTTTATTCATAATTAAAGGCTGCACAAGCAAATATTGCAAAAGAAACATACGAGCCCCTTTTCTTTTTTGATCAGTTGTCAGAACATCTCCTGTCTTTGATATAAGATTTCGAACTCCATCTCGTAAACACATTACTGAGAATAATTGCCAAATTCCTGTTCGATCTGCCTCCTTTTTTAAAATTTTTTTATTTTCTTGATGAAATAACAAAGTTTGTTGTTGTTAAATGAAATATTTCTCTTAGAACACCGAAAATAATTTCATTTATATATTATAGCAAAATTGATCTAAAACAATGAATTATGCTTATCTTCCTAATGTTTGTTTAGCCTTTTAATGTATTCGACATAGAAAATGTCATCGTCTTATTCAGCATTCTATGGTATATAGCACATGCACACACTTCAAATAGACATAGGTAGCACTCCAGAGTGAATTATTGGACAATAAAAAAATGGAAAAATCCCAAAAATATTACATATGCCTTTCAAGATGCTGCTTTTCATTAGGTTCATGATCATATATATATTTTCTGAAATTTATGCTGATAAAATAAAATGCACGCAATGGAAGAAAATCGTGTCTGCCTGGCAGACGAAGTAATTTGACAATTCAAGAGAATTT
The DNA here is from genome assembly GCA_000671755.1 of Glossina brevipalpis. Taxonomy (NCBI): domain Eukaryota; kingdom Metazoa; phylum Arthropoda; class Insecta; order Diptera; family Glossinidae; genus Glossina; species Glossina brevipalpis. The sequence goes on from KK351061.1 coordinate 1,116,272, forward strand.
ATAGATACAGTTGGCATTTTTAAATAATACTCATTTTTCATACTATTGAATTTTAATATATTTCCGACTTTAATGAAAATGTGAAAACCTTCGATTCAATCCTGAATGAAACGTAATCACAAATATATGAATTAAAATCTAAAAATTTATCAAAAAACAAAACAAATCTTTTCAATACCATAATTTTGTTGTCATGAACTCCACAACAAAGTAGCCTTTTTCACTATTTAATGCATATTTAGCCCGTGATTCAGGAAGTGCAGATGTTCTCTTCGTTTCATCTTTTTCCGAAATTATATTCTATATTCTATCTTATGTAACTCCCGTTCATTGGTCTTTTGCATTTATTTGTTAGGATGCGTCCGCCTTTTGAAGAGTGCAGACGATAATCCGAGTAGTTGATATTTGCGTTCGGTACTAATTTCACATTTTTAATTTCTAGAAATCTTTATGCAGTCCTTTAGATCAATATCTTTTATACGCTGAGCAGCTTAAATGATCTCCACATATTATTATAAATTATAAGTTATATCTTTTTTTGTTTAATGTTAGTGGATATTTTCAAAGGTTACTTCATTTTAATGACCAAACGGATTCCAAACGTTGAGCGTAGACCTGTGGACAATCACGATTAAATTAACCCAGAATCTCGTGACGATAAACGCGTTATAAACAAGTTAAATTACAGCGCCTTTCGTTCTAAACTAAGTGTAAAACGGCTGCTTTGAGATTAAATTTGAATTTTAATTAACAACTGGCAGCTTCGTTAAAACTTATTGAAAACCAAAAGCAAATAATGCCAAATTTATTGAATAAAAACGCAATTTTTCTACGGGACAATCGAATTGATATCACCGCTAACTTTGTAAACAAATTACTGGTGCATAAACTGTGCTTCTGCATAAGTGTGTGTCTGCGTATTAATTTAAATAAGAATTTCCCAAAACAATAAAAACATTAATATCAAGTTTAAAGGAGAAGTTTAATTCAAGAAAAACATGCTGCAATCAATGAATTGCATACGAACGGGCCAATTATTGCTGGATGAGAATTTGCAGTCATTTCTCCTTTGCAGTAATTGTCATACGGATTTTTTTAGTCTTCAGGAATTTCATACGCATTTGGGAAAATGTGATGGCTATGATAAGTTCCTGAAACCTGAATTAAAAATCAAATATGACTGCAGTAAATGCACGCAGTTAGTGGGAAAATCCGGCCAAACAATAAAAGAGGTGGGTCTTTTTGTTGTTAATTACGAAAGTATTGATTTTTTACTCGTTAAATTTTTCTTAGTATTCGATATACGATTTTCAAGATGTGGAACTTATATTGCCAAAATCTTCAATTAAACAAGAGTCGTTTATGGATATAATAAATATAGAGGAAGAATTATTGGATCCTCGTTGGTATACAGATTTAACTAATGATGACAATACAAGTAAAAAGATGCAAACACATAAGAAAAGTTTGCAATATGATGAATTAGTAGAGGCGGTCACTCCGTTCGTTCAGTTCAAAGAAAACCTTAAGTCAAATAACCATAGTAGTGCTCAAATTAACAAATTTACCAAGTCGCGTGTAGAAAACAAAAATCAGATGCAACAGATACCCAATGGAAATCAAGAACTCATTATACAAAAAGTCAAACCAGGCGCGAAAAGAAAATTGATTCTAAGCAACGAACCCTTGAAACATCCCACAACAATAACGCAAACAATATCACCACAAAATTATTATACTGTGCAAATTAAAAAAGATTTAGTTAGAAATCCTATAAAGCGTCGCAAAATGGACGTAAATGCAAAGCCAATAGGTTCCATCACCCAAGCCCCTATGGTTTCGACTGAAGATAAAGAAGTTAAACTATTAAATTCGTTTGGAAAGACATCAACGACAAATGGGAGTGTAGTAGTGAGAGAAAAGCAAACAGCGCAGATTTTAAATAAATTACAAACATTGGGCCTCCAGATCAAACGCACCCAATCAAATAACACTATAAAGAGCTCTAAAGCAGATAGTAAAACTTTGGAACTGTTGCAAAAATTGCAATCCAAAGGAATGAAAGTAAAAATTCTGAAACAAACACCCGCAAAAATTTCGGCAACAACAATAAATTGTGCGATGAACGAACCCATCAGTAAGACTGCTACAGTCAAAACTTCTACCCAGAATAGTTCAGAACGGGGTACAGTACGACGAACAGCGGTCGCTTCTGCAGCAACAACCATCTTGCCTTTAAATAAGGATTTAATAATTAAAAAAGTTAATTAGTAATTGTGCCATTTTTATGCTCAATCGTTTTTTTTTTTTTTTTTTTTGTAAAGTGACTTACCATTAAAGTATTTTTTGCAGTTTTGTTTGTATAGCTTAATATTTAAGCAATTTATTCTTTTGAAAGAATTAATAAAACTTGTAAATTTTTACGTATTTATTTTTTCTTTAAGAGATGGTAACCCTTGAATCAGCTGTTTGTTTCCTCTCTGCTGCTTCAGTTATTAATAGTTGTCTAGTTGACAATTTGAGAATTATATTTTACATTTTGTGTGTGAGCAGTGTGTGTGCGTAATTATTCCCTAAGTATTATTCGAAAAAGAAAATTGTGCGTTTGTTATTAGGCTCTTTAGAAAAACAATTACTTTTTTAATTTTTAAAGATTCGTAGATTTTGTAAGAACATAAAATTATAAAAAATCTATAATAAAAAGAACTGTTCGATTGATAAAAGGTACGTTGTAAATTTTTTGGAAATCGGTGTTTCTCCAGAAGGGAATACTTATATAATTTATATTTCTTCAGGCTAAGCACTACTTTTGTAGAACAAAAAAAAACATGCGATTGATTAGAACACTTTGTAATTTCTCGAACCGGCTAATTGACTCTCCAAACTTAAATTGCGAGACATAAATGAAAGTGTTCGTGACAAATATGTAAAGTCTTATAAAAAAAACTATTCAAAAAAATGCGTATGTTTAGTGTCCTCAATTATGCTATAAATTGCTTGAAACTAACTAAATATGATGTCATTGTCCAATCTATGTGTAGTTTATTAATAAGAGTTGCAGCAATGAATTTGTTGCAAGTTTGTTCTTTAAATAAAATAAGCAAATGTAGGGTTTTCATCAAATGTTACGTTATTCTCAAAATCTGCAGTATCTAAGATAGATAATGGAAGACATTACTATAAGTAAATATATTGTCAATGCAGTTGAGCGAAGATTTAAAAGCCTAACGCCAAAGACATGGCAATAAATGCTGGTGTGTGTTGTGTCATTCATGATAGTGAACTCTTCTTTTTGTGAGTTCAAATATATACTTTGCCAAATACGTGCAGTATGTTAACATCTGCCACAAATTGGATAAACTATATATACAACTCCGAGCTAGAGAAGCCGTGAATCACGATTACTCCATTTAAAATTTTACTGAAAGAACATTTACCAGCAAGCGCACGCACAGTCGGCGGTTGATTATTCAATCTGTTTCTAACCAGACCACTTTTTCTTCTCCGTTTTTTTCATAAAATTTTGTAATTAATC